>CAUYUJ010009580.1:155427-162927 GCA_963575745.1 Prorocentrum cordatum | reverse complement strand
CGACGTGTGCGCGACGGGCGTGTGCGACCGTTCTGGGCGGTGACGTGTCTCGGGGGCGCTCTCCGTCTGCGCTGCCAATCCCGCGGCGACTCTTGGTGGCGGCGACTTAGCCCGCCTGTCCAAACTTGGCCGAGGTCTCCTCGGGCGGCGCGCCCTCGCGAGTCAACGTGTCCAATTCGCCCCAGTTTCGCAAGGCGCTTAAGCGAAAGACGAACCAAGTTTCGCTGGAAGGGTGGCAGCGGCAGTCCGCGCGCTGGCGAATTTCTCCATGGCCTTCCTCCCGCAATGCTGTGCCTCCTGGGACAGGCTGCTCATTCCGCCTCCTTTCGCCGGCGCCGCTCCGGCGCGCGCGGCGCCGAGGGCGCCGCTGCAGGCGCGAGGGCGAGGTCCTTCCGCTCAGCTGGTCCTGCCTCGCAGACTGGATTGTTGCCCGCGCCGGGCCCAGTGTGCGAGATGTCACGGATGCGCCCGTCTGCGAAGTCTGCGAGCCGCGCCCCTGCGCGACCGCGGCCGCAGCGCGGGCGGTGCCCGTGTATAACCGGCTGTCATGCTTCGTTGTGGCGTTGTCGTCTGTGGCGCAGACGAGCTCGGCGAGTGCGTTCTGGGCCGAGGCGTCCGCCCCGCCGAAGGCCGCGCCCGGGCGATCGGCCAGGTCTGCCGCGATCTCCCGGGCGGTGCGCGCCATTGGTCAGGAACCGTGGCGGGACATCTGGCTGCCCGGTCTGCAGCAGCGGCAAAGTTTACGTGGTGGCGAGGTGTGTCTGAGCCTGGCGGGCCACGGGGGAGGATCGATGGTGATCCAGCGCGCTGCAGTCGTAGCGCCTGGAACTTCGGCCGTTCCCCCGCAGGTGGCCCACTGCGTGCATCGAGCGCCTCGCGCGACGCCCCCGCCCCCCCAGCAGAGGCTCGCAGAGCGCGTCGCGCGGTGCCTGTCTGCAGCCGCTTGCCCCGGGTGACCGCGCGCAATCTTTGCGGCCGAGCGCGCGGGCGGAATTCGATCCGCACTGTGAGTCGCGAGAATCTTCTCTGGCCAGCGGGGCGTTCCTGCTTGGTCGCATGGCCGGCGCTGGAGGCGCGCGCGCCGCGGGCCGCGTAGACTGGCGCGGGGGCCCCCCGCCAAACCTCGGGCGCCGCTCTCGGGATCGGGCCCCCCCAGGTCCCGGGCGAGCAGCGGCGATGGCGGAGCTTCGAGAGGGGGCGGACGATGACGCGAATGCGCTGTGCATCCATGGCCCGCGGGCGGCCTCCGAAGAGGAATCGCATTGCAACCCTGTCGCTCCCGTGGGCGCGCGCCGCTCGCAGCAATGAGAAGCACTTTGGGCGCCGCGCGCCTGGGCAGTTTTCGGGCGAGGTGGGCTGCGGGGCAGGGGCCGCGCTCGGGTTGGGCTCCGGGGGCCGGGGGGGCGGTCCGGATCAACCCGGGCCCCGCCGGAGAAGTTTCGCCCATGCGCAGTGGCCGTTCTGGGCCAGTGGCGGGATTGGCCCCGCGGCGCCGTTGGGGGCCGGCCGCGGCGCAGGATGCCATTCGCCCTGCGGGCGCTAATTGAGAATGCGAGCGCCGCGCGCCCCCCGGCGCGGGTTGCGACGCTGAGTCGCGGCGGCCCAGGGGCGGCGACAAGCGCGCGTTGAAATGTGGCGCGCCCCGCGCGGGCGCAGACTGCGATGCCGGGTCGCGGCGGCGCCCGGGGAGTGCGAATTGGGGATTTTGTTGCGGCGCGCCCTGTCGGAGCGCAGATTGCGAGTCCGGGTCGCGGCGGCGCCCAGCGGGCGCCGCTTGCGAATTTGAGCGCGACGCGACCTGTCGGGGCGTAGTTTGCGGCGCTGGGCCGCGGCGGCAGCGGCGGCGCCAATTGTGCGCCCAGTCGGGGCGCAGATTACGATTCTGGGCCGTCGCGGCGTCGACTCTGGCTCGTGGCGGCCCAGCGGCGGCGTCGATTCGGCGCTCGAGCGCGGCGCGCTCCGCGCGGGCGAAAATTGCGATTTCGGGTCGCAGTGGCGTCTTGCGGGCGCCAATTGCTCAGAGCGCCGGCGCTCCGCGCGGGCGCGGATTGTGATTCCAACGCGTAGCGGCCCAGTGGCGGCGCCAGTTGCGCGCGCGAGCGCCGTGCGCGGCATGCGGGCGCAGGATGCGATCCTGGGTCGCGGAGGCGCCCGGCGAGCGCCGCCTCGAACGCTCTCTCACTCATCTTGTTCCCCGGTTTGGCATGGGGGGGTGAGGGGCGGGCAGCGGCGGCGCCAAGTGCTCGCGCGAGCGCGGCGCGACCCGTCGGGGCGCAGATTTTCGATTCTGCCTGGGCCGCGGCGGCGTCGATTCTGAATCGCGGCCGCCCAGCGGCGGCGCCGATTCCGCATTTGAGCTCGGCGCGCGGGCGAGCGCGAGTTGCGGTGCCGGGTCGCGGCGGTGTCGTGCGGGCGCCAGTGACGCATCTGAGCGCTGCGCGCCCCGTGTGGGCGCAGGTTGCGAGCGCCCGGCGCGTCGCGGCCCCGCGGGGGCGCCAGCTGCGCGCTGAAGCGCCGCGCGCCGCGCAGATTGCGACTCTGGATCGCGCCGGCGACCTGCGAGCGCTGGCGCCCGCGCTCTCGCCCTTCATCTCGTTGCTAGGGGCGGGGGCGGCAGGGGGGAACGGGCGCGACGCTGGATCGCGGCGGCCCAGTGGCGCGTCAACGGCTCGCGCGAGCGTGGCGCGACCTGTCGCGGATGGCGGTTCTGGATCGCGCTGGCGTCTTGCGAGCGCTGGCGCCCGCGCTCTGAGAGCGGTTGCGCAGCGTCTTGCGAGACTCGCCCTTCATTTTGTTCCCCGGTTGGGCTTGGGGGGTGGGGGCGGGGGCGGCGGGGGAGAAGGTGCGACGCTGGAGCGCGGCGGCCGGGTGGCGCGTCAATTGCTCGTGTGAGCGCGGCGCGACCCGTCGCCGATTCCGATTCCGGGTCGCGGTGGCGTCGGGGGGGCGCCAATTGCGCGTTTGAGCGCGGTGCGACCAGTCGGGGTGCGGATCGCGATCCTGTTCGCCGCTGGACTCGCAACGCGGGCGCAGATTGCGAACCTGGCAGTTCGCTGGCGCGTCGCGGCGTTTAAACGCCTGCCGGCCAGTTCGTTTGGCCACCCGCCGGCAGGTGGGGGGATCGATGGCGTGGCCCCAGAGGAGGTTGCCTCGGCCGACTGCTTCCGAGAGCCTTGGGTCCGAAAAGGCCGCGCAGAGGCGGCGGTCGCCCCCGGAGCGTCCGGTTGGAAACCTTCTGCCAGCTGGTCCGCCTGCCCAGCCGGCGGGCGAAGGGATCGACGGCGTTGTCCCAGAGGACGTTGCCTCGGCCAACTTTTCGCGAAGGGCCTTGGTCCAGAAAGTCTGCGCCGGGGCGGCGGTTGCCCCGGGGAAGTTCGATTGGGGGCCTGCCGGTTGGTTCGCTTGGCCAGCCACTGGGAAGCGAAGGGATCAACGGCGTTGCCCTGGGCCCCAGGCATTGCCCCAGGGGAGGTTGCCTCGCCCGCGCGCCGCCCCAATTCGTGGTGACGAGGGGGGGGCCGGCAGAACAGCGACGGGGGCGCGCGAGGCGCTGCGGCCAAGTTCGACGTCGCGCCGCACGCGTCAATCGCGAACGATCGCAGGTGCACGCGGCGCTGAAACCGAGGGGCGCCGCGCAAAGCGCCCCGCCCCCCTGCTGCCGCGCGCGGGGGGGGGCATGCCCGCCTGCGGCCTGGCAGGGGGCGCCCGCCGGCCGCCGGCGGGGGGGCGGCGCCCGCCGGTAGCGGGCGTTCGCCGCGGGCCAGGGCAGCCAAGACCACGCGGACCAGACAGACCAGACGGACTCGACGACGCGACGACGGCCAGCAGCATCCGCCGAAAGCAGCAACCGCAGCCCCCCCTCGGGAGCAAGACGGGGCGTGAGTGTGGAGGTCTTGCTCCAGTGCTGCAGCCCCTCATCAATATCTAAGGGAACGCAAAAATGACATGAACATAAAAACTCGCAGGTCCGTGCGGATTTCTCGGTTACGCGCTGGCCCCCCCCCCCCTGGCGCGCGGAGCGCGCCGAGGGCGGCGCCGGAGGCGCCGCCAGGGGGCGCCAGCGCGGATCCGAGAAACCGGCTCGGACCTCCGAGTTATTATGTTTATGTCACTCTTCGTTCCCCTGATTTTCCCTCCCACCGAAGTGCCGCGCAAAATGAGGGTTGAGGAACCATGCCGGACGCAGGTTGGCGATTTGTTCTTCGGAGGTCAGTTGCGTTCAATTCAGCGCGGTGGTCCGCGCAAGCGCCCGCTGTCATGCCCGCTGCGGTGGCCATTCAATGTATTTGCGGATTGCGACGCAGTGCGAGCTTTCTGCGCACTCGTGTGCACGAGGGTTCAAGGATGGCTTGTACGGATTGTCTGCCTTCAGTGCGTTCCGAGACAACGGGTGTGCTGCACTTGGTGCCCGCCAAACTGAGATCCACGATTTGGCCTGGCCGTTGCATTAGCATCCATTCACAATGCTGCGACTAGAGTAAAGACTGTGTCAAGAACCTTCTGCCGAGCAACTGCAACTTCATCAAAGACACCGTTGGGAATGCCCTTAGTAATCACGTGTTCAGGTGCCACTGAAAGTCGCTGCGCTGTAACAGCCTTGAAATAAGGCGAAGATGATACCGGAGAAAAGCCCCAATCAGGGCTATAGGGCTATAGGGCTAGGGGGCTATAGGGCTATATCGGGCTATAGGGCTATTGAGCTATAGGGCTATAGAGCTATAGGGCTATAGAGTTGTAGGGCTATTGGGCTATAGGGCTATAGGGCACCCCGGCACCCCTGGGCACCCCCGGGCACCTGGGCGTGCAGCGAAAATCGGCGGCAAACCTAACCTACCCATATGACTCCGCTAGGACCCCATACAGAGGCAAGCTCTGATTGGGGAAATATGTCTCCTGCGCGATGTTGGGCACTGCGCCAGCTGGAAGGATGATTCCGCAGTCTGCGTTCACCGCCGTTCCGGCCGATGAGCTAGCGGAGGCAACGCAGCCCCGTCATGGCACCTTCTGCAAGGCATCGAAGGCTCCACGACCATCCGGCTTAAAACTAGAAACTAGATGGTTGCGACCGTCCAGCTTCAAGATGGATGGCCGCTGGCGGCTCGCGTGGATCGGGCCGCCCGTGCGGGGGTCGGGTAATTAATGCGCGCGGAAGGTTCAGTTGCCTGCCCTCTAGGATTTTACACCATCTTACGAACATCGCTCAATGCATGCGAGGCCTGGGACACGGGCCTCTTTTGGGCATTCCAGGACGCAGTAGAACATATTCTGCAGAGCGGAAGTCGACGTCAACCCCAAATTGCCTTCGCCTCCACCCGAAACTGAGCTATCCTGGGTGGAGAACTGACCACAGGGCGGCGTTTTTTTTTTTTTTTTTTTTTTTTTTTTTTTTTTTTTTGTTGTTGTTGTTGTTTTTTTGTGTGTGTGTGTTTTTTTTTTTTTTGCTTCAGTCTTTTTAAACATATATCCCAGACGTCTTCCAGACCTTTTTTTGCAAAGGCGCCAGTCGTTCTGCGATGCGTCGCTCCGCAGGTCTCCGAAGAGGCTCGAATCGGCCTTCCAGCTCAGTTCGCACAGCCTCGGCTACTTGCGAATCCAGCCCAAACTCGTTCACTGTCTTGTCCAAGAACTCTTGCAACAGAGCGTCGATGCCCGTTTCCTGCATTAAAGTGAGCTCTTTGGGCTCGGCCGTGTCACGAGAAAAATAATGGACATCGCAGGCTCGCGCCAGGAGGGGGCGGGGGCTAGGGGCTCTCTAACCTTTGCCCCTCTACCCTCAACTCTTGAGCCAATCTGTTCCATTCCTTCGTCCCTCATGTGGCGTTCCTGATCGTAGCGCGATGATTGTGCGATCGTTTCGGCGGCCTCATCCTCGTCCTGTCTCCCTCCCTCTCCCTCGCCCTTCCCATCCTCCTCTTCTGGGGTTTTGCTTGCGGGTCACAGCTCGGGTCTGCGGCGGCCGTGCGTGTCGGCCCGGGCACCCCTGGGAGCGCTCTCGGCGGACTCCCGCTGCTGGAAAAAACACCCCGAGGCCGGGAAGCCCCCAGGACCCGAACACGACGTCCGAGAACGTCGGAAGTGGAATTCCCCCTCCCCCACCTTCCTCCCTCCTCGAACTCTCGGGCCGATGTGACGATGTGGAGCTGTGGCGCCTGCACCTACGACCACTTCGGCGGCGAGGCCGACTTCCTCCTCTGCGCCGTGTGCGGCGCGCCGCGCTTTGGCCTTCCCGCCGGCGAGGCCGAGGGGTCTCACCGTCGTCG
The DNA here is from genome assembly GCA_963575745.1 of Prorocentrum cordatum. Lineage (NCBI taxonomy): Eukaryota > Dinophyceae > Prorocentrales > Prorocentraceae > Prorocentrum > Prorocentrum cordatum. Next base: position 156,667 of record CAUYUJ010009580.1, on the reverse strand, counting down.
TCGCCGTCGCCGCCGCCGCCGGCGTGGTCGTCGGAATTCGAATTCGGGAGCCTCGAGACGGGGGTCAATGCAAACGGGGGTCAGCCAGAGCGCCCGATCTTGCAGGATCCTGCACGGCCAGGGTCGCACTGACACGGGTCTGGGTGCAGGGTCCTGCAGGATCCTGCAGGATCCTTCGCATGGACCCGGGTTTGGGTGCAGGATCTCGCAGGAGGTTGCAGGATTCTGCAAGGGCTGACTGACCCGGGTCTGGATTGACCCGGGTCAGAAGATCCCCGACGAATCGTTTTTCGCAGGTTTCGGCCTCTGCAGGAACGTTCCGGCCTCCAGGACCGCGACAATCGTCCCTGGATGCACCGCTGGCCATGCTGGATTCCAGGAGGGGTCCATGGGCGAGCTTTCGACAGGACTTCGGTCGTCGTCCTCGTCGTCCTCGTGCTCGTCGTCTTCGCCGTCGGATGGGGACCTAAGGATCGAAAAGGGATCCAAGGGTCGAATTACGTTGTTTCAGGCACCTCGTCCTTAGGACCCAATGTTCGCACCTTCCGATAGAGTGCCAGGGCCTTCGCCACTGCCTTCTAAGGCCCCCCGCCTCTTCAGCAGGCCGTCCTCCTCGCGGAACCCGCGCGTGTGCGCCGCGGGGTCCTCGGTCGTCGTCGTCGTCGTCGTCGTCGTCGTCGTCGTCGTCGTCGTCGTCGTCGTCGTCGCTGTGGACGTGAGCGTCGGGGTTGTCCTCGTTATCGTCCGCGTTGTCGGCGTTGTCGTGGCCATCATAGCCGTGGTGGTCGCCGTCGTCGTCGTCGTTGGCGTCGGAGTCGGCGTCGGCGTCGTCGTGGTCGTGGTCGTGCTCGTGCTCGTGCTCGTGCTCGTGCTCGTGGGCGTCGTCGTCGTCGTCGTCGTCGTCGTCGTCGTCGTCGTGGTCGTCGTCGTCGTCGTGATTGTCGTCGTCGTCGTCGTCGTCGTCGTCGTTGTCGTCGTCGTCGTCGTCGTCGTCGTCGTAGTCGTCGTCGTAGTCGTCGTCCTCGTCATTTTCTTCGTCGTCGTCGGCATCAGTTTGATCGTCGTCGTCGTCGTCGTCGTCGTCGTCGTCGTCGTCGTCGTCGTCATCGTGTTAGTGCTCTTCTTCGTGGTAGTCGTGTCATCGGCGTCGCCGCCTTCATTCCGAAGGTTTTTAAATGTTCTGAAGGTCCTCGTCGACACGGGCTGATGCGGCCTGGAAAACCGGCCAGGATGGACCCCG
>CAUYUJ010009580.1:140427-150427 GCA_963575745.1 Prorocentrum cordatum | reverse complement strand
GGCCCCGCGGTATCCTTGAGCAAGTGAATTTTCGTTTCGCCATGTGACCGGGGCAAAGAGGTCTGGGCCTGTCCAGGAGAGAGAGCCCCAAGAGATCTCCCGGCCCCGTGGCCCCACCGCAGGCACCGCAGGCTTGCGCAGCCTGCTCGCTCGGCCAGCCAATCGGGCAAGGAGGCGGAGGAGGACGAGGACGAGGAGGGGGAGGAGGAGGAGGAGGAGGAGGAGGAGGAGGAGGAGGAGGCGGAGGAGGAGGAGAGCGGGGCTAGGAGGAGGAGAAGGAGGAGGAGGAGGAGGAGGAGGAGGAGGACGAGGCGGGCACCATAGTCTCGATCGGCCACGTTTGGGCCACCTTCTTATTTCTGTTGTGCGCAATAGCTTGTGCTGCCACAGCATATTCACATTCGGACTGGCGCCAGCAGAAGAGACAGCCCCCAGATCTCGCACTGCGTCCGTCCAAACGGCGGTGAGTGACACGCTCCTGAGATTCTGCATGGTGTCAGCCCCTGGGCCTTATCAGAACAAGCGCGCGTGCTCTTGTCCGATTGATGGCATACATTGATCGTTGCAGGCACGCTCTGGAAGACGATCTCCTGGTGTGTGTGTGTGTGTGCCTTGCTGCGCCTGGGTGATGTCATCCACTGGCCCCGTGATTCGGACAGGCAGGAAAGCAGCATGAGCTTGTCCAGCAATGTCATGCAGATCGATTTTGATCCACGGCATGGATTGGCCACGTCCAGGCAATATGCCCATCCCCGTGGGAGTCTTGTCAGAAAAAGCCCCTAGACCTCAGGAGCCTCATGCAGCACACTCCCCAAGTACAGGAGGAACAAGGGGTATGTTTCAGTATCCGCCAGCCCGACCAGGCGACAAGGGTCAACAGTGTCAAAGAACTGTTTAAACATTGCAATGAACACCGACCGACAGAAGTCCGAAATGTTTGGCCGTCTCAGGGCCAAGTTCTCGGTGAAGCGCAACTTGCAGAGCGGAGATTCCCCAAATGGCAGTGTCCCAGTGATTCACCTGAGCAAGCGTCCAATCTTGATAAAACAGTTTTGAGTTTTGCAGTGGACGCGATACAAACTGGGGCACTTGCACATACGGCGTTCGCCATCAACAGACTCGGGCAAGAGAGCTGCCTCTCGCAGGAGTTCAGAACACAAGTAAAAACCCCAGCCGCATCAGGGGGTAGAGACTGAAGCAGACGAGGCGGCCACTGTTCAGCGCCAACAGCCGTGTCCTCACGAAGGGGGCGTGCAGCTCGCTGGATGTCCTCGGGCCCCAAGCGTTCCAGATCCCCCACGGCGTGGAGCGCAAGAGGCCCGAGGGCCTCCACACGCCGGCAAGCTCCTCCCTCTTCTCCTCCTCCTCCGCCTGCCAGCACTTACCCCAGAACTCCCTCCCTGCAAGCCATCATCTCCGCAGGGAGCTGCTGCACACAGCATTGGGTGCCGCGCGGACCTCGCGGTCCGCACCTTGGCCGTGCTTGGAGCTGAGAGTGAAAGCGCCCGGCGCCGCGCAGCAAGGCCTTGAGGAACCACTGCTTCATGCCGGCCTCAGTCTCAGCACGAGCAACACCCCAGGCCTCAGTCAACACTGAATTGACCGCATCGGAGGAGGAAGAGGAGGAGGAGGAGGAGGAGGAGGAGGAGGAGGAGGAGGAGGAGGAGGAGGAATAGGAGAAGACGAAGAGGGGGAGGAGGAGCAGGAGGAGGAGGAGGAGAAGAAGGAGGAGGAGGAAGAGGAGGAAGAGCTGGAGGAGAGGAGGAGGAGGAGGAGGAGGAGGAGGAGGAGGATACGGTGGGAGGAGGGCAGGGGGGAGGAGGAGAGAAGGAGGAGGAGGAAGAGGAGGAAAGAGTGCGGAGGAAGGAGGAGGAGGAACGGCGGGTGGAGGAGAAGGAGGAGGGAGGAGAAGGGTAGCAGGGAGAAGAGGGAGTGAGGGAGGGGAGGAGGAGGAGGAGGAGGAGGAGGAGTGGAGGAGGAGGAGGAGGAGGAGGAGGTGGAGGAGGAGGCGGAGGAGGAGGATGAGGGAGGAGGAGGAGGAGGAGGAGGAGGAGGACCTGGAATTGTAGGAGGAGGGCGAGGGGAAGGCGGGAGGGCACAGCGACCTCGTCGAACGAGAACCTGGCCTGCCAGCAGGCGCCCCAAGCATCAACGTCTGACCCGCGGGCTGCCCTCGGGACCTCGCGGGGCACGGAACGAAGCCGAGTGTCAACGGGAAGTGTGGCGCCATTCTGTCTGGAAGCTTTATCCTTACGCATACGGTCGGGAGCTTTTGGATACCGTCCCTTGTTCGTCGTCCTATCCTCCGCTCGTCCTCCGTCCTGTTGTTCGTCGTTACTGCTGTTGCGATTGCGCGTGGTCGGGAGCTCTTGGATGCCGTGCCTCTACGCTGGTTCTGGCCCACCGCGCTGCGGCGCGGCACGCCATCCACTTCCCGGTCCGGTCCCGAGGCGTCAGCGTCTCGGGCGTTCCCGAGCCTCCCGCCCCGCGGGGCGGAGCGACGCGCCACCGGGTCGCCTGGCACAGCGCGTCCCCGGGGCCGCCGCCGCGGCACGCTATCCCAAAGTTCCTGACCGTATCCGCTGTACAGTCGGGGCCCTGAAGAAGGAACCCTTTTCGTTGTGGAGGGGCTTCGTGTTTCTTGATTGCTTCACAGTTTGCCTTGGGTTTTCCTTTGGTTTTCGATGGGAGATCGAAGTTCAGCTTGTGGATGAAAGGGGCCTCGTTCCTTATTTCGGGTTCCTTGGGTCAACGCTCCGACTGTAGCCCTCAAGGCAGGGTCCAGTCCGAACCGATCGGTCCGGTTCGATATCGGCTCAGCGGCGGGCTTCATCCGATGCGATTCTGAGATGACCCAGGGGTGGAAAAAGGCACAACACACATCAGCTTTGCTTTCATGCAAGCATTGAAATATGGGGAGGCGGAGGGGAATCTGAACATCGGGTAAGCATGGAAGACGTACAGAAGATCCCCTCAGTTTGTGTCGACTCATTTGTCTCCGCGGGCCCCTTTAATTCCGACGATCCGATGCGGCCCGATCCTCGCGAGGCGTCGTTGTGCAACATTGGCGCAGCGGACTCGATTCGATTCTGACTCCGTGCCGACGCAGCCCGATCCGACGCACATGCCGTGAATGATGAGATTTCCCGAGTCGATACTGGCAGATTCGAAGCAGACTCGTTCGTTGGGATGGAACACCTGGGAGGTGAAGTGCAGAACCAGCGCTGGGATATCCTGGGTCGCATCCCCCTTAATGCGGCTTAATCCCTTTTTAAAATCCGACCAAATTCCGTTTGATCTGGCTTAATCCCGTTTAATCGGGTTTCATCCCCGTCTTGAGCTGGCCTGACCTGGCTCAATGGCTCCTCGATCGGGCTCGATCGCCCCTATATCGTCCTGGCGAAGGCCTCCCAGAAGTTGTCTCCTGACTGAAGGATTCGAAGCTGACTGGTTCGAAGCTCGCCTGGGCGCCTGAGCCGCTTCCGCCGCCGCCACCGCCTTCCTCCTCGCCGCCGCCGCCGCCGCCTCTTCCGCCGCCGCCGCAGCCGCCGCCCTCGCCGCCACCGCCGCCGTCGTCATCGTCGTCGTCGGCGACGGCGGCGTCGTCGGCGTCGTCGGCGTCGGCATCGTCGTCGTCGGCGTCGTCGTCGTCGTCGTCGTCGTCGTCGTCGTCGTCGTCGTCGTCGTCGTCGTGGTCGGCGTGGTCGACGGCGTCGTCGTCGTCGGCGTCGGCGTCGTCGTCGGCGAAGCGCCGGCGCAGCGCGCCGCCGCCGCGCCAGAGGCCGAGCGCGCCGCCCGAGGAGCGCCGCCCGCGGAGAGCGGCGCGCCCCCGCCGCCGCCCCCGCCGCGGCCTGCGGGGGCGCTGGGCGCCGCGCCGGGGCTCGTCGAGGGGCAGGCCTCGGCGGCGTGGGCCAGCCGCGAACTGGGAGGAGGAGTAGGAGGAGGAGGAGGAGGAGGAGGAGGAGGAGGAGGAGGAGGCGGAGGGAGGAGGCGGCGGGGAGCGGAGCGGAAGGCGGAGGGCGGAGGAGGAGGAGGCGGGGAGTGGAGGAGGAGGAGGAGGAGGAGGAAGGAGGAGGTGGAGGCGGGAAGCGGAGGCGCGAGGTCGGAGGAGGAGGAGGAGGAGGAGGAGGAGGGGAGGAGGAGGAGGAGGAAGAGGAGGAGGAGCATGCGGAGGCCTGGAGGCGGAGGCGGAGGCGGAGGCGGAGGAGGAGGAGGAGGCGGAGGAGGGGGGAGGAGGAGGATGGAGGAGGAGGAGGAGGATAGAGGAGGAGGAGGAGGAGGAGGAGGGGGAGGGGGAGGAGTTTTTTGTGCTCCCTCGGGTAGCGCCCGGAAAAGTGCAGCCTGAGGAGGGAGGGCGCGGGCTGGGGCGCGGGGCGGGGCGCCGCGCGCCCGATCAGCACGCCTTCGCGCTGGTCGCCAACCGCCCCTCCGCCTGCTCCACGCTCTCCCTCGTCAGCGGCCCTCCACGCCGCTACCGCGCCATCTTCCCGAGCCGCGCCACCTGGGCATCCTGCTCTGCCTGGAGCCGCGTGCTGTCGTCCATCCCATCGACAAACGACTCGAAGAGGCGCTGCCACCTCTCTATCACCTGGCGCTCCAGCTTCTCGCTCGCCCTGTAGTCTGTTCAGACGGCCTCCTCGGCTTCCGCGACGTCCTCGCAGACGCCTGCCGCTGGAACCTGAGCGCCCTCGATGTTGACCTCCATGCTGCTCGTCGCGGCGTCCGTCGCCGCCGAGTCCCGGAGCAACTGCATGCAAGCATCCAGCAAGTCACGGGGTGTCCCAGTTCATCTGCTCGAGCTCCTGGTACGCCTGTGTGCTCGCGCGTGGGGCCGCTCCTTCAGGCGGGCGCTCTCAAACCTGAGACCCTCGACCACCGTGTCGGGCGCGTCGCCCTGCAGGTCCGCGCCCTGCAGCAGGCCCTGCCGCAGGATGCTCGTCAGCCCTGGAGGCTGCCCGACCGTGTCCCCGTGCTCCTACGGGATGTGAAAACGACCACAGCCACTGCTTTTCTTTTGTTGTCGCCTTCCAGCCTGCTGTGGTCATTTTCGTTGAGCTTGGCACCAGCGAAATGACCACAACCACTGCTTCTTTTTCGGCCTGCTGGAAGGCGGCGCAAACAAGAAGCAGTGGCTGTGGTCATTTTCCCGTCCCGCATGGAAGTCCTGGAGCTGCTCCTCGGTGTGCACCGAAGCCTGGTCGTCCTCGCTGCCACTGCGCACGCCACGGCGCTCCTGCCCGTTCGAGTCGCTGGGGGCTCTGTGTGTGCGGCCCCCCGCCGCGCCACGGAGTGCAGCACGTCGTCCCTGCTCGCCTTTGCCAGGTAGGCGGACTGGGTACTGCCCTGGTTGCCCTGTAAGCTCTTCTGGTTGCCGTCGATCCGCGGGGGCTCGTAGAGGCTCACCTGCACCCCGTCGGCCCCAGCAACGTCGTTGATGCTCAGCTCCGCGCCGAAGGTGTCGAGCCTCCTGCACTGGCCCACGAGCTCCGCGTTGTCGGGGGTTGTTTGTCCCCCAGCGCGCCACGTAGTGCAGCACGTCGCCCTTGCTCACCTTTGCCAGGTAGGCGGACTGGGTGCTGCCCTGGTTGCCCTGCAAGCTCTTCTGGTTGCCGTCGATCCGCGGGGGCTCGTAGAGGCTCACCTGCACCCCGTCGGCCCCAACAACGTCGTTGATGCGCAGCTCCGCGCCGAAGGCGTCGTTCCTCCTGCCCTTGCCCACGAGCTCCGCGTTGGGAGGGTTTATCTGTGCTGCCCTCACCGTGCCTGGTACTGCCTCGCGTCGCCCTGGCTCACCTCCTTTTCGTAGGTGTTCGGGTGACTGCCTTGGTAGCCCTGCAAGCTCTGCCGGTTGCCGCCGCCCCCCATCGCCCCTCCAGCCGGCGGACCGACGCCCAGCTCCTGCAGCAGCGTGTCGGCCTTCGCGAAGGCCATGGGCGTGAAGGGCACGGCATCACGTCGCAGCGGGGGCGCCTCGCCTTTCAGCAGGCGCTCGAGCGCCCGCGCGTCCCAGCCTGCGCGCGCGGGGGCGCCAGCGGCCGAGAGGCGGGGGGGGGGCCGCCCGCTGCACCAGGCGGAGGCGCGTGCCTGGCCCAGTTGCCGTCCTGGAGCACCGCCTCGCTGTGCGCAGTGACGCCTGCGGGCATGCGCAGCAGCCTGGCCGCCTGCAGCGCCTCGAGGCTGTCGCACAGCTGCCAGCGCTCGCGCAGGGAGGCGCAGAACGCCTTCCCGCGCACCACCAGCGCAGCCGCCCGCGACGGTCAATCATCGCGTCGGATCTCGCGCCGCCGCCTGCGGGCGAGGGTGCGGGCGCTCGCGGCGGCCCATCGCTTGCCGCCAGGCGCGCCGCCCGCCGCGTCCATGGCCTCTGGCGCGCCATGCGCCCTCGCGGCGCGCTGCGAGGGCCCCCCGATGCCTGCTCACTTGAGCCAGAATGGCTACGGACGAGGAGGAGGAGGAGGAGGAGGAGGAGGAGGAGGAGGAGGAGGATGAGGAGGAGGAAGAGGAGGAGGAGGAGGAGGAGGAGGAGGAGGAGGAGGAGGAGGGGAGGAGGAGGAGGAGGAGAGAGGAGGGGAGGAGGAGCGAGTGTTCGTCGTCGGGGGTCTTCCCGGTGTCGTCGTCGTCGTCCTCTGTCGTCGGTCGTCGTGTCTTCGTCGTCGTCGTCGTCGTCTCGTCGTTCGTGGCTCGCGTCGTTCGTCAGTCGTAAGTCGTCGTCGTCGTCGTCGTGTCGTCGTCGTCGTCGTCGGCGGCGGCGGCGGCGGCGGGCGGCGGGGGCGGCGGCGGCGTCGTCGTCGTCGTCGTCGTCGTCGGCGCGGTCGTCGGCGTCGTCGTCGTAGTCGTCCGCGTCGTCGGCGGCGTCGTGGTCGGCGTCGTCCTCGGCGAGGCGCCGGCGCAGCGCGCCGCCGCCGCGCCCGAGGCCGAGCGCGCCACCCGAGGAGCGCAGCCCGCGGAGAGCGGCGCGCCCCCGCCGCCGCCCCCGCCGTGGCCTGCGGGGGCGCTGGGCGCCGCGCCGGAGGGGCTCGTCGAGGGGAAGAAGGCCTCAGCGGCATGAGCCAGCCTCGAACTAGGAGGAGGAGGAGGAGGAGGAGGTAGGAGGAGGAGGAGGAGGAGGTGGAGGGAGGGAGGAGGAGGCGGCGGAGGCGGAGAGAGGAGGAGGGAGGAGGAGGAGGGCGGCGGATGAGGAGGAGGAGGGGAGGAGGAGGAGGAGGAGGAGGAGGAGGAGGCAGGATGAGGGGAAGGAGGATGAGGAGGAGGAGGATGGAGGAGGAGGAAGGAGAGGAGGAGGAGGAGGAGGAGGAGGACGGAGAGCAGGAGCAGGAGCAGGAGAGGGGGAGGCAGGAGGAGGAGGAGGAGGAGGAGGAGGAGGAGGAGGAGGAGGAGGAGGAGGAAGGCGGAGGCGGCGGCGGGAGGGCGGAGGCGGAGGCGAGGCGGGGGCGAGGAGGGGAGGCGAGGCGGAGGGGGAGGAGGCGGAGGAGGATGGCCGAGGACGCGGAGGTGGGGGGGAGGGGAGGACGGAGAAGGAGGAGGAGGAGGAGGAGGAGGAAGAAGAGGAGGAGGGGGAGGAGGAGGAGGAGGAGGTAGGAGGAGGAGGAGGAGGGAGGGGAGGAGGAGGAGGGAGGAGGAGGAGCAGAGGAGGAGGAGGAGGAGGAGGAGGAGGAGGAGGAGGAGGAGGAGGAGCACGGGGTGGAGACGCTGCGAGGTGACGGAGGAGGAGACGGAGGAGGAGACGGAGGAGGAGGAGGAGGAGGAGGAGGGAGGAGGAGAGAGGAGGAGGAGGAGGAGGAGGAGGAGGATGAGGAGGAGGAGGGGAGGAGGAGGAGGAAGAGAGGAGGAAGGGAGGAGGAAAGGGAGGAGGAAAGGGAGGAGGACGGTGGAGGGAGGAACGGGAGGAGGAAGGGAGGAGGGAGGGGGTGGGAGGAGGAGGAGGAGGGGGAGGGGAGGGAGGAGGAGGAGGAGGAGGAGGAGGAGGAGGGGAGGAGGAGGAGGAGGAGGATGAGGAGGAGGAGGAGGGGGAGGAGGAGGAGGAGAGGAGGAGGAGAGGAGTCAGGAGGAGGAGGGAGGAGGAGGAGGAGGAGGAGGAGGAGGAGGAGGAGCCGTAGCCATTTTGGCTCAAGGGGCCTGCTCCTGGACTTCCCAACCTCGTTCAAACGCGGCCAGCAGAGACGGCCATTTCGGCCACGGACCCAGTGCCGCGCAGCAGCCCATGGCGAACTGGAGCTCGCAGCACAGCAGCAGGCAGCAGCAGCGTCATGGCCGCCGCGGAGGTTGGACCTCGGACTGGAGAAGCTGGTCCAAGGACAAGAACGGTGAATGGAAACAACAGGAGCATAGTAAGCAGTACGTTGTGTGTGACACGTGTGGCAGGTGGAAATGGATTAGTCGTGCATACAAGGACCCGCTGTGCAAGTGCGGGGCCATGCTACTCTCCAATGTGCCAAAGAACGAGGAGCCCGCTGAGGATGACCCGCAGCTCATGCGAATCGTCCAGGGGTTGCAGGGGCTTCTTGGTGGCCCGCAGTTGGAGGTTTTCAAGAAGCAATACATTGCCGCCGCGGACGGAGGCGAGGACGACGACGAGGAGACGGGTACCGACCGAGGGGCCCAGTTATCGCAGCAAGTCAGCCTCGCCAAGCGGTCAATGCAAAGGGCCACGGCATGTAAGGATGAATGCCAGAAGCGTGTCGACCAACTACGTGAAGAGTTGGAGCAAGCAGAAGAGTCCCTCGCAGCAGCCAAGGAGACGGCCGCCACAAAGTCCAGGGAGTGGGCGGCCATGGTGCGCCCAGAGGGGGGCGCAGCGGAGGCAGTGCCCACGCCCTCAGTCGCTGGCGCCGCGGCCATGGGCGAGGCCGAGCAGCGCATCTTCGCCCAGTTCCTCGCCGCCAACCCTGCCATCGCGGGGCACTTCGGCATCCAGATGCCAGGTGGGGCCGCAGGGGTCGCCCCCGCGCCAGCCGCCGCCGCCGAGGCCCCAGGCGCCCCAGCCCCAGGCGGCCTGGCGCCACCTGGGCCCGCGGCGGCAGGCGTGGCGCCCGCCCCAGGCGCAGTGGCGAGGGCCGCCCGCCAGGCAGCCATGGGAGCGGGCGCCAGCGGGGGCCCCAGCGGCGGGCGGACCCAGGGCGCCCGCGGCAGGCGCGGCGCCACATCGCAGCCCCCAGAGAGACGCAGCACCAGCCCACGGCGAGAGAACACCATGCAGGTCGACGGCGGCGAAACTGAAGGTTCTCCCCATGTTCGTGATAGCCACGCTTTTCGTGAGCAATAGTGAGGCAGCAATCGCCGACCACCCGTACATAGACTACGCGGCCAATTTTGGCTACCCGTCCTTCTCTCAGGCTATGGGAAATGATAAGGGAAATGCAAGTGGGAAGGGAGGGTCTCTAGCAATCTACGCCGCTAATATCACTACATGGAACAATACCGCTAAGACGTATATCTTGGACTCTCGTTTCACAGCATACGTTTGTGTCCTGACAGGGACGCACCTCGCACTAGACCGACATGGGGATGTTCGGAAAACAATTCAGAAGAGTGGCTGGAAGACATATGTCTGCCCTGCCACACCCACCGCTCAGGGAAGCCAAGGCGGGATCCTTCTTGGGGTTCGATCTCACCTATCTTCTCACGCTCGGGTCATGGGAGCTGAGGGCCACATCAAGCCTCTTGCTATAGGGACCCGATGGACCAGTTGTATTATCAAACTCGATGGGGTGAATTGCTTGGTTGTCGCCGTATATCTGATTTCAGGGGTTGGGAGGAACCGAGCAAATCGTGATATCGTCATGGAATTCACCACCCACATTCGCACGCAGAAGCTCCCCTACCCCATCGCGGGGGACTGGAATGTTGTTCCTGAAGATTTGGAGAAACCCATGAAGTGGCTTTCCTGGGTACGCGGGGTCGTGGTTACCCCAGAAAATACGACGTGGGCGTGCTCGAATGGGCACCGCATGCTGGACTATTTTGTGGTTGACCAGCGTCTTGCCCTCGACACCTCCCTCGC
>CAUYUJ010009580.1:63331-140327 GCA_963575745.1 Prorocentrum cordatum | reverse complement strand
AGGAGGAGGAGGAGTCAGGAGGAGGAGTCAGGAGTCGGAGGAGGAGGAGGTGGAGGGTGAGGAGCAGAATGAGAGGAGGAGGAGGAGGAGGAGGAGGAGGAGGAGGAGGAGGAGGAGGAGGAGGAGGAGGAGGAGGAGGAGGAGGAGGAGTATGAGTAGGAGTAGGAGGATGAGGAGGGAGGAGGAGGAGGAGGAGGAGGAGAGGAGGAAGAGAGTAGGAGGAGGAGGGGGTAAGAGAAGAAGGGGGCGAGGAGGAGGAGGAGGAGGAGGAGGGGAGGGGAGGAGGGGAGGAGGAGGAGGAGGAGAGGAGGAGGAGGAGGGAGTGAGGAGAGGAGGAGGAGGAGGAGAGGAGGGAGAGGCGGAGGAGGAGCAGGGGCATATGCTCTCAGAGGGGGGGCGCTGGGGGAAGCCGGATGGCTGTATCGAAGAAGAGAATCGCCACAAAACATACAGTGGATGCGCTCCGCGCGTATTTTTCGGACTCGGCCGCTGGCTAGGCCCCCCCCCCCTAGCGGCGCCGTCGGCGCCGCTCCTAGCGCGCTCCGCGCGCCAGGGAAGGGGGCCCAGCGCAGATCCAAACAATTCGCGCGGAGCGCCTAAAGTTCACGTTTATGCAGTTTTTTCTTTTCTACTTGAAGCCCCGAGGCCCGAAGCGACCCGGCGAGAAGACCTGATGAGCCAGCGCCGGCACTGCTTCCGCAGGGAAGTGTGGCATTCCTCCGAGTATTTGCTGCGGGGTCCGAGGCGAGGTAATTCCAGCTGCATCCGCAACCTGTTCAACACGGAACACTGCATCTTCCCTTTTGTCTTCGGAAGGGCCATCAGGAGCCAAGGGTACGACAGCATCGGCCTTCGGGATGCCATCGACCTGCGGGGGGAAGGCTTCTTAGAAGGAGGCCGCTTCTTAGAAGGCGCCGGCCTTCACATCTATAGACAAGGCGCCTTCTAAGAATCGACCTCCTAAGAAGCCTACCCTCCTCCCCCTACCCCCCTCTGCGCGCCGCCAAGTCGGGAATCGACGCTCCAGGAGGGAGGGAAGAAGGGGAGGGAGGGAGGAGGAGTTGGAGGGCAATGTCTACCTGCTTGCAGAAGGCCAGAAACTGCGGCCTGTGCCAAATACCAGTCTCAAGTCTGTATATCTCTATACGTATATCGACGTGTTCGGGGTGGATGCGTCTATAGACAACGCGGCCGTTGCGTTCGACGCAGTGCAAGTAGGGCGGCGGCAGAGTTGGGCTTTTGCACTGCCTTGCAGCTGCTCGTCCACGAAATTCGGCCGTGGTTTTAACCCTGACGCCATGAATGGCCGTCGCACCGCGTTGGCAGAATAACCAGTTCGCGGCAGAGCTTCAGGAGGGGAAAAAACACAGACACAATTCATCATCGAACCCCCAGGAAAACATGGGAAAATTTGGGAATGGGGGGGGGGAAGATGAACATCCAGAAAATATAGGAAAATATTGGGAATCCTGGGCTTCGTGTGTATCTATTTCTGTGTCCTTGGGCCCCTTGGGAGAGCGGGAGGCGCGCCCGTCCGCCCGTTTCCTTGCCCTGCCCGCCCCTGCTGGGGCAACGGGGGCAATCCACTCCACGTGGTTGCAGTCATCGGCTTGACCTCAGGAGCGATCAGCAAGGAACGACGCCTTTTTTCCTGTAAGGAAGAGCGCATAAGGAACGAAACATAATACAGCACGCATCACGAACGGTAAATATCGCATGCAGGCCGAATGAACGACCGAGCCCCTTTTAAAAGGAATGGTTCTTTATTCAAGCCGCTCACTGTATCGCCCCACCAGGAAGCATCGAGCCTTCGAGCCCTGCAAATGTGCTCCATCCCCCTGTGGCCCCCACGGACCCACGGAAGCTCGGTGGCATCTTCTCAGAGATCGTCGGCACTTGTGCAGACTCAGAGGCACGCCCAACGGAGGTGCCAGCGTGGCACCCAGCCAACAACGCCCAAACCAATGCAGCTTGGACATCAGCCTGGCAACAGCTGCCCCACGAGAGTCTCTTCCCTCACGGGGGCCCGCAGAGCCTCGGGGCGAAAGCGCAGGAGTCGACGAAGCACGCACCCTCAGATGTCTGGCTGCCAGATCTCTAAACGCAAGTAAGTACCAGAGGCAAGCACACTGCAGTCGGCGTCACCCCAACATACTAATACGACGTGTGAGTCGCCCCCCCCCCCCCCCAGTGGCGACGCGCGCACCGAGAAATCTTGTAGTATACGCGTCGTGGCGGGCGCCTTCTGGCCACACCGCTCGGGAAAATATGCACCACAAGATGGGTGTGTACTATATATGCTCGGGCCGGGCGCGCGCCTCCAAGGAGGACGTGGTATCAGTATGTCTCCGTGCGTCCCGTGCACCGCCCGCACCAAGCCCAACACACAAACGCCGCAGCCAGGACGTGGTATCAGTATGTCTCCGTGCGTCCCTTGCACCGTCCGCACCAAGCCCAACACACAAACGCCGCAGCCAGGGCGTGGTATCAGTATGTCTCCGTGCGTCCCGTGCACCCCCCGCACCAAGCCCAACACACACACAAACGCCGCAGCCAGGGCGTGGTATCAGTATGTCTCCGTGCGTCCCGTGCACCGCCCGCGCCAAGCCCAACACACAAACGCCGCAGCCAGGGCAGCATCGAGATCAGCCTCCGCGGCCGCGGCCTCTCGGACGGCGGCGCGGCCGACTGGTGCCTGCGCGCGGGGCCGCGCCTGGGGGCGCTGGCGGCGGAGGCCAACGGCGGCCTGAGCGCCTCGGTGGGCCCCGTGTGATCGCGCGGTCAAGGCCTCCCAGGCCTCCCAGGCCTCCCAGGCCTCCTCCTCCTCCTCCTCCTCCTCCTCCTCTTCATCCTCCTGCTCCTCGTTCTCCTCTTCCTCCTCCTCCTCCTCCTCCTCCTCCTCCTCTCCTCCTCCTCCTCCTCCTCCTCCTGCTCCTGCTCCTCCTCCTCCTCCTCCTCCTCCTCCTCCTCTTCCTCCTCCTCCTCCTCCTCGAGGGGGCCTCCAGTGCGTTGCCCGCAGGGTCCCGGCCTCCCGGGGTGGGGTCCGAGCTGGCGGGGCCGGAGGCTCGTGCCGCATCGCCGAGGCATCGGCGATGCGGCTCGATGCGTAGCCCGATGTTGTCCACGCCGGCGGCGCCGATGCATCGGCGATGCGGTGCGGTGCTCCGACCCCATCTGCTCGGACCCCGCTTGTGGAGGCCTCCACAGGGGTGCGAAGCTGACTGCGCTTCTCCGGGGCGGAGCTCGCAGGGGAGGGCTCCGGAGGCGCCGCCAGGGGGGCTCCAGTGCCGAGCTGAAACATCCTGGCGGAGCGCAGGACGGTAATGTGCATGCTGATTGTTTTCCTCCTCCTCCTCCTCCTCTTCGTCTTCCTCTTCCTCTTCCTCCTCCTCCTCCTCCTCATCCTTCTCCTCCTCCTCCTCCTCCTCCTCCTCCTCCTCTTCCTCCTCCTCCTCTTTTTCGATCGGTCGCCCGCGTGGGCGCGAAGCGAATCGCGCTTCGTGCGTCGGGGTCCGGGCTGGAGAGCTGCCCTTCGGGCAGATGGGGCGGCGCGAGGACCAGCGAGGATCGGGGACGTGCAGGCTTCTATTTTTCTCGGGGGCGGAAAAGAGGGGGGTGATGACTAGGGGGGGTGAATATCATGGCGGGGGCCATGATATCTCCCCAGATCTCAAGGTGCCTCTTCTTATTTTATTACGTTCCCGGCCCCCCCCCGCTGGGCCGCGCACATGCCGCCGGCCATGATTTGCACCCCCCCCTCTTGGACACCCCCCTCTTGGCCGCTCCCGAGATCTTTCTGGTTCCTTCTGTGCTGTTGGACCGTCGCTTTGAACCCGCGGCGCACCGCGTCACTCCTTCCTGTCTCTTTCTCCCGCTCCTCCCCCTCCCTTCCTTGCCTCTGGAGGAGGAAGAGGAAGAGGAGGAAAACGAGGAGGAGGAGGAGCAGGAGGAGAGGGGGCAGGGACGCAAGGTGCAAAAGTGTCAGCGGTTCGGTTGGTTCGGCGGCGTAAGGGGAGAATCGGGAGGAGGGGTAGAGGGGAAGGAGAGAGGGGATGGGGAGGGGAGGGGAAAGAGAGAGGGGAAGGAGAGAGGAGGAGGCAGGGGGGGGGAAGGAGATTTGAGGAGAGAGGGGAAGAGGGGGAGAGGGGAAGGAGAGAGGAGGAGGGAGGGAGCATCCTGGAGGTTTTTCCTGCTTCGGGATGCTTTCAAGCAGCTGAGCCTCGCGGAGGACGGTCTGGGGGTGTTCCCGACTGCTCCACGAGCGGCTGCTGGAGACCGGGCTTGTGACCCGAGAGCTAGACGACAGGGATCGGGCGGTGCGGCTGCGCAGGAGGATGAGGAGGCTGAACATGAGACTGATGATGACGATGCTGCTGCTGCTGCTGATGATGATGATGATGACGATGTTGACGACGATGCTGACGATGATGATGATGCTGATGCTAATGATGATGATGAGGAGGAGGAGGATTGTGGTGGTGATGATGATGACTATGATGGAGATGATGATGATGATGACGATGATGATGATGATGATGATGATGATGATGATGATGATGATGATGATGATGATGATGATGATGATGATGATGGGGATGATGATGCTGACGAAACTGGTGATGATGGTGATGCTGATGGTGATGATGATGATGGTGATGACGATGATGATTATGCTGATGCTAGCGGTGATGCTGCTGATGATGATGAAGACGATGACGATGACGATGACAATGATGGCGATGATGGTGATGATGCTGATGATGATGAGGATTGTGATTATGATGCTGATGACGATGATGATGCTGATCATGATGAGGAGGAGAAGAAGGCGGAGGAGGCCGAGGGTGATGGGGACGAAACTTATGATGTCGCAGGGGATGCTGATGATGTTGGTGGGGAAATTGCAGTTGGGATGCTGTGGAGTCCAGGGATCTCGAGGTTGCGTTCCAGGACGGTGGTGTTGTTGCTGCTCATGATAGTGTTGATGCTGATGTTGATGATTATCGTTATGATGCTGTGGAGGAGGAAGAGGCTGACGATGATGATGCTGCTGCTGATGATGCTGATGATGGTGATGATGTGGTCGTTGTTGATGATGGTGATGGTGATGGTGATGGTGATGATGATGCTGGTGATGCTGATGATGATGATGATGCTGATGATGACGTCGACGACGGCGACGACGAATGATCATCATGATCATGATGATGTTGCTGCTGATTATGATGCTGATGATGCTGATGCTGATGATGCTGATGATGATGCTGATGATGATGGTGATGATGATGATGATGATGATGATGATGATGCAGGTGATGAGGACGACAATGCATCGGATAATGATGCTGCTGCTGGTGCTGGTGGTGGTGGTGGTGATGATGATGACTATGATGCTGATTATGATGCTGCTGCTGCTGATGATGATGATGATCATGATGATGATGATCACGGTTAGAGCAAACTCGTATACACAATCTGCCGACCGAGCGCAGGGCGGCTTAGGACATGTCCGCTGGTGTTAACACAAAATGATTGTTTTTGGTATGACGTTTGCACCCAGCAGCGCTATGCTATAGTAATTCACGTTGCTTCCAGCAGGTCTGTCCATTATGCGGGGCGCTCCAGAAATTGCCTCGCCTTCGAGGGATTGGGAAGTTGACATCTCTTTCCTTGCGGAAGCCAGCGGCAAGCTGGCGGACGCAAAACCAGGGCGGATCCGCCAGCGGAAGCCATTTGTGGTCACAGTCGCCCCCCCCAACAATTGTCACAATGGGTTTGGTTTGCTCGGAGATCGTACTAATACGCCTATCTGGCCCTACCAGTACGCCGCGTGATCGTACTAGTTACTAGTACGCCTGCGTAGCCGCGCTCATACGATAGACCTTGCACGCCGCTGTCGTATTAGTACGCCTGCATCGCCCTCCTTAGTTGCCCTTCGAGATCGTACTAGCACGCGTACTTCGCCATACTACTACGCCGCGTGGTCGTACCACTACGCTCATGTGGTCGCACTCGTAAGATAGATCTTGGGCGCCCCCCGTCGTATTAATCCGCCTATACAGCCCGGCTAGTACGCTCAGCGAGATCGCACTAGTACGCCTAGCTCGCCCTACTAGTACGCCACACGGTCGTACTAGTGCACCTCCGTAGCCGTACTCGTTTGACAGACCTTGCGCGCCGCAGTCGTTCTAGCGCGCCCACATCGCCCCCCTTCGCCAGCCGGACTAGTGCGAGACTGTATCGGTACGCTTATTTCGCCCTACTAGTAAGCCGTGAGGTCGTACTGGTACGCCTGCGGCCCTATTATTCACGATCGGCGGAGGGGGCCCCCTGTTGAGACATCCTCACCATTCCGCCCCAGCGGGGGCTGCTAGTGGCGCTGTTTTGGTGTTCTGGTGTGGCCCCAGAAGGGGGCTGGCCAGGGCATGGAATAGGGCTTCTTCGGCCTGCTATATCGTGATCGGCGGACGCCCCCCCCTCAAGACATGCTCACCGTTCTGCCCCGGCGGGCGTATTGCCTGGGTAGGACTGGCCGTGTTAATATGACCCCAGGATGCTGGGGGGGGGGCTGGCCAGGCCGCAACCGGCAGAGAGGGCGCCCGCTTAAGAAACCCTCACAAGTCATCCCTTGGCGGGAGTACTGCCAGGGTCCGAGTAGCCCGTACGAGTACGACCCCAGGATGCTGGGGTTGGGGGGCGGGCTGACCAGGGGCGCACCAGTAGAAGGGGTAAGTCGACCTACCAGTACGAGCGGCGGAGAAGGCGCCCGCTCGCGACATCCTCACGGTTCCGCCCTGGCAGTCGTACTGCTGGGGCCCGGGGTTGGGGGCGCGTGCTGGCAGGGTTAGTTTGGCACAGTGGTACTACTGGCGGGGAGGGCCTCCGCTGGAGCCATCCTCACTATTCCGCGCCTGCGGGGGCTACCAGTGGGGCTGCTTCGGCACACTGGTAAGGCCCCAGGGCCCTGGCCAGGGGGCTACTTAGAGGCCTGCTCGTGCGACCGGCGGAGAGAGTCCCCGCTCGAGACATTCTCCGAGCTCCGCCTCGGCGGGGGCTGCTAGTAGGGCGTTTTTTGGCCCTGCTTGCCTCCAGGGTGCCCTGGGATTCTTGGGTTTCGATGGCTTCGCCGTGGACAGCGTGACGTTCCAACACCGGACATCCTGGGGTCTTCAGGGTTGGATTTTTTGTGGAAGGTTTTTTGTGGACTGGCCTCTACTGTATCAGTCTTGCCCGGGGATTCTTGGAGGGGCCTGCACGTAGGGCAGAGTCGGCCTGCTGGCACGACCGGCGGAGAGGCTCCCCGCGCAAGACACAGGCGCAGTTCCGCCAGGGTGGGGGGCTCCTTTCGGCCGGGCGGACTAGTAGGGCTGCTTGGGCCTACCAGCACGACCGGCGGAGAGGGCCCCCGCTCGAGCCATGCCCAATGCCGCCGCGGCGGGGGCCACTAGAATGGTGAGTTTCTTTGGCGCCCTCGTGCGGCCCCAGGATGCTGGGCAGGGGGGTGGGCGGACAGAGGGGCTACTTCGGTCTACCTGTGCGACTGGCGGGGAGGGCCCCCGCTGGAGGCATCCTCGCCATTTCGCCGCTGAGGGGGCTAGGGCTATTCTGGCGTACCAGTTACGACCCCAGGATATGGGAAGTGTGAGTGGGTGTGCTAGAATGGTTACTTTGGCTTACTATCATAACCAGCGGAGGCCCCCCCCCCGCTCGAGACATCCTCACAATTCCGCCCCCGCCGGGCTGGCTGGGGGCGCACTGGCAGCCTGCGCTACAGCGCTCATTTTTGAAGCCGCTAATCGTGTCAGCTAAGTGTCGTGTGAGATGCGTGCTGCCGCCACAGAAAT
Organism: Prorocentrum cordatum; assembly: GCA_963575745.1. Lineage (NCBI taxonomy): Eukaryota > Dinophyceae > Prorocentrales > Prorocentraceae > Prorocentrum > Prorocentrum cordatum. The sequence goes on along the minus strand of CAUYUJ010009580.1, from coordinate 132,483 downwards.
ATACACACAGACACCCTCCAATGGATTGTTTCTTGGGCCTCAGCGGAGGAGGGCGGTGTATAAATCACCACTGCGAGCCAGCGACTTCATACACCGCCGCCCTTTCCTGAAGGTGCGTGCAACATTCGTCGGAGGGCCTGTTCGCACCAGGGCGCTGGGCTCGGCAAACTCTCGGCGTCACGGGCGCAAAACAAACTCCAAGAGGTGGTCGACCTCTCGGAGAACCGCTTGGGCGGGCAGGGCGTGCACGCGCTGGTGGAGACCATGCTGAGCTTCAAGATCAGCGTGCGGTCGGCGCCACCCCAACATACTGATACTATGCGTGCGTCGCCCCCAAAGGGGCGACGCGCGCGCCGCGAGGAATCTTCTAATATATGCTCTGTTGCGGGCGCTTTCCGGCCGCACCGCTCGGGAAGCGATACTACAAGATGGGTGTACTATATGTTCGGGTCGGACGCGCGCCTCCGAGGAGGACACGTCGTGCTAGTATATGTCCTTCTGCGTCCCATGAGGGTGCTCAAGCTGCACAAGAACCACATCACCCCCGACGCCGCGACCGTGCTGGCGAGGTCACTCAGATCTGGGCCCCCCAAGGTGGGGTCCGAGCAGAAGGGGCCGGAGGATCGCGCCGCATCGCGGATACATCGGCGATGTGGCTCGGTGTGGAGCTCGATCTTCTCCACGCTGACGCCGCCGATGCCTCGCCGATGCATCAGCGATGTGGCGCGATCCTCCGACCCCATCTTTTCGGACCCCACCTAGGAGGACTTCATGTTTGGTGGGTTCGTGCCGTGTCGGCGCGGCAGCGACCTCGCCGCTCGCGTTCACGGTTAGATCGGCCAAGGGGAGACGAGCTGGCGAGCGGGGAGTCGCCGATCCTTCGAGGTTGAACGGCCAGCGCGGTGTCAGAAGCCAACGCCTGGGTCGTGACGGCACGCACCCGCAGCGCTCTTGCCGCCCGCTGCCCCTCATCTGCTTCCGCCTCCTGTCTGAGCCTCCTGCGAGTTCCTTGTCGCCACTGTTGGATTCGCCTCGCTGCCGCTTGTGTTTTAGTTGTTGCTGCTGCTGCTGCTGTTGTTGTTGTTGTTGTTGCTGATGTTGTTGAATGTCATTTTTGAAGAATAATTATTGTTGATCCCCCCTCACCGGTGCATACTGTTTTCTCTCAATCAAAGTGTGCCCCTCGACGCTCGTACCCTGTTTTTTGACAGGGAAAGTCCTGGTGCTCAAACTGAGCCCCTGGCCCCAGGATTACAACAACAACGGCTCCCGTCTGAGACTTCTTCCAAATTTACTCAGGACCCCCGCTCCTGAGACTTCCTCACAATTTACTCAGGATCGGTGCTCCCGCCTGTGACTTCCTCGCAATTTTGTTAGGACCCCCGCTCCCATCTGAGGCTTCCTCACACTTTACTCAGGAACGGCGCTCCCGCTTGAGACTTCCTTCCTCGCAATTGAATCAAGACTTCCTCGCCTTTTTTGCCAAGACCCCCGCGCCCGCCAGAGAACCCTTCACATGTTATTCAGGAATTGCGCTCTCGCCTGTTACTTCCATGCAATGTGTCCAGAAATCGCGCTTTCGACGCTCAGGGAACACGCTGCGCCATGGACGCCGTTTCAATTTACTTCGTAATCGCGCTCTCGCCATACTCAGGCATCCCGCTTGAATGTCCCACCCGCCCGACCCGCCCGTCAGGGGATCGCCCGCCCGTGGAGGGCTCCCGCCCGAGACTTCCTTCAGGAACGGCGCTTTCGCCTAGGACTTCCTCGAACGTTCACGCTCTTACCTTCCTGCTCCTCCTCCCTCTCCCTCCTCCCTCCTCCCTCCTCCCTCCTCCCTCCTCCCTCCTCCCTCCTCCCTCCTCTCCTCCCTTGTCTTTCCTTTTTCTCTTCCCTCATCCTTATGCCCCTCTGCCCTATCCCCTCTCCCTCCTCTCCCTCCTCCATTCTCCCTCCCCTCTCCTGCCTCCTCCCTCCCTCTTTCTTTCTTTTTTCTTTCTCTCTCTCTCTCTCTCTCTTTCCCCTCTCTCTCTCTCTCTCTTGCTCTACCTCTCTTATCTGTTTTTGTTTGTGTTTCTCTCCCTCTCTCCCTGCCTCTAATCAACCGCCCCCCTCTTTGCTCCTTCTCTCCTGGCATTTTCCCTCTTCCTTCGTGCCTTCCCCTCCCTTCCTCCAACTCGCCCTCGTTCTCCCCCTCCTCTTTTTGCAGGGCCCACACCAATTCCAATGGCGGGCACATGTACGCCCACGAAGGATTGTCCGCCCGTCCAGGTTTGCCCGCCTGTCTAAGCCCATCGCCCCCCGCAAAGAGAAATAACCCCCCCCCAAATGGGGGTGAGATCGTGCGGGGAACTCGTTTTGAATGAAACGCGGGCAAATAAGAACGAACAGTCTTATAATGATTGTTGTTGTTGTTGTTGTTGTTGTTGTTGTTGTTGTTGTTGGTGTTGTTGTTGGTGTTGTTGATGTTGTTGTTGTTGTTGTTGCTGCTATTGTTATTGGTTGTGGTGGTGTTGCTGCTGCTGCTGTTGTTGTTGTGGTTGTTGTTGCTGTTGATGTTGTGGTTTTTCTTCTTGACTCTCATATGTGAATATCCATTATCGTTGATCGCCCCCGCCCGTTGCACATTTTCCTTTTTTCGATGGAAGTGCTCTTCCCAGGGCTCGCACCCTGTTTTTGGCAGAGAAAGTCTAGAGGGTCAAACTGTGTCGTTGGCCCCCTTATTTGCAACAACAGCGGCTCCCGCCTGATACTTCCTCACACTTTGATGAAGAATCGCGCTCTCGCTTTGGGTCCCCGGACAATTGACAACCGAATCGCGGCTCCCGCCTGATACTTCTCGACATTTGTTTGCAGAATCGCGTTCTCGCTTGGGACTTCCTCGCAAATTACCACCGAACCGCTTCGCCCGATATTTCTTCACAACTTGCTCAGATGCCAGCCGTCGACACTCAAAAATCGCGCTCCCGCTACATATTGCCAGGCGGTTCAAGCAGGACTCACGCTTCAACGACCCGCCCGCTCGACCCGCCCGTCGGGGCCTCCCCGCCCGACAAGCCCGTAAATGACTGCAGCCGCTGCTCGCTGCCTTTCGCCCGCCTTTGATGCCCCTCGCTGCCCGCAGTGGTTCCGCGGTCGCCTTCGCTCGCTGCCCTTCGTGGCCCCGTTGCTGCCCTCAGTTGCCCCGTCGCTGCCCTTTTGTGGCCCCGCATTCTATGCCCTTCGTGGCCCCCGCTCGCACGCGCCCGTCGTGGCCCCATACGCATGCCCTTCGTAGCCCCGCTGTGGCCCTTCGTGGCCCCCTCGCTGCCCTTCGTGGCCCCTTTGCTGCCCTCAGTGGCCCCGCTGTCGCCCTTGTGTGGCTCCGTACACGAATGCTTTTCGTGGCCCCCGTTCGCTCGCGCCCGTCGTGGCCCCATATGCATGCCCTGCGTGGCCCCGCTGTCGCCCTTTTTGGCCCCCTCGCCCACACTGGCTTTTCTCGTGATTTACTTTGGAATCGCGCTATCGCTCGAGACCTCCTGGCGATTCATGCAGGACCCACGCTTAGCAACCCGCCTGCTCGACCTCGTCGCCTGGTCCAGCCTTCCCGACCTGCCCGCGAAGGGTCTGCCCACCCGATCTGCCCGTCTGGTTCTACCACTTGTTTTCTGTTCCTTGCCCCCTCTCGTGCTAATTTCTCTCGTGCTCCATTATTTTCCCTCCCCCTTCCACCCGTCCTCTCTTCCCTTGTTTTAGGGGCTGCGCTAAATACACGTGGCAGGTAATGAAGATACACCCCCAAGGGGTACGATCGAAGACGACGAGGGCGGGTACCGAGGGTTTGGGATATACCCATTGTTAGGTACGTGAGCAGTTAGAAGCGAACAGTCTCAACCTGATTCGTGTTGTTGTTGTTGCTGTTGTTGTTGTGGTTGTTGGTGTTGTTGTTGTTGTTGTGGTGTTGTTGTTGTTGTTGTTGTTGGTGGTGGTGGTGGTGGTGGTGGTGGTGCGCTCTCGCGTGGGACTTCCTCAACATGTATTCAGAAACCGCGCCCTCGACGCTCCCTTCCCCTTGTCCCTTCCTTCCATTCATCCTCTACTCCCTTATTTTAGGGGCTGCACGAAATACACGTTGCAGGTAAGACATACATTTGCCGCCAAGCGGGTACGATCGAAGCCGAAGAGGGCGGGTATCGAGGTTTTCGGATGCACGTGTAAAATGGCACGCAAGCAGATAACAGCGAACAGCCTTCACATGATTGTTGTTACTGTTGCTGTAGGTGTTGTAGTAGTTGTTGTGGCTGTTGTTGATGCTGTCGTTGTTGGTGTTGCTGTTGTTGTGGCTGTCGTTGGTGTTGTCGTTGTTGTTGTGTTTGTTGTGTTTGCAGTTGTTGTGTTTGTTGTGGTGGTTGCTGTTGTTGTCGTTGTTGTTGTCGTTGTTGGCGTTGGTGCTGCTGCTTTTGTTGTTGTAGTCGTTGTCGCTGTAGTCGTTGTTGTTGTTTGCTGTCTGTTGGTTGTTGTCTGTTGTTTGTTGTTTGTTGTGTGTTGTTTGTTGTTGTTGTTGCTGCTGCTGTTGTTGTTGATGTTGTTGTTGAACATTATTACTTCTAAAGAATAATTATTGTTGGGGCCCCTGGTGCACGGCCCCCCCGCCGCGCCTAGGCCGCAGCCACATTCTCATCATTTTCGAGCGAAAGCCCTTGACAAAACGATGTGATCCAGATCCGGTTGTTTTGTTCCCCCCCGCTTTCCCTTGCAAAAAACAATATAACATGACATTTCTTGTTCTAACATAACCAAGCTTCAGGAATCCATTGGAAAAAATGACACAAAGTGCACATTCGCGCGCGCAAGACGAAATCCTTCCAAAACCTTAGTTTTCGTAGCGATTTTAACATAAAAACATCAAAAACCAATGGTTTTTCAAAAACAAGTTGTCAAAATTCATCCCGCGCGCTCTTGCGGATTCGTAGGAAACCCAACACTTTTTAACATTTCTGTCAAACGGGCTTTTGCGAGCAACTTTTTCGAACTTCTGCAACAACGGTTGCGCACCTGCCAGGGCCATCATCCCTGTCAAATAATACCATGCGGGACACATTCGTTTTTTCTTCGCGCGCGCACGCCGTCGTCGTCGGCCGCGGGGCCCTGAATAGTAGCCACGGTCGTCCGCATGCCACGAAGTGAAGTGTCCGAACGTCATAGGGCGGGAAGCTGGGTGTGGGTGGTGGCGAAGAGTCGTTTGGAAATTTGGTAGAGCTTGAACCGGCCCCCCCACAAAGTGGGGGTATTGCCCGCCTCCTATGAAAACCCTGGCACTGGTGAGAACGGAGTGTCCCCAGTGCTAGTAATTGTTGTTGTTGTTGTTGTTGTTGTTGTTGTTGTTGTTGTTGTTGTTGTTTGTTGTTGTTGTTGAACATTATTAATTCTAAAGAATAATTATTGTTGGGACCCCTGGTGCACGGCCCCCCTGCGCCGCCTAGGCCGCAGCTACATTTTCATCATTTTCGTGAGGAAGCCTCAGGTAAACGATGTGATCAAGATCCGGTTGTTTTGTTGTAATCCGCTTTCCCTTGCAAAAAAAAAAACACTATAAAATGACATTTCTTGTTCTAATATAATCAAATTTCAAGAATCCCTTGCAAAAAATAAGGTAAAGTGGACATTCGCGCGCGCAAGACGAAATCCTTCCAAAAGCTTAGTGTTCGGAGCGATTTTTAACATAAAAACATCAAAAAAACCAATGGTTTTTCAACAAAAAAATGTCAAAATCTCATCCCGCGCGCTCTTGCGGATTCGTAGGAAACCCAACACTTTTTAAACATTTCTGTCAAACGGGCTTTTGCGAGCAACTTTTTCGAACTTCTGCGACAACGGTTGCGCACCTGCCAGGGCCATCATCCCTGTCAAATAATACCATGCGGGACACATTCGTTTTTTCTTCGCGCGCGCACGCCGTCGTCGTCGGCCGCGGGGCCCTGAATAGTAGCCACGGTCGTCCGCATGCCACGAAGTGAAGTGTCCGAACGTCATAGGGCGGGAAGCTGGGTGTGGGTGGTGGCGAAGAGTCGTTTGGAAATTTGGTAGAGCTTGAACCGGCCCCCCCACAAAGTGGGGGTATTGCCCGCCTCCTATGAAAACCCTGGCACTGGTGAGAACGGAGTGTCCCCACGTGCTAGTAATTGTTGTTGTTGTTGTTGTTGTTGTTGTTGTTGTTGTTGTTGTTGTTGAACATTATTACTTCTAAAGAATAATTATTGTTGGGGCCCCTGGTGCGCGACCCCCCTCCAAAACCTAGGCCGCAGCTACATTTTCATCATTTTTTAGCGAAAGCTTCAGAAAAGTGAATTATTACCGGATCCGGTTGTTTTGTTGTACTCCGTTTTCCCTTGCAAAAAACACTATAAAATGAAAATTCTTGTTCTTACTTGATCAAATTGCAAGAATCCCTTGCAAAAAATAAGGTAAAGTGGACATTCGTGCGCGCAAGACGAAATCCTTCCAAAACCTTAGGTTTCGTAAGCGATTTTAACATAAAAACATCAAAAACCCAATGGTTTTTTAAGAAAAAAATGTCAAAATGTTCTTCCGCGCGCTCTTGCGGATTCGTAGGAAAACCAACACTTTTTAAACAATTCTGTCAAACGGGCTTTTGCGAGCAACTTTTTCGAACTTCTGCGACAACGTTTGCGCACCTGCCAGGGCCATCATCCCTGTCAAATAATACCATGCGGGACATATTCGTTTTTTCTTCGCGCGCGCACGCCGAAATCTCCAAAAATCATTGGGTTTTTAAGAATTTTAGCACCGCGCATCATAAAATCACACGAATCGCACCGTAGGTCCTCGAAAAACACCTGCACGACTTTTCAAAATTTCCACCCGCGCGCGCTGTCCGTTCTCAAAAAACCAATGGTTTTCCAACATTTATGTTACATGAGCTCGCGCGAGCTACTTTCGCATCTTTGCAACGGGGTTCGCGCGCCTGCCATCGGGACAACCATCGGGACAACCATTTGGACCAGCATCGGGAAAACGATCGGGACAACCATAACCATCAGGACAACCATCGGGGCAACCATCGAGACAACCATCGGGACAACGATACCTTCTCTCTTGTGTCCTCCCACATCCCTCAGGAAGTTGCCCTAAAGATGTGACCGACTCCTCTCTCTCTCCTTCTCTATGTCTCTCGCTCTTTCTCTGCTTCATATCTATCATATGAACACATCTATCTCGCTCTTTGTCTGCTTCATCGCCTTCCCAGGAAATTGCCCCAAAAATGTGACCAACTATCTTGGCAGTGCGTACCATCTCACGTGTACCGTGTACCACATCTTCTCAGGTTGCCTCACACATGTGACGAATCTCTTTCTATCTCTCTCTCCTCTGGCTCTCTGTCTTGCTCTCTCTCTCTCTCTCTGTCTCTCTGTCTTGCTCTCTCTCTCTCTCTGTGTTGCTCTCTCTATGTCATGCGCAACGAATGCACGATGCGGGGCACATGCGGGGCCCAAACAAGTGATCAACCTCTGCGGGTGTGTACTCCACGCCAGTGTAGTATCCACGATCGTCCGCGCGCCACGAAGTGAAGTGTCCTGACGTCATAGGGCGGGAAGCTGGGTGTGGGTGGTTCCCGAGAGTCGTGTGGATGTTTGGTAGAGCTTGCATTGCCCCCCCACGAAGTGGGGGTATTGGCTGGCGTCGCATGAAAACCCTGGCACTGGAGAGAACACTGAGCGTTCGGGTAAAATGATTGTTGTTGTTGTTGTTGTTGTTGTTGTTGTTGTTGTCGTTATTGTGTGCGTGGGCTTTCCACAGTGTATGTTTTGTATGTGATTTCTGCATCAACTTACACGTGCGGAGGTCCGCGCGGACTTGTCGGAGTGGTGCTGAACCCCCCCCCCTGGGGGCGCGCGTGGACTCTGACAGTTTTCGCCCGTGCCGCGTTGCAGCGGGAACCCATGCCAAGAGGCACCCTGCTTGCCTCCAGGGTGCCCTGGGCTTCGCCGCAAGTCCAAGGACGCCCTTGGGTCTCAGGCCTGGGCTTCTCGTGGGAGGTTCCTTGTGGTGGAGCTCCTGCTGAATGCCCTCTTTGCCAGAGCCAGATCGGCGTCACCCCAACATACTTGTACTATATGTGCGTCGCCCCCTCAGGGGCGACGCGCGCACCGAGAAATCTTACAGTATATGCGTCGTGGCGGGCGCTTTCTGGCCACACCGCTCGGGAAACGATGTACTACAAGGTGGGTATACTTTATGTTCGGGTCGGACGCGCGCCTCCAAGTAGGACATCTAGTATTAGTATGTCCTTGTGGGTCCCACCAGATCCCCCCCCCCCGACGCCGCGACCGCGCCGGCGAGGTTCAGGGGCCATCTTTGGCCAAGGGGGGGGGTCGCCGCTGGCCGATCCGTCGCCGCCGATCTATACTGTGGGGCCCGACGGCCCACCTCGCCCACGGGAACCCGCGTTGTCTCGCATGCGGGGGCCCATCGCCGAGCTGTTTGCAAGGTATGGCCGATCCCGGGTCGATGCTTCTCGAAGAAAAAGCCATCAACGTAGAACATAAACAGCGGAAGACAAACGAATCAAACAATACAAATAATGATGATAATAAGAGGGATCATAACATGAACAATAATACTACGAACAGCAACGATACGAATACTACTGATAAGAGGAACGAGTGAATAAAGAAGAAGCAGACACGCAATCCATGTAAACTTTTGGCGCCCCGCGCGGATTTCTTGGACCAGTGCCACAAGTTTATGTTTATGGCGTTTTTCCTTCTTCTAACTCCTCCATGGCCCAGTGCCCCATGTCCGCTGTCCCTCAGTGGGCGGCGGGCCGGGGTGGGGGGGTGGGGGAAGTGAGAGGGCCTGCTCGGGCGGGTGGTAACTGGGGGAGACCCGCATTGGGGGTGACGAAAATAAGCCGAAAGGGGTTCAGCTGGTGCCCAAAAGGAGCCTTCAAGGGCCCTTTTAGGGTTGTTTTCTTTCCCCCCCATTCAGGCCACCCCCCATTACCGCCCTCACGAGCAGGCCTTCTCAGAAGGCGGCGGGGCTTTTCAGAAGCCGTCCCGCCTTTGGGGAGTTTTCTGCGTCTCCGGAGAGGGCCCAGAAGGTCTCTCAGGAGGCCAGAGGCCTTCCGAGCCTTCTGCGAAGGCCCGCCCCCTCTGACTTCCCCCCGGGGCGTGCCGCCAATGAGAGGCATTTCCTGCGCTGCCCGCGGGTACCTGCTAAGTACCTGTCCTGCGCTGCCCGCAGGCACCTCCCAAGTACCTCTCCTGCGCTGCCCGCAGGCACCTCCAAGTACATACCTTTCCTGGGCTGCCCGGAGGTACATCCGCGACAACCCGAACCCGATCGAGGAGCTCTAGGCCTCCTAGATGGGGTCCGAGTAGATGGGGTCGGAGGATCGCGCCGCATCGCCGATGCATCGACGATGCGGCTCGATGCGAAGCCTGATTTTCCCCACGCCGACGTCGCGGATGCGTCGCCGACGTTGCCGATGCATCGCCGATGCATCGCGGATACATCGGCGATGCATCGGCGATGCGGCCCGATCCGTCGATCCCATCTATTCGGACCCCACCCAGGAGGCCTCTAGGAGCTCCACCTGTCTCACAACCGGCTCGACCGCGGGGCGGCGCTGGCGCTCGTGGGAGCGATGGCGGGCGCGGGCCGCGGCGGCCGGGCCACCTACCCTCCGCAGGCCCAGGGTGGGCGCCAGGTGTGCACCACGCCGATCCTTCTCCCCCCATCTCCTCCTCCCCCTCTCCCCTTCTCCTCCCCCTCCTTCTCCTCCTCCTCCTCCTCCTCCTCCTCCTCCTCCTCCTCCTCCACCTCCTGCTCCTCCTCCACCTCCTCCTCCTCGTCGTCATCCTCCTCCTCCTTCCTCCCTCCTCCTCCTCCTCCTCCTCCTCCTCCTCCTCCTCCTCCTCCTCCTCCTCCTCCTCCTCCTCCTCCTCCTCCTCCTCCTCCCCCTCCTCCTCCTCCTCCTCCTCCTCCTCTCCTCCTCCTCCTCCTCCTCCTCCTACCTCCACTCTACCTCACACCTCCTCCTCCTCCTCCTGCTCCTCCGCCTCCCCCTCTCCTCCCCCACCTCCACCTCCACCCTCCACCTCCTTCTCCTCTCTCCTCCTCCTCCTCCTCCTCCTCCTCCTCTTCCTCCGTCCTCCTCCTCCTCCTCCTCCTCCTCCTTCCTCCTCCTCTCCTCTCCTTCTCGTCCTTCTGCTCCTCCTCCTCCTCCTCCACCTCCACCTCCACCTCCACCTCCTCCTACCCCTCCTTCCTCCTCTCCTCCTCCTCCTCCTCCTTCCTCCTCCTCTCCTCCTCTCGCCTCCTCCTCCTCCTTCTCCTCCTCCTCCCCCTCCTCCTCCTCCTCTTCCTCCGCCCCTCCTCCTCCTCGTCCTCCTCCTCCTCCTCCTCCTCCTTCTCGTCCTTCTGCTCCTCCTCCTCCTCCCTCCACCTTCTGTTCTTTCTCCTCCTTCTCCTCCTCCTCCTGCTCCTCCTTCTCCTCCTCCTTCTCCTGCTCCTCCTCTTCCCCCTCCTTCTTCCCCGCCTCGTCGTCGTCGTCGTCCTCCTCCTCCTCGCCGTCCACCTCGCCGTCCTCCTCCTAACCTCAAGCGTTTCCCTCCTCCGCTTCTTCCCTCTTACGTGCCCCATCCTTGTCCCTCGATTTTTGGAACGAGCCACATGGTCGGCACAGGAAAACGGGTCGGCTGCGCCGACATCCGCGCGCAAGCTGCCCGCGCAGGTCCGCTCGTGAGCGTGGGCGCCCTCTTCTCCACGCGATGTGCCACGCTGTCGGCACGCGTAAGCCACCGCGTAAGAGCCCTGTGCCATCTCGGGCAATGCCTGGTCTCCTCTCGTCGCTCACATGCCATGATTCTCCCTTCTCCGGAACGAGACACGTCCCTCGGATCCGGGCGCTGCATTTTTTCCACACCGGGCGTCTGCGCCCGGCTTCGGGCCCCAGGGCCCTCACAGATCGGCCTGGATCGAAAAGTGCAGCAGACAGAGGCGGCTGAGGGCTCCGGTCGTGGTCTGCCTCGATGCTGCACCTATCTCGCAGCCTCGGATCTGAGGGGTGCACGCGCTGATCCTGGGTAGAGGACGGGTCTGGCAAGGGCCAGCGTGGTGCGGGTGACGCTCCCCAGAGGAGGAGGAGGAGGAGGAGGAGGAGGAGGAGGAGGAGGAGGAGGAGGAGGAGGAGGAGGAGGAGGAGGAGAAGGAGAAGATGGAGGAGGACGAGGACGAGGACGATGAGGAGGAGGAGGAGGAGGAGGAGGAGGAGGAGGGAGGTGGAGGTGGAGGAGAGGAGGAGGAGGAGGAGGAGGGAGGAGGAGGAGGAGGAGCAGGAGGAGGAGGGAGGAGAAGGAGGAGGAGGAGGACGTGGCCGAGGAGGAGGAGGAGGAGGAGGAGGAGGAGGATGAGGATGAGGAGGAGGAGGAGGAGGAGGAGGAGGAGGAGGAGGAGGAGGAGGAGGAGGAGGAGGGAGGAGGAGGAGGAGGAGGAGGAGGAGGAGGGAGGAGGAGGAGGAGGACGAGGAGGAGGAGGAGGAGGTGGAGGAGGAGGAGGAGGAGGAGGAGAAGGAGGAGGAGGACGAGGCCGAGGACGAGGAGGTGGATGGGGAGGAGGAGGAGGAGGAGGAGGAGGAGGAGAGGAGGAGGAGGAGCAGGAGGAGGAAGGAGGAGGAGGAGGAGGAGGAGGAGGAGGTGGCGCTCCCCAGAGGCCTCCCGCCGCGGGGGCCAGTTCAGGCCCGCGTGGCTCCGCCTCGAGCCAGAAGAGCCAAGAGACGGCACGGCCAGGAGCTTCTCGAGGAGTTCCGCGCGGACGTCTCTGGCCCGTCTCCCCTGGTGTTATGATGTTCCAACCTGCTTTAGCCTTGATCACAAGGAAGAAGTTCGAGCACCAAGAAAGTATCGCAACAGGATTTTTTTCACGTGTCGGGCCCTGGGAGGCGATGAACTTTCTACACTTCGCAAGCGTGTGGGGCAGACACTGTTTCGATACTGCTCTGGGTGCTCGAATTTTTGATCGGGTGTGGTCCTTAAGTACGATGGGAGCAACACAACCCTGGTGCCATGGTTGTTTTGGAGGCAAGGTGCTGAAGTAAGGGCCGCTTTGGGTTCGGAAGAGGCTCGCTGTCCCCTGGGTCATTCCGCGGTTGTGACTATGGCCCTCCTCGTGCACCCAGGGCGCTGTTGGCGCCCAGAAGGGGCTTCGTCACGTCTTTGGCGTTCCAGGTTTCTGCAGCCTTTCTGTACGGGGTCCCCCGAAGGGAGTCCCGGCCAGTTCCCCAGGGCCAGTCGTTGATCCCGAGTCGCTTTTGGACCGTCCTGGGCCTGGTGAGTGCCCTCGGAGGTCGAAATCGGTCGAGAGTTTCCGAGCGTTTTATGTTTACTTTTCCTTTGTCGAAGAAGAAACTACATAAACATAAGCTTTGGGCGCGCCACGCGGATTTCTTGGATCCGCGCTGGGCCCCCCCGGCGGCGCCTGCAGCGCCGCCCCTGGCGCGCTGCGCGCTCCGATCCAAGGAGTCCGCGCGGAGCGCCAAAAGCTTCTCTTCCCTTCTTGTTCTACTTCTGCTGAGATCCTTTGGCTCAGCGATCTGGCCCCTGAGCGTCTCCGTGGCGACGGGGGATGCGAGGATTGCTGAACTGACGGGGTTCGGTGTGCTGGGACACGGAGGCTCTGTCAGCTCAGTAGTCCTTGCCTCCCCAGTCGCCATGGAGACGCTCAGTGGCCAGATCGCCGAGTTGCAGGATCCCAGGGTGCGCAGAAGGGAGGTCCGGGGCGTCTGGGCACCCCTGCACCGAGCACGTCACGGCCTCCGGTCTCCTGGGAAGGCGGGCCCAGTGCCGACCGAAGAGGCCCGAGTCCCGATGTCTTGACCAGAACTGAACCGTCGAGACAAATCACGACCGTACAGTCAGTGAGCCCGGTAAGGACGCGCGCCTTCATCTAGGGCACCCTCGTTTCCTTGCCTCTGCGGCCCGTCCTTTGCCGTTTCCACTGGTCGCCCGCCGCCCAACAACGCTCAACTTCCACCTCCAGGGGTCCTGCGTCCTTGCCACTTGTCTTTCGGGCAGTCATCAGACATCTGAAGAAAACGTGCCTACTTTCGTAGTCTTCAGATTTCGCTTAAGAAAATCAAGAATCTGGACTGGACCCAGGACGTTTTCTTGGTATAACGTTCGTATATGTGCACCTGGACCACGGCTTAAGAACACGCTTGGAGTGAAGACCAGTTCCTGAACGTAGAATTCTCTTAACTTTGAGCTGGGGTGTGGACGCTTTGACTGTAGCCCTAGATCCCCATCTCTCTGCGCCGTTTCTCGCGCCGCATCGATCTGTGGAGGCCCCTGGGCCCGAGCAAAACTGGGCGGAGCCGCCCGGCTCGAAGAGGAGTGGAGTCGCCGGGCTAGCTCTTAGGGCAGGCCTCGGAGGCCCGCTCCGAGAAGCGGCGGCTCGTGCCGTGGCTTGCGGCTCTTCTGCGAGCACAACGGCGTCGGCCCTGATCTGCTCGCCAGCTCCTCGCAGGATTGGGAGCAGGAAGCGCACCACCACCACCACCACCGCCACCACCACCACCACCACCGCCACCGCCACCGCCACCGCCACCGCCACCGCCACCGCCACCGCCACCACCACCACCACCACCACCACCACCACCACCGCCACCACCACCACCACCACCACCACCACCACCACCACCACCACCACCACCACCACCACCACCACCACCACCACCACCACCACCACCACCACCACCCTGGGGGATTCAGGAGGAATTGCTGTGCGGGATGCGGGTGTGCACGACGTCCCGCGAGAGCGCCTGAAGCGATTTATACCAACCACCACCACCACCCCAGGCCCCCGGCGTCGTGATTTTAGCACAACTTCGACGCAACGTCGACCCCCGAGAGGTCTGGACCCCTTCCCTGGGTCTGGTTTTTCATCCTGAATCGTTTTCTGGCGGTCCTGGGGCCTGGTAAGGGCCCCCAGAGGCCGAACATAGCGAAAACAAAAACACCTCCCGCCGTGATTTTCTCACAGCAAGAGGGGGTCTGGGCCTGACCACCCTCCGCCTCCATCCTCCACGTGGTGGTGGTGGTGGTGGTGGTGGTGCTGGTGGTGGTGGTGGTGGTGGCGCGCTTCCGCCAAAAAACAAATCCGGGTGAAAAACCAGGTCCCGGGGAAGGTGTCCAGACCTCTGGGGGTCGACGTTGTGGACAACTCGCGACGTCAGGGGCCTGGGGTGGTGGTGGTGGTGGTGGTGGTGGTGGTGGTGGTGGGTGCATGTCGCGTCGCGCGCTCTCGCGGGACGTCGTGCACACCCGCATCCCGCACGGCGGCTCCTCCTGCACCCCCCAGGGTGGGTGGTGGGTGGTTCAGGAGGGGAAAAACACACAGACACAATCATTCGTCGATTCCCAGAAAATATACGAAAATATGGGAAGTGGGGGGGAAGACAGAAACCCAGAAAATAGGGGAAAATAGGGGGAATCTTTTATTTGTGCGTATTTATCTGTGTGTCCCAGTTCCCCTTCAGTGGTGGCGGTGGTGCGCTGCCTGCCCCCCCGCCAGGAGGGCTTCGCGCGCCTGCGCCGGGAGCGGGGCTTCCCCGCGCGGCCCGACGTGCCGGTGCTGTGCGCCGCCTCCTCCCGGGGCGGCCAGTGCCGGGCGGGCTGCTGTCAGTTCCAGCGGGAGCACTTCGGGCCGGTGGCCGGGGGGGATGCCGAAGATCAGGAGAGGAAAAAAAACACACAGACACAATTCATCCCCGATCCCCAAGAAAATATGGGAGAGTATGGGAAGTGGGGGGGGGGAGACAGAAGTCCAAGTAATATGCCAAAATATGGGGGGCATCCTTTTATTTGTGGGTATCTCTTTGTGTGTCCCAGGGCCCCTTTAAAAGAGAGCTGGGCGGCGAGCTGCACATGGGAGGGGGGGCGAGGTGCCCGGACCTCTGCCCCTTCCCTCGGTAACTCAGGGGCCAGCAGCGTACATGTGTACGCGTACGCGGTTAGCTTCCCCTGGAGTGCGTGTCAACGCGGACGTTCGTGCAGGCAAGACCGCGGAGGGCGTGCATGTACGTATGTCGTTGCTCGCCCATTCACTCCCCTTTTCGGGCCTCACTTGGGGGGTCCTCGTCGCCGCCGCCGCCGGATTCGCCTCGAAGTTTCTGGTCCGAGCGCGCCCCGGGAGGAGGCCGGGGATTACCAGCCTGGAACATATCCCTATCCCTATGCTGGGCACCTCCTCATCACGATGCCAATCTTAGGGATTCCCTTATTTTTCGAGGGCGAATCCCTGAGATTGTCATCGGCTTTTGGCGTGTCAATCTTAGGGATAGGGATACGTTCGAGGCTGGTAAGGGGAGCAGAGGCTCAGAGGTGTCGGTGCCTGTGGGTTTCCCCAGGGGTGCCAGCAGCTGGGCGGCGAGCTCGGGGCCCTGCCCTCGCCGATGGACGATTCGGGCAGCTCGATGGGCGGCGGGGCTCGGGGTCGGAGTTCGTCGAACACGTGGCGAAGTCCGAATCGTATCCCCTGAAGTCGGGCGTGTCCCTCTCAAGGGGGAATGTCCAAAGATAGTCAAAAAATAGTCTGGGGTTGATTTTTTTACTATATGTGACTGTTGTTGGATATTTTTGAATATGTTTTGTTTTTCGTCCAGAATCCGCCTGTAGGGGGACACGCCCGACTTAACCCTACCCTAGCCGATCGACGATTCGGGCAGCTCGTTGGGCGGCGGGGCTCGGGGTCGGAGTTCGTCGAACATGTGGCGAAGTCCGAACCCTATCCTCGCCTCCCATGGATTCAGGAGAACCGATGGTTGGTGGGGGTCGGGTCCCAGAGATCCAACTTATTGAAAAAATCACGACGGAGGTTTTCCGCAGTTATCGGCATCTAGAGGCCCTTACTGGGCCTCGGGACCGTCAAAAAACTACTCAGGATGAAAAACCGGTCCTGGTGAATGGGTCGAGTTTTCCGGGGACCCCGCATTGAAAAAATCACGTCATCGGATCTCTGGGGTTCGGATACCGCCACCTAGCAGTCCCTCCGATCCAGGCGCTGCAGCTCTTTCACACCGGGTGCTTTCGCCTGGTGTCGGGCCCCGGGGCTTCGAAAAGTGGCGCAGAAATATACAGGATCCCTGGCTTGGGCTGTGATCTTTTGCGACGTCTCGCTCTTTTCGCGACGCTGGATCTCAGGGAGCAGAGCGCCCTGATGCGGGATCAGAGGCGGGTTTTGCCAGTGTTCTGGTCGGCCGAGTCCCTTCAGGTGATGCCCAGGATCGAGGCCTCCTAGATGGGGTCGGAATAGATGGGGTCGGGGGATCGCGCCGCATCGCCTATGCATCCGCGATGCGGCGCGATGTGTGGCGCCGACTTTCTTCACGCCGATGGCGCCGGTGCATCGCCAGCGTCGCGGATGCATCGCCAATGCATCGGCGATGCATCGCCGATGTGTCGGCGATGCGGCGATGCGGCGATCCTCGGACTCCATCTAGGAGGCCTCTACAGGAGCCCAGAGCAGTGGCATGACTCATTGTGGCCTTGAGGCGGCAGTTCCACGGCTGATTGGTCGGGTCAGTGTTCGGGCTGCTTCGGGTGGCACTCGAGCAGCTCCCTCGGATCCCAGGGCCCCAGGGCTGACCTGATTGGTCTTTTGCCTACATGAGCCCTGATGTCTTCGCATCGTGAAGAATCACGACAGAAGGTGTCTGTCAATTTTCGGCCTGTGGGGTCCCTTACCAAACACCAGGGCCGTCGAAAAACGGCTCAGGATGGGAAGCCGAAAGACAATGACGTCGGACACCTTGGAAGGGGAGGGGTCCTGCAGGATTTTTGTTTTCGGGCTCATCCCTTGTCCAGTGACCGATGTGAACCTTCATCATGTTCCGACGACCGCTTGACAACCAGATGCGACTCCTGACAACCAGGAACCACTTGAAAACCGATACCTTCAGATTCGGAAGGGGCACTTCACAAGAATAACGCCCGCTTTTTCTAACCGAGAAGGGCTCTCCGTGCTACAGAGACAGCCCTCTTTACAGCCAGACCGACCAGCTTACAACCAGATCAACACTTCACTTGACGCCCTCCAGAGGCTCTGAGCGCAATCCAGTTTTGACGCCCTCCAGACGACCTTGGATGATCTCCAGAGGCCCTTGAGCGATCTCCCTCGTCTCTCGACCCACGCACTCCTCGGCACTCCCCACCATTCCCCGACAATCCGCTGCACGCCACTCCTCCGATGCGATCGCCGCACGTCGTTCCTCCGAGGCGATCCTGGCTCAGGCTGAAATCAGCACGGGGCAAGCGGCGGAGTCCCAGGCCCCCGTCGATCCGAGTCTCAATGAAGATGCACATGTAGAGGGTGGAAATATTGGTGGTCCTCGCCTTCTCCTGAAGCCTTCTGCTCCGCAGCCAATTTGTCTCAAGCGATTCTCGCTGAAGCTGAAATCAGCTCGGGGCCAGTGGCGTTGTCCAGGCCCCGTCAGTGGAGTCCTTGTTAGAGGGGCGCTGAAGGGTGGCGGTATCGGTTTCTGTTCTCCTCTGGCGATTGCTTTTCCGCGGGAGCTGCTTCTGGGGCGCCCGAGATGTTGCGAGGCCCCCCCAGGAGGTCTCGACCCCTTCCGTGGGGATGGTTGTTCGTCCTGGATCGTCTTCTTTATAAGTCCCGGGGCCCGCCAACGGACTCCGGAGGCCAGGATTAAGGAACAACGATGAAGTCCAATCAGTCATATCGTCGGAGACCTGGGTTCTGGAACGCCCTAGATTCGGCATGCCCGACATGTGTACGGAAGGCACTTGGTACGATGACCGGGAGCACATGTTGCCCAATACCGACAGCGGCCGCTGTTGGGCGGGCGACATTGTGTCTCAAATGGACACCGTCCGCGGCCACGCCGATTGCGAGTCTGTTCATGATGGACAGGAGCTGCTGTTGCTCTTCGTCCCCATTCTTTCCTGACCCGTTTCGGTCCTACCGCCGGATGTGCATTTGCCTGTCCTGGCAGAGTTCTTCTCCTAAGCTTCTCCTCCCAGGAGTGCTCTGGAGGCCATCTGGGCCTCGTCGGGAATCCAGGGGACATTGGGGAGCCGGGGGCAACGATAGAGAGGATACCTGGATCACCGTGGGGGGAGCTAAGGTGGATAGGAAGGTTCGGAGTGGATGCTCAAGCGGGCTATGTGCAGCCCAACCTGGCTTATTTTTTGGGGTTAAAGTGTTTCAGGGTTGTACGATCACTCTGCTAAGTGGGCCCTCCCACTTGGTCCAGATCTGTACCCCCTAAGCCACCGAGGGCAATTCTAACCCGCTTTTAAACCAGATTTGGCCAGACTCGAGCCACTTTAGCATCCACTTCTAACCTCCCTCCCCCGTGGTGATCCAAGTAGGCTCAGGGACCAGAGCATCGACCCCAAAACGCCCACTCGTCTTTCCGTACCCATGCGGGTCTTACCGACAGGTGAGCCACTCCAAAAAGCGGTCGTTTTCGCCGACGCTAGCGCGTGAGCTGGCGGTTTGCGCAAGCCACCGCGTAAGGTCGCGCAACCGTCTCGCTTAAGACCCGCCTATGGGCGGCCGCGGGCCGCGCCGCCGCCGCGCGGCCGGGGGCTCCTAGGGGGGCGTTAGCTGGCCACGTCACCGATGCTGGAGCCATCTGAGAAACGAAGATGGGGGGCAACGATACCGGGGGTGACTGGCATAGGGGGGGATGCATCGACCTGGAATCGGCGATATATCGCCGATACATCGGCGATCGGCCTCCTGGTCGCCAAACTGGTCCTCCTCCGCCTCCTCCTGCTCCTCCTCAGTTTTTTCTCCTCCCTCAACTCCTTCTCCTTCTCCTCCTCCTCCTTTTCCTCCTCTTCCTCTTCCTGCTCCTCATCAGTTCTCCTGTTTCTCTTAATTTTTCCTCCTCCTCCTCCTCCTCCTCCTCCTCCTCCTCCTCCTCCTCCTCCTCTTGCTCCTCTTGCTCCTCGGCTCCTCCTCCGAGGTGGTGCACCTGCCCTTCCTGGCGCCGCCCCGGGGCACCGGCGGCAGCCCGCCGCCCCGCGAGCGGCCCGCCAGCCCGCGGCGCGCCCCCGGCGCAGGGCAGCGGGGCCCTCGCGGGGCAGCGGCGGCGCCGGACGGGGCTGCGGGGCCGCGGGAGCCGTGCCGCCCCACGACGACGACGACGACGACGACGACGACGACGACGACGACGACGACGGACGACGACGACGGACGGACGACGACGACGACGACGACGACGACGACGATGACGACGGACGACGACGACGACGACGACGACTACGACGACGACGACGACGACGACGACGACGACGACGACGACGACGGACGACGACGACGACGACGACGACGACGACGGACGACGACGACGTCGGCGGCGGCGGCGGCGACGACGACGACGACGACGACGACGCGGACGGCGCGCCGTGGCCTGTCGCCCTTCTTGGCCAGCGCCACCTCCTCCCCAGTGCGCAACCTAAACGGTGTTTTGGCGATTTCGTGGGCCATTTTCGTTTTGGCGTCGTTGTGGAGTGGAGGCGGAGCCAAGGCAACACGAGGGAAAGCGAAGACAACACGAACACGAAAAGCACTTTTTCGATGGATGTCTGCTCCTACCCCTCTCTTCTCCTATCACCCATGTCGCATCATGCCCCATGCGATCTTCGCTCAGTGCTGCTTGGCCCTCCCACTTCGTGGGCGGAAGTTGCAGCGGCTCCAGCAGCAGCAGCAGCAGCAGCAGCAGCAGCAGCAGCAGCAGCAGCAGCATTTGAGGCTAGGTGACCTGGACTCCGAAGGGCACGCTCCACCTCCCCCTCCCCCTCCCCCTCCTCCTCCTCCTCCTCCTCCTCCTCCTCCTCCTCCTCCTCCTCCTCCTCCTCCATGCTTGTCTTGTCTAGGCTCTCCATGCTTATCCGAGGTACTGGTTCTTGTCTAGGCTCTCCATGCTCCCAAGTAGAGATCTTACATGCCCTCCTCCTCCTCCTCCTCCTCCTTCTCCTCCTCCTCCTCCTCCTCCTCCTCCTCCTCTTCACAGTTCTTTGTTGTCGGCCCTCGGGGCCGAAGAACTATGCACCCTACACCGCTGGAGTGGGGCCCGAAGGGAGTCCAACACGGTACGGCACATGGGCGAAGTTCTCGTCCCTGAGATCCAGGGGGAGAGAAGGCAGTGGTACCGCTACCCCATCCATCGTTTCCGCCTTTTTGGGCCTCTGGGGCGGCCATCGTCGCCGCGGCTGAGTTCGCCTCGCTCGTTTGCATACCTTTGTACAGAGCGCACCCTGGCAGAGGGTCCGGGGAGTCGCGGTGCCTGCCTCTTTTGGTTTCGGGGCTGCGCGGTCGCAGGAGCTGCATCGCTCCCACCTCCCCAGATCCCCCTCGCGCCGAGGGAGAGAAAACAAAACATCTCCCCAGAGGTTTTTCGCCATCGCCGCCTCTTGGGCCCTCGCTGGGCCCCAGGGCCGGGAAGAAACGGTTGGGGACGAGGACCGCTGGGGTTTTAAAATAAGCTGCATGGCGCGCTTATTCCAAAATCATGGTTTAGGGTTTAGGGTTTAGGGTTTATGGTTTTGGGTCCACTAGCCCAAACTTGCAGCCCACTTGACCGTGTCCCACCCACCCATGACCCAAGACATATTGATCTCGATGCGGTATCAACACGCGACTCGCAAAACGACGACGAGGACGACACCGATGACGACGACGTTGATATTGTTTTCAAAACGACGACGACGCGGCCGCGCAAAGACACCTGGGACGCGGCTGCAACGGCGATGCGGCCCGCGCGCGTGACGACGCGATTTGAAGAACCACGTTTTTTGACGCGAGTCCCTTTGCGATGCAGGGACGCCGCCCAGCGGCGGAGAGGTTGCACGCAAGATCCACGTTTATTGACGCGAGTCCCTGTGCGACGCAGGGCCCCCCCCGGTCGCCGTGGGCGCACCGCCCAGCTGGCCCGCGGCCGCCTGCGCCGCCGAAGGGTCGGCGCGCCACCCCGCGTCCGCCGGGCCGCCCTCCCGCGAGCTCGCAGAGGGGGGGCCGCAGCGCCCGCGGCCGCCTCGCCCGCCGCGGGGGCGCCCGGCGCCATTCCTGGCGCTCCGAGGCCAAGGATCTGCGTGAGGCGCGCACCCTGGGATTTGCAGATCCTCCCAGAACGCCATTCCTGGCGCTCCGAGGGCAAGGATCTGCGTGAGGGGTGCGCCAAAATGGGGGGGCGGCCGAAGGAGGGACTTAAGGGCGGCGGAAGGTCTTTTAGGATTTAAATCTTTATAGGCTCTTAGTTTTTAGGGTTTAGGGTGTCGTGAGGGAATCGGCACGTCGGATCTCTGGGCTGCCGCCCCATGTTCATAGGGCCCGCGCGTCCTAGGCTTGGACCTCCGCCTGTCTCCGGCGGTCTTCTATATTTGGCCTTCTAGAATCTTGCGGCGGCGTCCGTGTTGCAGTCGGCCGTCGTCGTCGGTCGGTCGGTCGATCCGTTCGTCGTTGTTTTCGTCATCGTCGTTTGTCGCTGTTGGTCGATACGCTTGTCGTCGTCGTCCGTCGGTCGTCGCCGTCGGTCGTCGTCTTTGTCGTTCGGTCGTCGTCGGTCGGTCGGACGGTGGTCGTTGCCGTCGTCGCCGTCGATCGCTCTATCGGTCGGTCGGTCGGCCGTCGTCGTCGTCGTCGTCGCTGTCGATCGCTCGGTCGGTCAGTCGGTCGGTCGTCGTCGTCGTCGTCGTCCGTCGTCGTCGTCGTCGTCGTCATCGACCGCTTGGTCGGTCGGTCGGTCTGTCGGTCTGTCGGTCGTCGTCGTCGTCGTCGTCGTCTTTCGTTCGGTCGGTCGGTCGTCGTCGCCGTCGTTGTCCTTCGTCGGTCGTCGCCGTCGGTCGTCGTTCGGTCGTTCGGTCGGTCGGTCGGGCGGATGTTTCGGTTGTGGCATGAGTGGGCAGCCAGGGCGAGCCACGCTTCCACCACGACCTAAACGACTTATAGCCAGTACTCACGCAGGACGAGAGATTTAACTCCTGAGGTGCAGATAGCGTGGCAACATCGGCGCCGCCGATCGTACGGCGTCTGGACGAGCTGTTTGCAGCAACCAGGACGGGAGGCATGTATTCATATTGAGCGGGGGCCGCGCTCACGGGAGCGCACGACACACGCATTGGCGAGTTGCGGTTGGACAGTCTACGGAGCGGGTTTATTCCGGTGTCCTGTTCTAATTTTGTAATATGAGTTCAAGTCGAGACAGACATCGGATTCGTGCGAAAGAACAGGACGGATATTGGTTCCACAGTATCCGACATCGAACCCGTGCGGGCGGAAGTCGGATCCACCGAAACAGACGGCAGAACGCAACGTCATTCTGCGCTATCTAATTGGATCCGATGGCGGTTATCTCATACGCATCGGCACAGAACCTCAAGCCGTCGTTCGGGGCTCAAGCTCTGGGGATGTAGACGGACACGCCTGGTCAACATGCTCACCAACGAAATTACCATCTGACTGTATTGACATGCTAATGCAAACTGTCCTGGTGTAGTTCTACGCGCGCCTAGATGCAAGCGCAATCCGGTGTTCGCAGGCACGTGGCTTCGCTCGCGGGCCGTTGTGGTGCTCACAGACCCACAAATGATTTGCCAATGGCGCACCGATCGGCGATTTCAGGCACGCTGTTGCGATAACATAGCAGGTGATTGTGGTTTTTCGCAGGCGTAGCGCAGTGCTCGTTGGCATGCCGCGGCTTTCCCGGCGCGCCCCCGCCGTGACGCCCGAAATCGCCTTTAGACAAATTATTGTTGTTTCTTGCCTCGGGGACGGAAAAGAGGGGGGTGATGACTAGGGGGGTGGATATCATGGCGTGGGCCATGATATTTCCCCAGATTTCATGGCGCCTCTTCTTATTTCATTACGTCCCTGGCCCCCCCGCTGGGCCGCGCACGTGCCGCCGGTCATGATTTGCCCCCCCCCCTCTTGGACACCCCCCTCTTGGCCGTTCCCGACTTCCCCCTACCGCCTCAGGTCGTGAAAACGTACAGTGTTCCAGCACACGCAGCAGACAACGTTCCGGACGAAACGACGGCCTTGGGAAACGAAGCGACCCTACAGGGAGCCACGCCGTGGAAGAACCACGACGTCGCTGCCCTTTTTTCCAGTCCCCTCGCGCAGGCCCACCGTCCTTCCCCCATCATCTGGCGGCGAGATCTACTCACGTCCGCTGCCGGCGGCCGAGCCCACCCGGGCCCAGGCGCGGTGCTGGCGCCCCCCTGGCCTGGCCGGGGAAGCGTGCACACGTCGCCCTATAGAGCAGGCCCTTCCCCCTGCCCTCCCCGCCCCTGCTGTCCCTCCTGGCGCCCCCCCGGGAAGTGACTCGCGTCCGTTCGCTTCCTCGTTCTTCTCTCCACAAAAGGTGTCCGCGGCTCGGTCGGTGCGGCTGCGTCGCAGCTGGCTGCGCTCGGTCGGTTCGGTTCGGTCGCGGTCGGATGGCGTGTCGGTGCCGCGTCGCTGCGCACTCCGAGGCTAACGGCGGTGGGTCGGTTGCGGTTCCGCTGTCGCTTCGGCCCCGTCGGCGTGCATGTCCGATGCGATCTCCAGAGGAGTCTGCCATCGAGGCGGCGCGCCAGCAGCCCGCCGTCGAGGGCGCGCCCGGCGGCGGGGGCTGGCGCAGTCGCCGCAGGGGCGGTGCGCTCCAGAACGGGCCTCGCCTTCGAGGAATCGAGGAGCTGATGCAGTGCATTCATGTCTAATTCGACTGCTGAGCATGCCGCCCAGCCCTGGGCGGCACATCTCTTCCTCGGCGGAAGGCGGTGGAGAGCTGGTGGAAGCCGGCGGGATTTAAACGAGGGCGGCTGCGCGGCGGAAGCAGGAGAATATTACAGTTGTTCCCCAAAGATTTGTGTGTGTTTTTGTTTTGACTCGGGGGTCCCAACATCAAATTCCTGGCGCATCGGGGGCTCGTGCCCCCAACCCGCCCAGGAGAGTGTGTCTTTGCCTTTGGGTGCCCATCGTCGTGCCATTCCTCCCCCTCCTGCCCCCGCCTTCCCCATCCGCCAAAAAGTCTGCCCCTCAGCCAACGCTCTATCTCGTCCCCCTGGAAGGTCCACGGGGTCGCCTCCAGGAGGAGTCGCCTCCAGGAGGAGGAGGAGGAGGAGGAGGAGGCGAAGGAGGAGAAGGAGGAGGTGGAGGAGGAGGAGGAGGAGGAGGAGGGGGAGAAGGAGGAGGAGGAGGAGGAGGAGGAGGAGGAGGAGGCGGAGGAGGAGGAGGAGGAGGAGGAGGAGGAGAGGCGGAGGAGGAGGAGGAGGAGGAGGAGGAGGCGGAGGAGGAGGAGGAGGAGGAGGAGGAGGAGGCGGAGGAGGAGGAGGCGGAGGAGCAGCAGGAGCAGGAGCAGGAGCAGGAGCAGGAGCAGGGGCAGTAGCAGGAGCAGGAGCAAGAGCAGGAGCAGGAGACGATGACGAGCCCCCTTTATGAGGCAGTGCCACTGTCGTCTCCCTTCAGGTGCGGGCTTGGTCTCGGAGGCCGACGAGGCGGCGCCACCGTTGCTCGGGCCCCCGCCGGCCGCGCCGCCAGCGGAGGCAGCCTCCACGGCGGCCGCGCAGCCGCGCGAGGCCGAGGCGCCCCCGCCGCCACGCCAGCGCCCGCTGGCGGGGGCCGCCGCGGCGGCGCCGAGGCCGGGAGCCGCCGAGGCCCAGCCCGCGAGGCCCATGGGCGCGGCCTGGCGGTGGCTGGAGCAGAGCGCGGACGCCGGCGCAGCGCGCCCGCGGCCCGCGAGCTCCCGCGGGCCAGACGCCCGCGGCGCTCGTCGCGAGGCCTCGCCGGCGGCGGCCTCGCCAGGCAGCTCCGCACCCCCCGCCGAGGCCGCGCCGGGCCCGGGCGCGGGCCCCGGGCCTCCGAGACTGGGGGCCCCGCCGGCGGCGGGCGTTCCGAGCCACGACGGCCCGGCGGCGGGCGTCGCCGCCGCTGGCAGCGGCGAGGCGCGCGCCGGCGCCGTGTCGGCACTTCGGCGCCTCGACGCTGCGCTGTCGACTCTGCCGCCTGCCGACTCGGCAGGCGGCCTGAGCGAGGTGGAGCCGGGCTGGGCGCTGCCCGGCGGCGGCTGCGCGGCGGCGGCGGCGGCGGCGGCGGCGGCTGCTGGCACTGGCCCGCCCGAGAAGGTCTGCGCCGGCGCCGTGTCGGCGGAGAGCCTGGGCGAGCTGCTTGGCCAGATGCTGGGCGGTGGCGGCTGCGCGGCGCCGCCGGCGAGGGCTCCCGCAGGCGCCGCACGGCTGCTGGAGGATCGGGAGGGGGGATGCACGGGGCTGACGTCAGGGGTAACGTTGGGGGTAAGGGGGGGAGTCTGGCTAAGCGGGAGGGAAACATTGAGCTGGAATCGGCGATACATCGCCGATAGATCGGCGTTATGGCCCCGATAGCAAAGGCGCAAGTTCCTGAGCGGAGTGGCCCGCAGCCCCCTGTCGGAGATGTATCGCCGATTGCAGCTCGATGCTTTTCTTCATAAGCTTTATCCCTCCCTAGCATTGCTCACTCATGATGTCCCCAGGGGGGAAGGGACGTGTGCATTAACATAAACTTTGCATCGGGGCTGGAGTCCCCTTCGTGGCGCGCGGAGCGTACCAGGGGTGGCGCCAGAGGCGCCGCCTGGGGGGTCCAGCGCAGATCCGAGAACCCCAAGCTGGCCATCGACATCGACAGTTCATGCCTTTGCGCTAATTCCTCCTTCGAGTCCCATGCAGTGCGATGTGAATCTCCCAGGCCTCTTCGTGAGATTCACGGCGGGCATTGGCGCGTTTCCTGATGTTGCTTTGTTATTTGTTGTATTTGCGTATCTGGGTGTTGTTGATTGATTTTGATGCTGATGTGTTTTGACTATTTTGTTGGTTGAATCTTGATTTCAAAAAATAATTATTGTTGGTCCCCCCGATTCCGGTGGCCAGTATGTTTATTAAATTGAGGTGTCCTTCTGGTGCTCGCACCCAGTTTCTCATTCTGGAAAGTCTTGTGGCTCAGACTGGGCCCCTGGCCCCCAACAACGGCTGACGCCTGATACTTCCTTCGCACGTTGTTGAAGAATCGCGCTCTCGCGCGGGACTTCCTCGCAGTTGACCTTCGAATCGCGCTCTCGCGTGGGAGGCCTCGCAATCTATTCGGGCGCCGCGCCCTCGACAGTCAGGAATTACGCTCTCGCTGTCGTCTTCCTCGCGATGTACTCGGGGGCATCGCGCTATCGCTCGAGACCCTCTCGCGATCCATGCAGGAGTGATGCTTCAGCGACCCGCCTGCTCGACCCGGCCGCCTTGTCCCGCCCGCCCGACCCGCCCGCTAGGGTCCGCCAGCCCGACCCGCCTGTCTGGTTCTGGCGCTTGTTCTCCTGCTCCTAACCCCCCTCCTGCTAATCTCTCTCGTGCTCCATCCTTCTGCTTTTCCCTGTGCCCCTTCCATCCTCCCTCCCTTCCCCTGTTTCAGTGGCTGCGCCAACTACGCTACATGTGGCAGGTCAGGAAGATGTGCCCCCAAGGGGGGTACAATCGAAGACGACGGGGGCGGGTGTCGAGGGCTTGGGATATACATCTTGGATGAAAGGCACGCGAGCAGGTAAGAGCGAGCAGTCATAAGATTATTGTCGAATCTTGATTTCTAAAGAACATGTATTGTTGATCCCCCCTCCGACGCAGCTTCTGCTTTTCGATTGAAGTGCCCCTCCCGGGGCTCGCACCCTGTGTCTTACAAGGGACAGCCTCGGGGGGCTGAGCGTGAAAGTCGTGTCCCATGGGGACGGGGCTCCCGCCTGAGATTTTTCCCGCAACTCACACAGACGAGGCGCCCTCTTGGTCGATGATCATGGTGGGATGGTGATCCGGTAGAGGGAAACAATTACTGAACACTCCCCCTCCCCCCCAAACTCAATGTTGACACGCGCGGGGGAGACTGCGGTCAAAGTGCATCTCATTGGGGGGAGGGGGACATTGGGGGGAGGGGGAGGTGTTGACGGATGAATGTGGCATGTGTTCGCTAGCTTGTTCCGAGGCCCGTCGTGATAACGATGGTGGTGTGCGATCGTGATGGTGACGCCGATGCGAATGATGGCCGATGATCTTTTTGGGGTCCTTTCATGCTCATGAGTGGGTGGGTGATGGGTGAGTGTGAGTGTGATGTTGATGATGATGTTGGTGATGATGCTGATGCTGGTGGTCGGTTATCATGACGGGATGGTGGTAGTGATTTTGATGATGTTTATGGTGTTGCCGATGATGCTGATTATGAACATGATTATGATGTTGATGCTGATTTTGATTATGACGATGAATATTGCGATGCTGGTAAGGATTGTGATGCTGATGATGATGTAGTAGGATAGCAGTTGATGATGATGATGCTGATAATGATGCTGCTGCTGCTGATGATGATGATTGTGATGTTGTGATGACGATGACGATGATGATGCTGATGCTATAAGTTGGTTATTGTTCCTGCGTGGGGTGTCCAGGGAAAACAAGAGCCCGATTTAGGATGCGGGGGATTATTGTTGATCCCCCTTCCCTGGTGCCCACAGTGTCCCCTCGCCACCGTTTCACAACAACAGCGGCTCCCGCCCCATACTTCCCCATAAACTATTCGAACATCGCGCTCCCGCGCATGATGTTCTCACAATTGACTCAGGAATCGCGCTTTCGCGTGGGACTTCCTCGCAATTTGTTCAGGCGCCGCGCCCTCGACACTCAGAAATCACGCTCTCGCCCTGGCCTTTCTCACGATTTACTTGGGAATCGTGCTATCGCTCGAGACTTCCTCGCGATCCATGCACGACTCAGGCTTCAGCAGCCCGCCTGCTCGACCTGGCCGCCTGGGCCCGCCTTCCCGACCCGCCCGTCAGGGCCCGCCATCCCGACCCGCTCGTCTGGTTCGGCCGCTTGTTTTCCTGCTCATGGCCCCCCTCCGGCTTCAGATTCTGCAGGGGAACATTAGAGGTTCGAACTTCGAGGTTCTAGGTCTTCGAGCGTTTTTGTAGTTTCTTGGCGTTTTGCCGCCCTCGGGATGCGTTCCAGCGGCTGCGCCTCGCCGCGGGCGTTCCGGGGGTGCCCGAATCGTCTCGAACCGCCGCCGGAGACCCGAGTCGTGACCCAAAAAGCGAAGTCGGCGGCGCGCCCAGGGGAGAAGTGAGAAGGAGAAGGCCTTCTCAGAAGGCGGCGGGGCTTCTCAGGAGGCCTCCGGTCTTCTCGGGGCGTTTTTCGCTTGTCTTCGAGCAGGGCTTCGAAGACTTCGCAAAAGGCTGGGGGACTTCCGAGCCGTCTGAGAAGGCCCGCCCCTTCTCATCCCTCAGGTCGGGCCTGTCCTTCTACAGAAGGAAAATTTAGAAATAGTCAAAAATTAATATGGGGACGATTTGTCGACAATTTGTGAACATGTTTTGGTTTATTTTTTGACTACTTTTTATTTTCCGTCCAAAAACCGCCTGTAGGGGAACATGCCCGACCTAGCACTTGCCCCCTCGGCTCGCCGCCCAGACGAGCAGGGGACCGACCACAGAGCCGACTTGCCCCGCAGTTAGTTTCCCGCCGAGTCCACGGCACACGCGTCGAAGTCTCCGCAGATCTGCCGACGTTTCTATTTATTCCCAACCATCCTGTGGTGTTGGGTCCTCGTTTTGAAGAGACGGCGCCCCGCGTTCCTCACCTCCTCCTCCTCCTCCCCCCCCCTCCCTCCTCCATCATCATCATCATCATCATCATCATCATCATCATCATCATCATCATCATCATCATCATCATCATCACCACCGATTTCGGCACACCCCTCACACGTTTCGTGGCCCCATAGGGAGCTCCACCGAAGGCCCCAGTGGCAGGGTCCGCATGCCTCCCCACCACCCATTTCGGCACACCCCTCACACGTTTCGTGGCCCCATAGGGAGCTCCACCGAAGGCCCCAGTGGCAGGGTCCGCATGCCTCCCCACCACCCATTTCGGCACACCCCTCACACGTTTCGTGGCCCCATAGGGAGCTCCACCGAAGGCCCCAGTGGCAGCGTTCGCATGCCTCCCCACCACCCATTTCGGCACACCCCTCACACGTTTCGTGGCCCCATAGGGAGCTCCACCGAAGGCCCCATAGGTCCGCATGCATTTCGGCACACCCACGTTTCGTGGCCCCATAGGGAGCTCCACCGAAGGCCCAGTGGCAGGGTTCGCATGCCTCCCCACCACCCATTTCGGCACACCCCTCACACGTTTCGTGGCCCCATAGGGAGCTCCACCGAAGGCCCCAGTGGCAGGGTTCGCATGCCTCCCCACCACCCATTTCGGCACACCCCTCACACGTTTCGTGGCCCCATAGGGAGCTCCACCGAAGGCCCCAGTGGCAGGGTCCGCATGCATCCCCACCACCCATTTCGGCACACCCCTCACACGTTTCGTGGCCCCATAGGGAGCTCCACCGAAGGCCCCAGTGGCAGGGTCCGCATGCCTCCCCACCACCCATTTCGGCACACCCCTCACACGTTTCGTGGCCCCATAGGGAGCTCCACCGAAGGCCCCAGTGGCAGGGTTCGCATGCCTCCCCACCACCCATTTCGGCACACCCCTCACACGTTTCGTGGCCCCATAGGGAGCTCCACCGAAGGCCCCAGTGGCAGGGTCCGCATGCCTCCCCACCACCCATTTCGGCACACCCCTCACACGTTTCGTGGCCCCATAGGGAGCTCCACCGAAGGCCCCAGTGGCCTGGTTCGTATGCCTCCCCAACACCCATGTCGGCACATCCCTCACACGTTTCGTGGCCCCATGGGGATTTCCACTGAAGGCCCCAGTGACTGGGTTCGCATGCGCCCCCACACCCATTTCGGCACACCCCTCACACGTTTCGTGGCACCATAGGGAGCTCCACCGAAGGCCCCAGTGGCTGCGTTCGCATGCCGCCCCCACACCAATTTCGGCACACCCCTCACACGTTTCGTGGCCCCACAGGGAGCTCCACCGAAGGCCCCAGTGGCTGCGTTCGCATGCCGCCCCCACACCAACTTCGGCACACCCCTCACACGTTTCGTGGCCCCATAAGGAGCTCCACCGAAGGCCCCAGTGGCAACGTTCGCATGCCGCCCCCACACCCATTTCGGCACACCCCTCAAACGGTTCGTGGCCCCATAGGGAGATCCACCGAATACGGTACTCACACCAGCATTACTCACAACTGCATATGGTTGGGTCCTTCGCCAGGCTAAGTTTTTTTTTATTTTATTGTTTGTTTTTTTTTTGTCTTTTTTTTTAGAAAGGGCTCGGCGAGGAGCTCCATTCTGGGGTGAGCCAACTCTGCAGTCGATCCCCTGCTCGAAGGACTGACTGTGCTGGGCCCCGACGCGAGGCCCGAAGCTGCGGCTTTGACCCCCCCCCCCCCCTACGTGCGATCTCTCCTCTGCTCGGGGCGAGGCTCGGTGGCAAGACTTTAGACACTTCTCGCGCGCGTCGCGGCTGGATGCTGCAACATCGGAGGGCCAGCTCTGCCTCCGGAGCCCCGCAGGTGGCTCTGAAAACATAGGGTTTCCTCGATTCTCGCCCCTGAACTCCCAGACATCCCAATGAAAAGACAAGGTTTGGCGACCCCTTACGTCGCAAACCCTTTGATTCCACAGGGATCGCTGCTCCCTCAAGTCTCTCTCTCCTTCTCTCCTTCTTTGTTCCCAACCATCCTGTGGTGTTGGGTCCTCGTTTTGAAGAGACGGCCCCCGCGTTCCTCATCTCTTCCTCCCCCGCCTCCCCCTCCTCCCCTCCCTCCTCCTTCTTCCATGCGTTTCACCCACCCAGCACAGCGTTTCGTGGCCCCATAGGGGCTCCACTGAAGCCCCCAGTGGGACCGCCCGCATGCGTCCGCCACCACCCAGCACCGCACTTGCTCCCTGCGTTTCACCTACCCAGTACAGCGTTTCGTGGCCCCATAGGGAACTCCACCGAAGGTCCCAGTGGCACCGCCCGCATGCGTCCGCCACCACCCAGTACACCCATTTATCCTTTCGTTCCACCCACCCGGTACGGCGCTTCGTGGCCCCATGAAGGGGGTTTCACCGAAGGTCCCAGTGGCACCGCCCCGCCACCACCCAGCACAGCCCTTGCTTCTGCGTTTCACCCACCCACTACAGCGCTTCGTGGCCCCATAGGGAGCTCCACCGAAGGTTTCAGTGGCACCGCCCGCATGCGTCTGCCACCAACCAGCACAGCCCTTGCTCCTTGCGTTTCACCCACCCAGTACAGCGTTTCGTGGCCCCATAGGGAGCTCCACCGAAAGTCCCAGTGGCACCGCCTGCATGCGTCCGCCACAACCCAGTACATCCATTGCTCCCTTCGTTTCGCTCACCCAGTACAGCGTTTCGTGGCCCCATTAAAAAGGGGGCTCCACCGAAGGTCCCAGTGGCACCGCCCGCATGCGTCCGCCACCACCCAGCACGGCCCTTGCTTCTGCGTTTCACCTACCCACTACAGCGCTTCGTGGCCCCATAGGGGCTCCACCGAAGGTCCCAGTGGCACCACCCGCATGCGTCTGCCACCAACCAGCACAGCCCTTGCAACCTGCGTTTCGCCCACCCAGTACAACGTTTCGTTGCCCCATAGGGAGCTCCACCGAAGGTCCCAGTGGCACCGCCCGCATGCGTCCGCCACCACCCAGTACACCCATTTATCTTTTCGTTCCACCCACCCAGTACCGCGTTTCGTGGCTCCATAGGGGGCCTCACCGAAGGTCCCAGTGGCACCGCCCGCATGCGTCCGCCACCACCCAACACGGCCCTTGCTCCGTGCGGTTCACCCACCCACTACAGCGTTTCGTGGCCCCATAAAGGGGACTCCATCGAAGGTCCCAGTGGCACCGCCCGCATGCGTCGGCCACCACCCAGCACAGCCCTTGTTCCTTGCGTGTCGTCCACCCAGTACAGCGCTTCGTGGCCCCATAGGGAGCTCCACGGGAGGTCCCAGTGGCATCGCCCGCATGCGCCCTGGAAGCCCGCATTGGCATTTCCACTCAGCCGGTACAGCGCTTCGTGGCCCCATAGGGGGCTCCATCGAACCGTCCGCATGCGCCCCACACACCCAAGGCACTTTGCACCCACCCAGTACAACGTTTCGTGGCCCCATAGGAAGCTCCACCGACGGCCTCAGTGCTACCGCCCGCATGCGTTCCCCCCCGCCCAGTGCAGCGTTTCGTGGCCCCGTAGGGAGCTTCATCGAAGAATCTATTCACAATTGCGGTACCCACAACTGCATATGATGGTTGGGTCTTTCGCCAGGGTATTCTTTCTGTAGCGCGCTCCAGAAGAGGAGGTGGGCGAGGAGGAGGAGGAGGAGGAGGACGAGCAGGTGGAGGAGGAGGAGGAGGAGGAGCAGGAGGAGGAGGAGGAGGAGGAGGAGGAGGAGGAGGAGCAGGAGGAGCTGTAGGGGAGATTCGAGCTCAGTGGTCGACCTGTCAGCAGGACACGCCCCCCGGGAGAAGAGTCTCCGTTTCGCACCGAGTCGACAGCTGGTGTGCATTCGCCGAGCAGGCCTTTTCTCCATTATTTTGCCGAGGTAATGCACGCAGAAAGCCTCTATGCTTAAGTCGGGCATGCTCCTCTACTGGAAGAGTATCCAAAATTAGTATAGAAATTATCAGTTTTGCATATTTTTGGGTGATTTTCGGCAGTTGTAGAATTTTCGCCCGAAGTCCGCCTGTGGGGCGACATGCCCGACCTGACTCTATGCACCACCACCACCACCAGGCCTGGCCCCGGCCAACCTGGGCACTGCGGCGGTGTGCAGACTCGCGCCCTCCCTGCCTTGGCCAGAAGAACGCGCCTGCACCGTCCTGGGGCCCACGGTGGCCTTGGCCAGGCGCGGTCCTGGAGGTCCAGCGCATCGAACAAAAATCACGACGGACATTTTTCGCCATTTTTGGTTTCCAGGGGCTTCTCCGTGTTCCAGAAGATGGAGCTCGTTGGCTCGTAGATCCCAGAGGTCCAACGCATTGTCGCCGCTTTCAGCCTCTAGGGGGCCCTTACCGGGCCTCGAGACCGTCAAGCATCGACTCAGGATGGAAAACCGGTCCTGGGGAATGGGTCGGGACTTCCGGGGGCGAGACCGTCAAGCATCGACTCAGGATGGAAAACCGGTCCTGGGGAATGGGTCGGGACTTCCGGGGGCCCCGTACATGGAAAAAAGTCACGACAGCGGATCTCTGGGGGTGGTGGTGGTTAGACGCCGCCTTCTGCCAGAAGCCTTCTGCCCATAACGGGTGCCATGTTTAGAGGGACTCGACGCGGCAGGGTCCACTGCGATCTCATCGATCCGATTCGATGTCACTTTCGGCTGGCCCGATCAGTTTCGAGTCCAATCTGCTGACGATATGATGCGGCCCGATGCTTGCATGGCGCTGTTGTGCATCGCGGTGCAGCCGACAGGCGATCCGATTCGAACCCGACTCTGTGCCGACGCAGCCCGATTCGAACCCGACTCTGTGCCGCTAGTGTGGGAACGCGTGGCTCGCGCTTTCCTGCAATTCGCAGTGTCGTGTTCGCTCGATCCATTCGCACATGGAAGGTGCAACACTGTGCGGTCCGTGATCTCCTGCACTTTGGTTCCCTGCATCACCGTCAAGCAACGTCGCCGTTAGCTCGCCCTTGGCTGTATTGCATCCCCTGGTTGATTTTGCAGGACGAGGGCGACGGCGACGAAGACTCCGCACACGTGCCGGCGTGGGCGCTGAAGCTGCGCCGTCGCTAGGCCCTGGCGGTGCGCCCAACCAGGGGGGCTGCGCGAGGGATGGGGCCTTCCAAGAAGGCGGGGGGGCCCTGAGACCAGATGCAGTGGAGGCCACTGCCAAAAAGCACCCTGCTTGCCTCCAGGGTGCCCTGGGTTTCCTGGATCTCGACGGCTTTGCGATGGAAAGCGTGGCGTTCCCACACCAAAAATCCATGGACGTGCTGGGGTCTCAGGGTTGGGTTTCTCGTGGAAGGTTTCGTGTGGTCGGGCCCCTGCTGTAGGGCTTTCTCGGAAGCTGATCTTTTGGATCGGCGCTGGAGTCCCCCCTCTTTGGCGCGGAGCGCGCCATGGGTCCGATCCAGGAAACCCGCGCGGACCTCCAACAGTTCATGTCTACGCCATGCCTTGCTCCTCGAGTGAAGGCCCCTGCCTTTTTAGAAGCTCCCCCGCCTGCTTTGTCTGCGGACGAGCTGTGTGCACTGGACAGCGGTGGCGTCCCCCGAGGCGTCGTCGACCCTCTACCTCGATCTGCGAGTGGTTCGTGGCATAGTCTTTCGGCCATCGGGGCCGCAGAACTATGCACCCTGCCGCGCTGGAGCGGGACCTGGATGGAGTCCAAACATGTTGCGGGGCATGGGCGCCGTTCTCGTGTGCTTCCAAGCCCCCCCCCCCCTCGCGAAGCCAGAAGGGCTTCCCTGAGATCCGACGGTGCGATCACTCTGCAGCATCGCGAGAAACATCGCAGTCGGAGCTCCGGACCCCGCCTTTCCGCGGCGGTTTTCGAGCCGCCTCGATCTGCGATGGCCCCTGGGGGCTGGGAAGCGGGCGGCAGCGCCCGGCGCGAGGCAGCTGCGGCGCCCAGAGCTGGTCGACTGCACGCAAAAGCGTGGCCCTTCGCTGCAGTGACCTTTTGGTGCGCGCCCACGGGGGCCACCCGAGTGCCGAGTGCGGTGCCATCGTAGCGTCTTGCGCACTTACGTTTGTTGACCCAATCGGGGGTCCAGCTAGAAGGGTGCGGTGCAGAAGATCTGGTGCAATGGATTTGTGGGTTGCAATAGATTCGGAGCGTGCAGTACGTCCAGGGGTGCAGATGGGTTGCTTGCTTTTCGCGTGCAACACGTTAGTTGCAATACAATGCAAAACAAATCTCCGGCGCAATGCATGTGCAATCCAATTGGCCCAGCTCTATTGCACCACCCCTTTCAGCTGGACCTCTGGGCCAGTCAAACGCGCGGCCCTCAAAAGGCCGCGCACCAATTCCACTCTGACCCAGGGCCACTCTTGCGTATAACCGATGCAGGAGGCGGAGGAGGAGGAGGAGGAGGCGAGAAGAGGAGGAGGAGGAGGAGGAGGGGGAGGAGGACGGTGGAGGAGGAGGGGAGGAGGAGGAGGTGGAGGAGGTTTAGGCGGAGGACGGCGGGGATGTGCAGCAGGAGTGAGGAGGGAGGCGGAGGTGGGGAGGAGGAGGAGGAGGAGGAGGGAGGAGGAGGAGCGAAGTGGGGAGGAAGAGGAGGCGAATTGTGAGGAGGAGCGGATAGAGGAGGAGGAGAGGAGGAGGAGGAGGAGGAGGATGGATGGAGGAGGATGGAGGAGGCGGAGCAGGAGGGAGTGAGGAGGGGAGGAGGAAGGATGGAGTGGATGGAGGAGGGCGGAGCAGGAGGAGTGGAGGAGGAGGAGGAGAGGAGAGAGGAGGAGGAGGAGGATGGAGTAGGATGGAGGAGGATGGCAAGGAGGATGGAGGAGGAGGAGGAGGAGGAGGAGGAGGAGGAGGAGGGGAGGAGGAGGAGGAGGAGGTTGGTTGCGAGGAAAAGGAGGATGGAGGAGGAGGAGGAGGAGGAGGAGGAGGAGGAGGAGGAGGAGGAGGGAGGAGGAGGGAGGAGGAGGGGGAGGAGGAGAGGAGGAGGAGGAGGAGGAGGAGGGAGGAGGAGGGGAGGAGGAGGAGGAGGAGGAGGAGGAGGTGGCGGAGGGAGGAGGAGGAGGAGGAGGAGCGAGAGGAGGAGAGGAGATGAGGAGGAGGAGGAGGAGCGGAGGTGGAGAGGAGGAGGAGGAGGAGGAGGAGGAGGATGGAGGAGGCTCATGAAGGATGAGGAGGGTTCTCAGGGCGGCCCCTGCCTTCCAGGAAGCCCTCCCCGCCTTCTTCGGAGAGGCGGCCCCCCTCGCGCCCCGCCCCGTGCTGCGGTGTCTGTTCCCCATGGGAGCCTTTTGGACGGCGACTTGGAGTTATGACTTTCCAACCTACTTTAGCCTTTGACCACCAGCAAGAATTGCGAGCATCCACGAAGTACCGAACCTCGAGGGTTTTCACGTGTCGGGCCCTGGGAGACACTCGTCCAACACTGTTTCGACACTGTGTCGACACTCTTTTGACACTTTTCCGGGTGCTCGAAACTATTTCTGGGATGTGGTCCTTAAGTACGATGGGAGCAACATAAACGTGGAGGTCCGCTTTTCCTGCACTGGGGAGATGCACCTGGACCGCATTTGGCTCCTCCTGGTGATCGTTTTCTTACTCATTGCTTTGCCGATCGGCGCGGGCCCTCGAGCCCCCCCCTTCCCCCCCCATGGAGTAGATCTTGGCTGTTTTTGGCGCCTGCTTCGAGCGGGTGGAGTCTCCCCCAGAGGATGCACGGCTGCAAACAGTTGCATCAAGCAGAGGTCTGGAGCCAGACCCCCCCGTCCCC
Source organism: Prorocentrum cordatum (assembly GCA_963575745.1). Taxonomy (NCBI): domain Eukaryota; class Dinophyceae; order Prorocentrales; family Prorocentraceae; genus Prorocentrum; species Prorocentrum cordatum. The sequence continues at coordinate 96,110 of CAUYUJ010009580.1, read as the reverse complement.
CCCTTTCCGCCCAATGTCGAAACGCCGAGTAAGAACACGCTCAACTGCTCCTCCTCGCCCTTCCTGTTCCCCCTCCCCCTCCCCGTTCTCCTCGTCTCTCCCCGAATTTGGAAAGTCCGGTCCCGTCGGGCGCAGATGTCCTAGTCTGTTCTGGATCCGGTCTAGTCTAAGATCCCTGACTCTCTGTCCGAGTCTGGTCCGCCAAATCCGGTCGCACATGTTTTCCGAATCCGGCCCCAGTCGGGCCGAGCTCGGACAGCGCCGAGGGCCGCGCAGGCTCCCACGGAACGGACACCAAGCCTTGGTGGGCTTGCTGTCCACCGCCTCCACCATGAGTAGGAGGGGGAGGGGGTCCTCCTCCTCCTCCTCCTCCTCCTCCTCCTCCTCCTCCACCGCCTCTCCCCCTCCAGCTTACGGTGGTGGTGGAAAGCAGGCCCACCGAGCCTTGCACTCGCCGCCAGTCGTCGCCAGGCCGCGGCCCGCGCCGCCGCGGGCGGCGCCGCGCGCGTGCGCAGTGGCCGCGGGGGCCTGCTCGGCGGCACGACGGCGGGCGCGCCGCGGGCGGGCCGCCGCTCGGCGTGCGGCGTGGCTCGGCGGCAGCTCGCGGGGGCCTCGTGTGTCCTCGGCACACCGCGGCGGCGAAATCCGGACCCTACCCGCAAGTCGGGCCTGTCCCTCTACAGGAGGACTATTCAACAATAGTCACAAGATAGTCTGGGGACGATCTTTGGATCATTTTTTTGTTTGTTTGTTTTTTTTTTTTGACTATTTCCAATTTTTCGTTCAAAGCTCCCCTGTAGGAGGACACGCCCGACCTAACTCTACCGAGCGGAAGAAGGACGTACGCGTGCATGAATCCACGTTGGTTTTGAGAGTGCGAATGTTCGCATCACGCGGCCGGTCTCGCGGATCGAGGGGCCGTGTTCATGTATATAGTTTGGCGCGTACGTTCTTCGTGGGCTCCCTGCCTACCCTCGCATACCTCGGCGGCGAAGTCCGGACCCTACCCGTAAGTCGGGCCTGTCCCTCTACAGGAGGAGTATTCAACAGTAGTCACAATATAGTCTGGGGACGATCTTTTGATTATTTTTGGTTTTTGTAAATCTTTGGACTCTTTTAATTTTTTCGTCCAACATCCCCCTGTAGGAGGACACGCCCGACCTAACCCTACCCTCGCCGATCAACGATGCAGGCAACTCGATGGGCAGCGGGGGTTAGGGTTCGGATTTCGTCCAGCCCGTGGCGAAGCCCGAGCCCTGGCCCCGCCGCTCATCGATGCGGGAGAATATCGATGTTTGGTTGGGGTGGGGTTAAGATGACTCCATGCAATTCTGTCTTCCGAGTGCATTCGCGTGCGCTAGCGTCTGACAATTGAGAAAGCGCCGAATGAGCGCCGATTAACGTCGATTTAGCTCTGGCTAGCGTCGACTAGCGTTGATTGGCATCGGTTTGCGTCGGTTCGCAAGATGACATGAGAGGCTGTCATGAGTTGTCACAGAAGAAGTGCGAGGCCGATGAACCCTGGAGCTCCAACGCAGCGCATTGAAAAGCTCAACGTGCTGAGCAATTCAATGCCAGGCCTTCTGGGGGTCCAGACTTTGAATTTTTCTTGGGCAGGAGTTTTCGTCGGTCCTTGGAGGTTCCGTCGCCTGGGGACGCTTTCCAGCAGCTGCGCCTCGTCGAGAGGATTCTGCGGGTGCCCGACTGGCTGCTGGAGGCCCGAGTTGGGTCCCGAAGACCAGATTCCCTCGCGCTGTAAACGATTAGCGACGGAAGGCTTTTGTTCATGGTTTTCGACCCCGTGGGGCCAGCGGGAGTTCTGCAGGATGAGCCACAGAGCCGACAATAGCTGGCACGAGGGCACAGCGCAAGCAACATTTGCTCCAGAGAGTTGCAGAGGACACCCATGCCAAGACGCACCCTGCTTGCCTCCAGGGTGCCCCGGGCTTCTTGGGTCTCGATGGTTCTCGACGGGTGCTCTTCTGACTAGGTTTGACCCTTCTTTCTTCCACAATCCGCCTGTAGGAGGACATGCCCGACCTGAGGCACAAAGCTGTCTCCTTCGTGTGTGAGTTCTCCACCTTCGGACGCTGTTGCAGTCGGGTGCCTCCATGGCACCCTGTGCCCTCGGCGCCGGGGCTCGCGCGCTCTTGCCCCGCCCTGCTGCCATGGTGTGTCTGGCCGGGCTCCACCTGCAAGGCGCTGTGTGCTGGCTGGTGGGCCTCGTTGCCTCTTCTCGGACGCTTCGCCCTGCCTCGATCGGAGCTGCAGCGGCGGGCGAGGTCTGGGAGCAGCTGTCCTCATGAGGCCCCCGGGCCGTTCTTTCGACGCCGCCGCGGCCCGAAGCTGGCCCCCAGATGTGCAGCAGGCACTGGAGCGCCGGGCCGCCCCGATCCTGAGACTGGCGTCGGAGGTCTGGGAGCAGCTGTCCCTTTTGCAGATGCCGCCGCCTCGGGACACGATCTGCGACCCCCCGGGGGGCTCTTGGACGCCCACCTCGTGGACGACCCCGCGTGCTGCTGCTCTGCTCGCTCCTGGCGGTCTTGCCCCCCTCGCTCCGTCTCCTGGGTCCCTGCCTTGCCGCCCGCTGTCTTCCCAGCTCTTTCTGATGGGCCGTTTCTCCACCACCACTACCATAGGTCCCAGGTAGGACGGGGGAGAAAGGAGGATGGGGAGGTCCTCCTCCTCTTCCTCCTCCTTCTCCTCTTCCTCGCCCTCGTCCCCAGTGGTGGTGGTGGTGGAAATCCGGCAAATCACTTTCTCCTGCATCCATGGGCGTCTGCGTTCTTGGCGGCATTCCGTGCGGCGTTCCCGGCCTGCCCGGCGGTCTTCAGTCCCGCGCGGTGCGGCCACTTGTGCGGCACGCGGCACCCTCGAACTGCGGATTAGGGTGAGGGGGCGGGCGCGGGTTGGGTCGCGGGTGGGTCGCGGGTGAGTCGCGGAGTGGGTCGCGGGGTGGGTCGCGGGGAGGGCCGCGGGGTGGGTTGCGGGTGGGTCGCGGGGAAGAGGAGGAGGAGGAGGAGGAGGAGGAGGAGGAGGAGGAGGGGGAGGAGGAGGACGACGACGACCACGACCACGACCATGACCACGTCCACGGCCACGACCACGACCACGACCACGACGACGACGACGGCGACGACGAGGACGCCGACAACAACAACCCTCTCATGTCTGTTCGCTTCCATCTGCTCGCGTGCCATTCAACACGCGGTCCCCAACCCTCGGTACCCTCCCTCCTCGTCTTCGAACGTACCCCCTATTAGGGGTATGTGTTCTTTACTTCTTACGTGCATGTAGCGCAGCCCCTAACGCAGGGGAGAAAATGACGGATTGAAGGGGGAGGGAGAACGATGGAGCACGAGAGAAATTAGCAGGAAGGGGTGCTATGAGCAGACAACCCGTGGCAGAACCAGACGGGCAGATCGGGCGGGCAGACTCTAGCAGGCGGGTCGGGAAGGCGGGCCCGGGCGGCCAGGTCGAGCAGGCGGGTTGCTGAAACGTGCGTCCTGCATGAATCGCGAGGAATTCTCGACAGATGGCGCGATTCTCAAGTAACTCGCGAGAGAGGCCAAAGGGAGCGTGATTCTTGTGTCGAGGGCGCAGCGTTTGAGTACATTGCGAGGACGTCCCACGCGAGAGCGCGATTCCTATTTACATGGTGAGGAAGTCCCGTGCGAGAGTGCGATTTCGGAATACATTGTGAGGAAGTATCTGGCGGGAGCCGTTGTTGTTGTAGCGGGGGGGGTCGGGGGCACAGTTTGAGCAGGACGATTTTCTCTGATGAAGATCAGGGTGCCAGCCCCGAGGGGGGCACTTCAGTTGAAACATACAAGTTGCACCAGTGGGGTGACCAACAAGAACTATTGCTTCCAATATTATGAGTTCAGCAGCAGCAGTACCACTAACAACAACTACAACAGCATCACCTACAGCAACAGCAACAAACATACTGTTCGCTCTTATTCGCTCGCGCGCCATTCAACACATCTACCCCGAACCCTTAGTAGCCGCCCTTTTCGTCTTCGATCGTGCCCCCTCTTGGGGTCATATCTTCCCTACCTGCCACGTGTACTTGGCGCAGCTTTTAAAAACAGGGGAGGGAGGGGAGGAGTGAAGAGACTAGGGTGAGGGATAAGGATGGAGCACGAGAGAAATTTGCAGGAGGAGAGCTAGGACCAGGGGCTAAAACGGCAAAACCAGACGGGAACGGGCGGGCGGGCCCTAACGCGCAGGTCGGGCGGGCGGGCCCAAACAGACAGGTCGAGCGGGCGTGTCGCTAAAGCGTCAACATATCATGGAAGAAGTTTCGAGACAGAACGCGTTGCCCAAGTACCTCATCAGGACATCCAGAGCGAGAGTGTGACTTGTGAGGTTTGGGGGCCCCGCGCCGCAATCCGTTGTGAGGAAGCGCCCCGCGAGAGCGCACTTGCTGGAAATATTGTGAGGAAATCCCGCGCGAGAGCGCGACATTGAAATGCATTGTGCGGAAATATCTGGCGGGAGCCGTTGTTAATGTTGTTGTTATCATGCGGGGGCCAGGAGCACAGCTTTGTGACCACAAACCTTCCATGAAAGAACAGGGTGCGATCCCCAGGACGAGCACCTTCTTCTGAACTAGCAGAATGGTCAGAGGTGGGGACCAACAGTTTTTATTATTTAGGCATGGGGGAACAACAACAGCAGCAGCAACAGCAGCATCGGCACCAATCATTTTAGGACTATTCGCTCTTATGCGTTTGCTCGCCATTCAACACGTATATCCCAAACCCTCGATACCCGCCCTCTTCGTCTTCGATCGTGCCCCCTTGCGGGTGCATATCTTTCTTACGTGCAACGTGTATCACGTGCAGCCCCTAAGGCAGGGGAGAAGATACGGATGAAAGGAAGGGACCAGGGGGAGGGAGAAGCATGGAGCACGAGAGAGAGAGAGAGAGAGAGAGAGTAGCAGGAGGGGGACGAGGAACAGAAATCACGTGGTAGAACCAGACGGGGAAATCGAGCAGGTAGACCCTAGAGACCGGGTCGGGAAGGCGGGCCCAGGCGGCTAGGTCGAGCAGGCGGGTTGTTGAAGCGTGCGTCCTGCATGAATCGCGAGGAAGTCTAAAAAAATATTGCGATTCGCAGATAGATCGTCCACAGCGACAGTGTGATTCTTCAGTGTCGATGGCGCAACGTTTGAGTACATGGCGAGGACGTCCCACGCGAGAGCGCGATTCCTGTATGAATTATGAGGAAGTCCCCGGCGACAGCGCGATCTGGGAATACATTGTGAAGAAGTGTCAGGCGGGAGCCGTTGCTGTTGTTGTTGCTTTTGTTGTTGTTTTTCGTCTTCTTCTTCTTGTAAGCCAGGGGGCACAGCTCGGTGGTAGAAAACCGGGTGCGAGCCCCAGGAGAAGCGAGTTCATCCGACACATATAATGGTTATTTGGGAGGTGGGTCAGCAATACATTTTCTCTAGAAGTAGGAATTCAGCAACAAACAACAGCAACAACACCAACAACACCAACAACAACAACACCAACAGCAACACCAGCAACAGCAGCAGCAACAACATCACCACCGACACCAACAGTAACAATAGCAACAACAACACCATCAACAGCTACACCTACAGCTACAACTACAACTGCAGCTGCTACAGCTACAACAGCAACAACACCAACACAACCACCAACTATAATCACAACCGCGCCAACACCACCAACAACACTTCCAACACAAACAGTAGCAACAGCAACAACAACAGCAACGACACCAACACCAACACCAACAACGACAACGACAACAACACCGCCGACTACAATCACAACACCACTGGCAACAACAGCAGCAAGAGCAGCACCAACACGCACACCAGCACCAACAATGATCACAAACGCCACAATACACAACACGCAACACACACCACACAACACACAACTAACAACAAACAGCAAACAGCAAACAGCAATCAACAAACAAGCATATTCTAGACCACGGAATCCTTCTGCACCCACGCACCCAGTGATGGCGTAAGACCGCTCGCCCCCCTCATTCTGACTGTGTGTGAAACAAGAATCCGCAGATGCCGCGGCTTCGGCCGCGGAGCCGACTCTGGCCGACCCCGTGGCAAAGTCGTCCGTGGCAGGATGGTACAACGATCGGTGTTCCGAAGGCTGTTCGCCTTCACCTGGCAAAAGGAGGGAGGAGAGTGTCCACCGTGACGCGGGCACCTTGCTTTCCTTTGATTAATGCAAGCGCCGTTCTATACATGCCAGCCTTCATGCAGTTGCCGGATCACGTGGGGTTTTCTCGCAAGAGTCTTTGCCGTCCGCTCCGCAGCCTGTTGTGGGGTTCAGCTTGAGTCCGCTGAGTTCGATAACTAGCGCTACTGAGCTGCACCTAGCGTTTGAGTTTGGTCTTCTCCAAGAATCGGCGTCGCCCCAACCTACACATTCGATGTGTGCCTCGGCACCCCAGGGGCGACTTCGCGCACCGAGAAGTCTTATAGCATGTGCGTCGTGGCGGGCGCTTCCTGGCCACACTGCTCGGGGAACCATGAACTACAATATTGGTGTACTATATGCTCGGGTCGGACGCGCGCCTCCAAGATGGAGGAGAAGGAGGCGGAGGAGCAGTATGAGGAGGAGGAGGTGGAGGAGGAGCAGGAGGAGGAAAAGGAGGAACAGGAGGAGGATGAGGAGGAGGAGCAGGAGGAGGAGCACGAGGAGGAGGAGGCGGAGGAGGAGGAGGCGGAGGAGGAGGCTGAGGAGGCTAGGAGGAGGAGGAGGAGGAGGAGGAGGAGGAGGAGGAGGAGGAGGAGGAGGAGAGGAGAGGGGAGGAGGAGGAGGAGGAGGGGAGGAGGAGGAGGAGGAGGAGGAGGAGGAGGAGGGAGGAGGAGGCGGAGGAGGAGGAGGAGAAGAGGAGGAGGAGGGGAGAGGAGGGGGGAGGATGAGGAGGAGGAGGAGGAGGAGGAGGAGGAGGAGGCGGAGGAGGAGGAGGAGGAGGAGGAGGAGAACGAGAACGAGGGGGCAGGACATATTTCCCTGTGCGTCCCGAAAAGATGCGACAATCTGCAGATGCCGCCGCTGCGGCCGTGGAGCCGACCCTGGCCGAGCCCGCGGGCCGCCGCGCGGCGGAGCCCGCCGCGGCCGCCCGCCGGAGCTGAAGCGCTCGCGGTCGGCCCTTCGGCCGGCCCGCGGCCGCGGCGGCCGCGGCGCGGCGTGCAGTGAGCGGTGCCCTGGCAGAAACAGGGTCTCGGAGGAATCCACTATTGCAGGCTCTTGCAGATCCACGCTGGTCGACGCCAAATCGACGCTAATCGACGCTAAATCGTCGCTGACGCTAGCCGACGCTAAGTCGGCGCTTCTATCTCGTCGACTCCCAAACGCTATTCGACGCTCATCGACGCCAAAGGCGGAATAAAAAGGATATCCAGGCCCCCATGACTCGCTACCGAACGCGAAAAGTAGGGCGGGGACAAAGAGGAGCAAGGAGGGCAAGGAGCACGAGGACGGGAAAAAGGAGAAGCGAGGAGCAGCGAAGACGAGGAGGAGAAGGAGGAGGAGGAGGAGGATATGGAGGAGATGAAAGGGGAGGAGAAGGAGGAGGAGGAGGAGGGAGAGAGAGGGGAGGAGAGATGGAGGAGGAGGAGGAGGAGGAGGAGGAGGAGGAGGAGGAGGAGGAGGAGGAGGAGGGAGGAGGAGGAAAAGGAGGAGGAGGAGACGGAGGAGGAGGAGGAGGAGGAGAAGGGAGGAGGAGGAGGAGCAGGAGGGGAGGAGGAGGGGGAGGAGGAGGGAGAGGAGGAGGAGGAGGAGGAGGAGGAGGAGGGAGGAGGAGGAGGAGGAGGAGGAGGAGGAGGAGGAGGAGGAGGAGGAGGAGGAGAAGGTGGAGGAGGAGGAGGAGGAGGAGGAGGAGGAGGATGAAGAGGGAGGTTCGAGGCTCTGGGTTCAGAAAGGCTTTGGTATCGGTCGCCTTCTGGGGGCCGTTTTCGGGCCGTGGGACCGTCAACAAACGGATGCGGGGCGGAAACGTTGCACCACAGGGACCCTGGGAGGGGTTCGTCCTCCTCCTCCTCCTCCTCCTCCGCCTCCTCCTCCTCACTCCTCCTTCTCTTCTTCTTCTTCTTCTTCTTCTTCTTCCTCCTCCTCCTCCTCCTCCTCCTCCTCCTCCCCCCCTCCCCTCTCCTCCTCCTCTCCTTCCTTCTGCTGCTCTCCTCCTCCTCTCCTCCTCCGCCTCCTCCTCTCCTCCTCCTCCTCCTCCTCCTCCTCCTCCTCCTCCTCCTCCTCCTCCCCCCCCTCGTCTTCCCCTCGTGGTCGATTTTCTGGGGGCCCCAAGATTCAGACACCGGGGCCGCCTCCGAGTCACTGTGAAATTGTCGGCGACACCTAGGGCGGGGCGGCGGGGCGTCGGGTGGCCGATTCGCCACGGAGTGTGCAGCGGCGGTGGCGAGACGACCTTCCCATCCCGACGCCCTCCTCCCTTCCTCCCCCTCTTCTCTGCCCTCCCTCTCTCCCATCCCTCCCCCCCCCCCCCCCCCTCCCCCCTCTACAATTACACACTATGAATACTACTCTCCTCTCTGCCCTGATGACGTCTGGGAAATCTTAGGCCTGCCTCCGCACACTTTACTAACATGTAGGGTTCCTGGGAACTGGGTTTTCGGTGTTTTTTCAAAACGTTGCTCCCGCTGAAGCGTTGGCCTTATTTTCGTCCTTTCGCTAGTTCCGACTCGTGCTCCCGCTGCAGCGTTGGCCTCATTTCTCCGCGTTTGCGCTCGTTCCGAATCGTGCTCCCGCTGCAGCGCTGGCCTCATTTCCTTGTTTTCATCTGTGTGTTCTGGGTCTCCGGTTCTTTTCGGTCCTTCAAAATGTTGCTCCCACTGCATCGCAGGCCTCATTTCTGCGCCTCTGGTTGTTCCAAAACGTGCTCCCGCTGCAGCGCGGGCGTTTTTGGTCCTTCCAAAGAGGCCCCAAATTTAGAAACTTACCTCTTGAACAAAAACATCGCAAGTGATTCCATATCTGGTGTCTATTCGTTGAGTTTTTGGGCGGCAGTAGGACCCCCCACTTCGGGGCGGCGGCGTTTGGAGGAGGTATCAAGCGGGAGCTCCGTGTCTGGTTTCAGAAGGCGATGTTGCAAGCAGAGCCAGCGGGTGTTATCCATCAGCCCCGCCTTGCGGGGAGCTTGTCGCGGAGCCCAGGGAGCTAAACATGGAGCCGCGACTCCAGACCAGCCCCGACCCTTCGAAGACTATTCAGTTACTCTCCAAGGAACCCAGTGCCCTGCCATGAGTGGCTGTCCGGTGTTCTGTTCTGCGCCGTTGTGCGATGCCATGCTTTGCGTTGCAATCTTTTGTGATGCAACGCTTCACCACGCAATGCCACGCCATGCTATGGCATTCTACGCTCTGCCGTGCTCTACATGCAACGCGCACCCTCTCGCGATCATTGCCCTGCTCGACATCCGAATGTGCGAATAGAGAGGAGATCTACGCCATGGTAAGGGATGGGAGGGAGGGGTAGGACGTCAGGTATGACGCGAGCGCACCTAGCTTGCCCCCCCCCCCTTCCCTCCTCCCCCCCCCGTCTCCCCCCCTCCCTCCTCCACCCTCCCTCTCCCTCCCTCCCCCTCTCCCTCTCGCCCCCCCCCCCCCTTCCCCCCCCTCCCCCCTCTTCTGCCTCCCACCCTTCCACTTCCTGCCTCGCTTCTCTTCTCCCTTTTGGCAGGGCGTCAGCTCGGCGCTCGCACCAGCCCTCTTACCCCTGGAGGCCAGGCTGGCCCTGCTGGGGTCAGGGGTTTATCAGCTGATGCCGAGGTGGGCTATAACCGAGAGGTGTCTTTAGTTTTGGTCCTCTCCCTTGTCTTTCGGCGGTGAGTCGGACTGGTCCTGAAACCTCTTCCTCCTCCTTCTCCTCCCTCCTACCTGCATCGCGCATTCAGCGTGGCGTAGTGCGCACCCCCGCCAGCGATGCCTTCTGTCGTCTTATCGCAGATTTCCGAGTCCCGAGTTCCTCCATCCGCCCTCTTCCTCCTGCTGCTCCTCCTCCTCCCGGAGCAATGACACGAGTAGGCATAAGTATTGTTATTCCTGAAGGCGACGGGGAGGAGGAGGAGGAGGAGGAGGAGGAGGAGGAGGAGGAAGAGGAGGGAAGGAGGAGGAGGAGGAGTAGGGTAGCGACGACGACGACGACTCCTAGTAGTAGTAGTAGTAGTAGTAGTAGTAGTAGTAGTAGTAGTAGTAGTAGTAGTAGTAGTAGTAGTAGGAGTAGTAGGAGCAGTAGGAGTAGTAGTAGTAGTAGTAGTAGTAGTAGTAGTAGTAGTAGTAGTAGTAGTAGTAGTAGTAGTAGTCGTAGTAGTAGTAGTAGTAGTAGTAGTAGTAGTAGTAGTAGTAGTCGTAGTAGTAGTAGTAGTAGTAGTAGTAGTAGTAGTAGTAGTAGTAGTAGTCGTAGTAGTAGTAGTAGTAGTAGTAGTAGTAGTAGTAGTAGTAGTCGTAGTAGTAGTAGTAGTAGTAGTAGTAGTAGTAGTAGTAGTAGTAGTAGTAGCAGCAGCAGCAGCAGTAGTAGTAGTAGTAGTAGTAGTAGTAGTAGTAGTAGTAGTAGTAGTAGTAGTAGTAGTAGTAGTAGTAGTAGTAGTAGTAGTAGTAGTAGTAGTAGTAGTAGTAGTAGTAGTAGTAGTAGTAGTAGTCGTAGTAGTCGTAGTAGTCGTAGTAGTCGTAGTAGTAGTAGTAGTAGTAGTAGTAGTAGTAGTCGTAGTAGTCGTAGTAGCAGTAGTAGTAGTAGTAGTAGTAGTAGTAGTAGATGTAGTTAGTAGTAGTAGTAGTAATAGTAGTAGTAGTAGTAGTAGTAGTAGTAGTAGTAGTAGTAGTAGTAGAGGTAGAGGTAGAGGTAGAGGTAGAGGTTGAGGTTGAGGTAGAGGTAGTAGTAGTAGTCGTAGTAGTAGTAGTAGTAGTAGTAGTAGTAGGATGAGAACAACTACCACTACCACGACTACATTAATACTACCAGTTACACCAGTACGACTACGACTACTACTATTATTCCGGCTAGTACTACTACTACTACTACTACTACTACTATTGCTACTGCTGCTGCTGCTGCTACTACTACTACTCTTACTACTGCTACCACGACTACGACTACGACGACTCCTACCGCAACTACGGCTACTACTGCTGCTACTACTCGTACTACTAGACAGCTATTACTATGATTATTCTTACGACTACTACTGCTACTACGACTGCTACTACTACTACTACTACTACTACTACTACTACTCCTACTACTCGTACCACCAGCAAACTTACTATCACTATTCTTATGGCTACTGCTACTACGACTCCGACTACTACTACTGCCACTGCTGCTACTAGTATTTCTACTACATGTACTAGTCGTACTACGATAACCACTAGTACGACTCTCCCACCTTCTGTCACTACTATTATTACTACCACGACGACCGTGACTACTACTACTACTGCTATTACTATTAGTACGGCTACTATTACGACTACTACGACGACTACTACTACTACTACTACTACTACTACTACTACTACTACTCCTACTACTACTGCTACTACTACTACTACTACCACTACTATTACTACGGCTATTGCCACTACTACCACTACTACTACTACTACTGCTACTACTATTACTGCTACTACTACTACTACTACTACTACTACTACTACTACTACTACTACTACTACTACTACTACCCTTACAACCACGACGGCGACGACTACTGCAACTACTATTACGACTACACCTGCTACTACTTCTACCACTACTACCCACTAGTACTACGACAACGACTACGACTACGACTAGGACTGCGACAATATCTACTACTACGACGACGACTACTACTACTACTACTTCTACTACTACCACTTCTACTACTATCCCTCCAGCGACCACGGATGATGTTTCGATTGCGATTGCGATTGCGGTTGCGAGCATTACTACCGCATGTACAAGGACTAGTACCACTATTACTACCACTACTACTACGACCACTATCACTACTACTATTAGTATTATTCGTATTGCGACTACACTTGCAGTTGCCACTACTATTATTACGTCCACGACCACGACTACGACTACGACTACGGCTACGGTTGCGACTAAGACTGCGACTACTACTGCCACCACCACCACTACTACTACTGCGACGGTTAGTGCTACTTTTACGGCTGCGGGTGCTACTACGACGGCTATTTTCATGTCCACAGCTAGTTGACCCATGAGTAGCCATAGCAGTAGTAGTAGTAGTCGTCGTCGTCGTAGTAGTAGAAGGAGTAGCAGTAATAGTAGTAGTAGTAGTAGTAGTAGTAGTAGTAGTAGTAGTAGTAGTAGTAGTAGTTGGAGTAGTACTTCTGCTACTATTACTATCGCGACTCCTACTACTACGACTACAACTACGACTTTTACTACTACTACTACTACTACTGCTACTACTACTACTGCTGCTACGATGCTTTCTTCCCATACGATTAGTATTGTTACTACTACCACGAAAACTACTACTACTACTACTACGACTACTACTACTACTACTACCACTACTACTACTACTACTACTACTACAGCGACGAGTAGCATTGCTACTATTACTACTCTTGCTACTACTACTACTACTACTACTGCTGCGACGACGACTACTACTATCGTCAGTACTACTAGTATTGCTACTCTACTACTACTACTACTACTACTACTACTACTGCTACTACTACTACTACTACTACTACTGATGCTGCTGCTACTACTATTACCACTACTACTACTACTACTACTACTACTACTACTACTACTACTGCCACTGCCAGTACTACTACTACTGCTACTACTACTACTACTACTACTACTACTACTGCGGCTACTATTATCATTATTTGTTATACAACACGTGGTAGTAATTAGTACTAATAGTGGTAATAGTAGGGCTACTACTACTATTGCTGGTACTGCTACTACTACTACCACTACTACTACCACTACTACTACTACTACTACTACTACTACTACTACTACTACTACTACTACTAGTACTACCACTACTACTACCTCTGCTGCTGTTATAACTAGTACTACTACTACTATTATCATTACTCTCGTCGTAGTCGTGGTCGTCGTCGTCGTCGTTGGCGTTATCGCGGCGGATGGTATCTCATTGTTACTCTTGGGCGTGCTGGAAAATGTTGGGGGGGTCTCCCTCACAGGGAACACTACACGGGCGAGGATGTGTGAGCATCTCTTCATGAGGATCGCAATCTGAGTCAGCGGTTGTGGTTGCAGTCGTGATCGTAGTCGTTGTTGTAATCGTGATTGTGATCGTGATTGTAGTCGCCATTGTAGTCGTGATCGTCGTTGTGGTTGTAGTCGTAACCGTAATCGTAATCTTAGTCGTAATCGTAAGCGTCGTCGTCGTCGTTCTAGCGGTGGGTTTTATTGCGAAGGCCTTACGGCCAGTGCCGCCGACCCTGAAGGGCGACGACGACGACGGCGACGGCGACGGCGACGGCGACGGCGACGACGAGCGCTCTCGGGGGTCTCTTGAGGGTAGTTTTGGGGCCTCTTCGGAGGCTCTTGGGGCCTCTTGGGAGCTTCGTGAGGGCCTCTTGGGGCTTCCTGGGGGTCTCTTGGGGGCCTCTTGGGGCCTCTTGGGGGGCTTCTTGGGGGCCTCTGGGGGCCGCCCGGGCGCCTCTCAGGGCGAGGGCTCGAAATGTCCGTTCGGCTCCCCTGTCTGGGCTCCCTCTTGTAGCCGTCTTCGGGGCCTCTTGGGCCGTCTTGGAGGCCTCTTGGGTCGTCTTGGGGCCATCTTGGGTCGTCTTGGGGCCGTCTTGGGGGCCTCTTGGGCCGTCTTGGGGCGATATTGGGGGCCTCTTGGGCCGTCTTGAAGCATCGGGAAGCCGAAAACGCGAGAACTCCAAAAACCGTCAAAAAACAAAGGGAATGCTATGATTTTTGCACCTTGGGGCCTTCTTGGGAGTGCTTTTGGAGGCCTTTTGGGACGTTCTCGAAACCTCTTGAGCCGTCTGGAGGCTACTTTGGCGTGTTCGACCGATAGTTCGGCGATGCGGGGGCCCTCGAGGACCGTCTTGGAGCCTCTTGGGGCACTTTTGCCGCGTCTTGGGGGTTTTCTGGGCCCCAGAACCGCCCGGGGGGGAGGCGTATCTGGGTGGCGACCCCCCCCGGCGACCCCCCCGCCCCCCCCCCGGTGCGGAAGGGATCAAAGGGAAGGGGCTTCCCTTCGACTCAGCGACAACGTTACTCAATGTCGCTTTGGCTAGCGCGCTTCAGGATGAGGGCCCATGGAAAAGAGACTGGGGACGACGGAGACGACGAGGAGACGACGGAGACGGAGACGACGACGGAGACGACGAGGAGACGACGAGGAGACGACGGAGATTACACGACAACGACGACGACGACGGCGACCAACGGAAGAGCGTCTTCCACACGCCGAGGGTCGGCGGATTTTCTTGTTATTGTTTGGGCGGGCTGGATAATGGGGGCATTCCTTCCCCCTGGGAATAATGCAGCCTGAACGACAGAGGAACTTTGAGCACGCTTGTTACAGGATTGCAATCCAGATCGACACATTCTTCGCCGAAGGCGTTGCTCACAGTCTTTGTGCGGATGGATCTTCTGAGGGTGGAGTTTCTGAGGGCGGAGCCTGAGCTTCAACAGTCTTTCTGAGGATGGAGTTTTTGAGGATCGAGTTTCTGAGAATCGAGTTTCTGAGGTCGGATTTTCCGTGAGAGCGCTCCTGGGGCATAAGTAGCATCAGCCGTTGTAATCGTAATCAGAGTCGTAGTCGTAGCTGTCGTCGTCGTTGTTGCGCGGCGGGTGCTGCGGAGCAAAATAAATTTTAGACGCTACGCGTATCCCCACCAGCCCATCTACAATCGATGCGCAGGGGAGCTAACGGAAGGAGGGAAGAAGAGACGCTCATAGTGAAACCGAGCGGGCAAGAACGGTGCATTGGGAGATCTTTTGGCGAAGGTTGCACGTGTTGCTGCTGGTGTTCTTGCTCCTGCTGGTACTGCTTCTGCTGGTGTTGCTGCTGGTGTTGCTGGTTCTCGACCAGCGAATGCCCAGGCGACTGGAGGTGATCAGGGAAGTGAGGGAGCACACAGAGTAACCAAGGGCTGGGGAACCCGTCTTATCCAAGACGGCGAGGATGGAGGAGGAATCGGAGGAGGATGAGGAGGAGGAGAGGGAGGGGGAGGAGGGGCAGCAGGTGGGAAAGGGGGAGGGGGGAGTAGGGAGGAGGGAGGAGGAGGAATAAGCGGATGACGAGGAGGAGGAGGAGGAGGAGGAGGAGGAGGAGGAGGAGGAGGAGGAGGAGATGGAGGAGGAGGAGGAGGAACAGTGAGAGCAGGATGGCCAGAGGCTTCTTGAATGCTTGTCGGAGTCTCTTCGGATGTATCTTGGGAGCTTGTTGGAGGCCTCGCGGGGCATCGCGTGGGCCTCTTGGTGGCCCCGGGGGGCTTGGAGCGTCTCGGGGATCCTCTTGAGGCCTCTTGGGGATCTCTTGGGGGTCTCTTGGGAGCCTCTTGGACGCCTCTTGGGGCCTCTCTTGGGGCTCTCTTGGGCCTCTCTTGGGGCTCTCTTGCGCCATCTTGGAGCTATCTTGTGGCCTCGAAATGGCCATCGGAAGCGAAAAGGCGAGAAAGCAAAAAACATTGATTCTCCTGAGGTTTTGGAGCCATTTTGGCCTCTTGGGGGGCCTCCTTGGGAGGCTATTTGGCTTCTTGGAGCCGTCTTGGGGCGGTCTTGGGGCCTCTTGGAGCATCTTCGGAGCCATCTTGAGGCGTCTTGGGCTATCTTGAGCCATCTTGGAGCTCATCTTGGGCTCTCTTCACAGCTGAGCATCCAATCCTCGTATGTTTGTCCCCGCTTGCTCCTCCCTGTCCTCCTCGTTTCTCCCCGCTTGCTCCTCGTCGTCGAAGCCGCCACCGTCGTTGTTCAGCGACAGCGAGGAGTAGGAGGGAACGCGACGACGACGACGCGTGGGGAAACGCGTCGTCGTCGTCGTGGTCGTCGTCGTCGTCGTCGACGTCGTCGTCGTCGTCGTCGTGATGGTCGTCGTCGTCGTCGTCGTTGTCGTTTTCGTCGTCGTCGCCGTCGTCGTCACCGTCGTCGTCGTCGAGGGGGGTCTCCCTGGTGGTGCGGTCCCCCCTCCCGCACGAACATTTCCTCTCCCTAGCTCGGGGAGGCATCGTGGACCCCTTGCTGGAGGTGGCTCCGGGTGGTGCTAGTGTCGCTTCTCCTCCCAACGCGTCGTCGACGACGACGACGGCGGCGGCAGCGACGATAGCGGCGGCAGCGGCGGCGACGATGGCGGCGGCGGCGACAACGGCGGCGAGGAGGAGGAGGAGGAGGGCGAGCAAAAATGCCAGAGGTCTCTTGAATGCCTTTGGGAGCCTCTTGGGATATCTCTTGGGCGCTTCTTGGAGGCATCGTGGGACGTCTGGGGGGTCTCTTGGTTGTCCTGGGGGGCTCTTGGGCGTCTTGAGTGCGTCGGGGGGGGGGGCCCTTGGAGGCCTCTTGGAGGCCTCTTGGGGCCATCTTGGCGCCTCTTGGGGCCTCCTGGGCGCCTCTTGGGGCCATCTTGGAGGCGATCGATTAAAGAAGGGGGGTTCCTTAGTTAGCACCGCCCCTCGGGAGCCCCCAAAATAGCCTCCTGGACCTCTCTTGGGGCGCTCTTGGAGCGCGCTTGGGTGCTCTTGGGGCTGTCTTGGGGCGCTCAAAAATAGCCAGGTGGCTTAGGGCTTTGGGATGTTACTGCTCCGGGCTAAGTGGGTTCTGCCCACGCAATTCGGTGAGCTATCGTCCCATTAGGCCAGTGAGCCATGTAGCACCATTTCTTGCAGGGAGCAGGCTGCTTATCAGTGGATGCCAAAGCCTAGCTCATAACTGGGTGCATGAGCCCCGCATGGCCTCGTGGGGTGGATAACTCCGCTAAGTGGGCGGGACCCACTTCGCCGGACCAGTACCTTAACACCCCTACGCCACCTAGGGCACTCGTAACTCAATCCCTTGCAGTCAAGACTCTAAGAATAAAGACCACTCTGGGCTCAGCAGGGGCTCTGGCTCCGGGCCGTTCAGTCGATCTGGATCGGGGAACCCGTTCGTGGCCGAGGCTCGCCGTGGCCAAAAGACACCTGGCAGCAACGTGGCAACACCTTGCTTCCCTGGACCCACCCAACCCACGAGGCGGCACAGAAACGGCATCGGGCGGCAACGTGGCGAAACCTCGCCACACCCACCTGCCGCACGAGGCGGCAACGAGAAGGCAACGAGCGGCAGCAAAGGGAAGCCTCACCTGCCCGCCCACCCAGCTCACAAGGCGGCACCGAGCCCGCAGCGTGGCGAAATCTCGCCAGACCCACCCAGCGCACGAGGCGGCAACGAGAAGGCAACGGGCGGCAACGTGGCGAAACCTCGCCAGACCCATAAAGGCCACGAGGCGGTAACGAAGCAGCACCGAGGCGACAACGGGTGGCAACGTGGAGAAACCTCGCCGGACCCACCCAGAGCACGAGGCGGCAACGAGGCGACAACGAACGGCATCGTGGCGAAACCTCCCGCCAGGCCCATCCAATTATTTCGCGGCGCAAGTCAGAACCTGTATGTGCAAACACTATTTGGGGAATCTGTGCCCCCCCTTTCCGCAAGCAATGCCAAGGGGGGAACCACTCAGGGGATCGCCACCTCCGGCCCCCCTGTCGTCGTCGTCGTCGCCGTCGTCGGCGTCGTCGTCGCCGTTGTCGTCGTCGCCGTCGCCGTCGCCGTCGCCGTCGCCGCCGCCGTCGCCGTCGCCTTCGCCGTCGCCGTCGCCGTCGCCGCCGCCGTCGCCGTCGCCGTCGGCGTCGCCGTCGGCGGCTCAGTGCTCGCCGCCCGCTCTCCACGGCCTGGCCGCCGGCTCAGTGCTGGCCGTCCGCCGCGGCCGTCCCGCCGCGGGGCCGGATGGGCCATCCGGGGTGCTGCCAGAGGTGCGCCTGGCCCCCGTGGTGAGGCTTCGGGCTGTCCCGCCTCCTGCGGCCCCCCCCCCGGGGGGCGCTCCGCGCCCCAGGGTGCAGGGGCGCCCTCGAGGGCGCGAAGTGGTTCGCGCTTCGCGCTTCGCGCTTCGCGCTTCGCGCTTCGGCTCCGGCTCCTCCCCATCTTCGCGCTCCGCGGTTCGGCTCCGCTTCGCTCACCTTCGCTCATCTTCGCTTCCGCTCCGGTTCGGCTCGCGCCTCGCGCTTCGCGGTTCGCCTTCTCCCCTGGGAGGCGGCGCGAGAGCGCGAAGCTATTCGCACTTCGCGCCTCGCGCAGCGCAAAGCGCGAAGTGGGGAGCCAGGGTCGAGTCGAGGTGCTGAGGCCGCCCTGGGCTGCCAGGGGGGGCCTGTCGGGGCCAGCTGGGGCTGCCTGGGGGGGGGGCCTGTCGGGGCCAGCTGGGGCTGCCTGGGGGCCTGGGGGGGCCTGCGGACGCCAGGCTGGGCTGCCGGGGAGGGGTGTGTGTCTTCAGGAGGGAAAAAATCACAGGCACAATTGATCGTCGGTTCCCCCGAAAATATTGGAGAATACGGGAAGTGGGGGGTAGACAAAAACCCCGCAGATATGGGAACATGTGCGGGATCATGTTATTAGTGTCTATGTATTTGTGTGTCCCGGGGCCCCTTCGTGTCTGTGCGCAGCCGGAAGCCTCACCCAAGGCATGTGCCCAGCTCCTCGCCCCGCTTCGGAGCCCCTGCAGGGCCTCTGCACCTCTCTCCTGGGGTCCCGGGGCTGTGTGATTCCTGGCCCCGGGCGGTCTCGCCCGGTTTCAGGCGCCCGGGCCGTCACAGCTCGATGTGTGTCGGGAGATGCGTCGGGAAGCTGGAGTCTATGGCTCTGGCCGTGACCTTTCGCGAGGTTCGTCGGGTCTCAGGCTCCCCAGCTCTTGGCCTCGTTGTGGAGCTCCTGGGGCCCCTGGGACCTCTGGATGGGGTGCTCTGGCGGCCCCGGGGGGCACCCAGCTTTGTGTGATTTTTTGCGCATCCTTTCACCTCTGGAGGTCTCGACCCCCCTTCCCCAGGACAAGTTTTTCCCCCCAGGTTGTTTTTTGATGGCCCCAGGGCCCAGCAATGGCCTCCATTGGTTGGAAATTTCCAGAAAGGTTTCCAATCGTGCATTCTTTCTCGACGCGAGGGGTCTGGGTTCGGGTCCTCCGGGGGGGCCTCCTGGGAAATCCATCTGGCGCTTCGATTTGTTCGACCAGTGGGCCCCCTAGACCTCTCGACTCTTTCCTCAGGGCCGGTTTTTCATCTGGGGTCATTCCTTGACGGCCCGGCCCGAAATTGGCATCAGGCCAGAAGCAGAGATAAACCAGCCGCCCTGATGTTTCGAGGCACCAGATATCAGACAATGCCAAGGAGGGGTTGCCGCGAGGGAGATCGCCAGCTAGTCCTGAGGGTCGGGGACTCGAGGATCAAGGGGCGACGTGGCTTTGGACGAGCGGTGAGCGCTTTGGGACGTGCCGGGGCCATGGGGTCTTGAGGAGGAGGAGGAGGAGGGGGAGGGAGGAGGAGGAGGAGGAGGAGGAGGAGAGGAGGAGGAGGAGGAGGAGGCGGCGATTCCCCGAGATCACGACCAGGGAGGACGAGGAGGAGGAGGAGGAGGAGGAGGAGAAGGAGGAGGAGGACGAGGAGGAGGAGGAGGAGGAGGAGGAGGAGGAGGAGGAGGACGAGGAGGAGGAGGAGGAGGAGGCTGCGCTTCTCGAGCCGGATGTCGATCCGCGGAGGCCCAGCGGGACCGAGGCCGGGCCAGGGCGCCTCGTGTGCGAGAGAGAGAGACGTGGCGTCCGCACCTCGGGGCTCCCTGGCAGAGCAGCCGCGGCCAGGGGAGCGGTGGTCCTCCTCCCTGGGAGCTGAAGAAACTCAGGAGGGAAAGAAACACACAGACACAATGAATCGTCGATTCCCTAGGAATTTATAGGAAAATATGGGAAGTGGGGGGGAAGACAGAAACCCAGAAAATATTGGAAATATGGGGAGTATTGTTATTTGTGTGTACTTGTTTGTGTGTCCTGGGGCCCCTTCAGAGACGTGGCGTCCGCACCTCGGGGCTTCCTGGCAGAGCAGCCGCGGCCAGGGGAGCGGTGGTCCTCCTCCCGTAGATGGACAGAAAAGTGGAACCCCTTCGTCGTCGGCCCGCATTCGCCCCCCCCTCCCCCAATTTCAAAGTTGGGTTCGGCCTCTCGGAGGCCCTGGGGGTTCCACTCTTTTTGTTCTCTCACGCCTGTGCTGCCCACGCCTGTGCTGTCCTCTCCGGGTTCAGTGCAAACGGGGGTCAGCCACCTGGCTGACCCCCGTTTGCACTGAACCCAATTTCTCACCACCCACCAAACCACCCCAACCCAACCCGAAGGCTCAGATTTACCCTCGATTTCTAGTGTGGGGGGGTCCGGGAACATCGAAAAAACACATATGGAGCCCATACCCCCCCCAACCCGAAATTCGGGTCTTCGGGTTGGGTTGGGGTGGTCTGGTAGGTAGTCAATTTCTTAAACTCCGAGGGAATGGACAGAACAGTGGAACCCTTGACACCCCCCCCACCTCCCCCCAATTTCAAAGCTGGCCTCAAGAATCTGGCAGCACAGGCGCGAGAGGACAAGAAGAGTGGGACCCCCAGGGCCTCCGAGAGGCCGAACCCAACTTTGAGATTGGGGAAGGGGGGGGCGAATGCGGGCCGACGACGAAGGGGTTCCACTTTTTTGTCCCCTTACCGTCCCTCGGAGTTTAAGAAACAGGGTTCAGTGCAAACGGGGGTCAGCCAGGTGGCTGACCCGGGTCAGCAAGCCGCTCGTGGCCGCGAGGCGGCCGCGCACACTGGCCGACCCGGGTTCGCCCCTGCGTTGTATTATTGTTTCGTTGTCTTGTTGTTCCTGAATTGCAGTTTTTTGGTATCCTGCTGACCCGGGTCTGACTCACCCGGGTTCGCAGATCCCCGACTCCCCCTTGGGGTGCCCACGGGTCTCGGCACCCCGCTCGAGAGGTCGTCGGCCTGCTCGGGCGCCGCCCGGGCGGACAAAGAGCAGAGCCCGAAGAAGAACAAGACGGCATTCACATAAACTGTTGGCGCTCCGCGGGGGTTTCTTGGGTCCGCGCTGGGCCCCCCCTGGCGCGCTCCGCGCGCAGGGGAGGGGGTCCAGCGCAGTTCCAAGAAATCCGCGCGGAGCGCCAACAGTTTATGTTTATGCTGTTTTCTCTGCTTCTAAGAGCGCCCCCAGTTTTATGCTGTTCCCATCGTACTTCAGGGCCACATCCCAGAAGTACTCTCGAGCGTCAGAAAAGACCGAATCAGTGCCTGCCCGACGCGCTGGCGAAGTGCCGGACGGGTATCGCCGCCCAGGGCCCGACGCGTGAAAACCCGCCAGTTTCGCTATTCTCTTGGTGCTCAGAATTCCCTTCTGGTGGTCCAGGCTAGAGCAGGTTGGAGCATCACAGCCCCAGCTGTGGCTGGTCCGCTCTGGAGGGGTGCCGATCCACGTCCGCGGGCGCCCGCGGCCCCCGCTGAGACGCGGGGTGGCGCTGCGTGGCTGCCCCGCGCGGAGCGTCGCCTCCATGGGATCGCGCACTGCCCATCGGCCGTGGAGAGCGGGTTTCTCTGGATCTTACCAGCCTCGAACGTATCCCTATCCCTAAGATTGACACGCCAAAATGCGATGACAATCTTAGGGATGCGCCCTCAAAAAATAAGGGGATCCTAAAGATTGGCATCGTGATGAGGAGATGCCCAGCACGGGGATAGAGATATGTTCCAGGCTGGTAATTTCTGGATCCCCAGATTCTGATTTTACAGTGGAGGCCCACGCCAAGGAGCACCCTGCTCGCCTCCAGGGTGCCCTGGGTCTCTTCGGTTCCAGTGGTTTGGCTGTGGGCAGCGCGACGCTCCCACGCCAAGAATCAACGGACGTCCTGGGGTCTCAGGGCTGGGTTTCTTGGGGGAGGTTTCTTGTGGTCGGGCCCCTGCTGCACCCATCGGTCGTTGAAAGTGGGTACTTTGGGGTCCCCAGGTTCTGGTCTGCTTCAGGCGCCTTCCTACTTTCGGGGGCGGCAAAGAGGGGGGTGATGACTAGGGGGGGGTGAATTTCAATACGTCCCTGGCCCCCCCCCCTTGGGCCGCGCACATGCCGCCGGCCATGATTTGCACCCCCCCCACTTGGACACCCCCCTCTTGGCTGCCCCCGACTGCTTCCAGGCTCCAGGGGTTTTGCCTCGTCCCTCTCTTCGGGGGGCGGGTGGAGCTCCAGTATGCTTCAACGCCGTCCTGCTTCCTGCTTCCGTGTGCTTCCTCCGACCAGCGGGTATCCGTGGGACCGCGCCTGGGCAGCCAGACCGCAAGGGCATGGATCCGGTCGCCGCTCGCGGCTCTCCTGACCTCCGGCGCCGTGTTTTTTTTTTTTTTTTTTTGGGGGGGGGGGGGGGGAACGTGGGCCCTGGGTCTCGATGCGACCCTCTCCTTGGGACCGTTTTTTCGTCCCGAGCCGTTCCTTAACAGGCCTGGGGTCCGGTGAGGGCTTTCGCAGAGGATGGAAGCCCCGCCGTGCTTTGTTTCCCATGGCGCTTAGAGGAGGGGACTGATTGGGCCTGGGTAGGGTTAGGTGTTCGATCATGGTCCGCTTATTGGGCGCAACCAGCGCCGAAGACCGCCAGGAACTGCCGAAGACCGTGGGAAACCGCCAAGGACCGCCGAAGACTTTCCGAAGACCCCCGGGTCAGAAAACCGCCGCAGATGGCCCAAGGCCGATGGGTAACAAGCAGTGTCACTTTCGATCCCATTTATCCGATTCGATTTCGATGCCGGCCAGCCCCATCCGATTCGATTCCGATATTTCGACGATCCGCTGTGTTCCGTTGCTCGGACTGATCCAGACAAAGTGGCCCATGTTTGAATACCCTGAGATCCGACGTAGCGAAAGAATTGCAGGGTCGTGGAAAATCACGCCCGGAGCCCTGGACACCAGCTTTCTGCGCCATTTTTCGAGCCGGATCGATCCGTGAGTGCCCCAGGGCTCGAATAAAAGGGCGACGAGACGCCCGGCTCGAAGACATTGAGACGCCAGGATCTCAAGGTGCGTACGTCGGGCCGGGACACCGCTGGCGACACCCGAGCCATGGTGGTCGTGCAGACGGTGGTGCCCCGGCCGGCCTTCGTGCCGGCGCACAGCACGGCGCACGGCGCGGCGCAGTTGCGGCCCTGGTGGCGCGCCGCCCCGCGCGCGCGCGCTTCGTGCGCGCATCGTCTTCGGGCTGCGGCTCCCGACAGCTCAAGTGCAGCATCGGCACCGGCAGGGGGCTGGATTCAGGGGCAACGATGGGGGGGATAGGCACAGGGGGGATGCATGGACCCCCAATCGCCCGTTGGTCGCCGGTTGGGGCCCGATAGCCCCAACCTGCCCGGGAACGTGCGGATTCACAATCGGGGGCTTATCGCCGATCTATCGGTGATGTACCGCCGATTCCAGGTCGATGTGTCCCCCCCTATCCCTATCCCCCCCTATCGTTGCCCCTCGTGGATACGGCTGGCGTGGCCGGCCTGGACGAGAGCTGGATCCCACGCGTGGCCAGAGGCCTTTCCAGCGCCCAGCCCCTCTGTGCCTGGGCTTCGCCGTGTTTCCGCGCATGGGCTCTGGATGGTCCGCGTGTGAATCCAGCTGTGTGTGTGGGTGTGGGTTCCAGCTTCCTGGTGGTCATTTGTTCGACTAACCCCAGTCTGGATTCAGCTTACGCCAGCCAGATCAGAGCTCACCTGGCCTCATATGGTGTCTCAGATGGGGTATTCCGGCTCAGTAGCATCTCGATCGGGCTTGAGAGCTCTCACTCGCTGCCACGCAGACCTCCGAAGAGTTGGCTCCTGATCTCAGCATCATCTTTCGACCTATCTCTATTCCCACTCAGAGAAGCGCTGGTCCCGCTGCCCGATCTGCCCCGCTCAAGGGGGGGGTAGATACCCTCTCACCCTCTCCGTCGGGTCTCGTGGCGCCATCCCCACCTCGGGTGGGGCAGGCGACTTGCGTTGAGGAGCCCAAGTCCGCTGTGGACGGAGATAGGTCTGACGATGCTGAGAGTGGTCTGCCTTGGGGCGGCTTCTGGCTGGCTCGCGGAGGAGGAGGGAGAGGAGGAGGAGGAGTAGGATGAGGGGGGAGAGGAGAATGAGGAGGAGGAGGCGGAGGAGGAGGAGGAGGAGGGGGAGGAGGAGGAGGAGGAGGAGGAGGAGCGGGAGCGGGAGCGGGAACACAATGTGGATGTTGGTGATGGTGTTGTTGATGGCGATGGTGGAGATGATGATGATGATGATGATGATGATGATGATGATGATGATGATGATGATGATGATGATGATGATGATGATTATGATGATGATGATGATGATGATGATGATTATTGTGATGATGATGCTGATGATGATGATGATGATGATGATGATGATGATGATCATGATGATACTCATGCTGATGATGATACTGATGCCGCTGCTGATGCTGCTGCTGATGATGCTGGTGCTGATGCTGATGCTGATGATGGTGAGACTGATGATGCTGACGATGCTGATGATGGTAATGATGAAACTTAGCATGCTGATGATGCTGATGCTGTTGCTGATGATGATGGCTATGATGACGACGTCATTGTTGATGATGATGATGATGCTGCTGCTGCTGATGTTTATGCAGGTGGTGATGCCGATGACGATGATCATGAGGAGGAACAGGCGGAGGAGGAGGAGGAGGAGGAGGGGAATGAGGAGGAGGATAAGGACGACGATGGCGATGACGATGACGATGCTGATGCTGCTGATGATGACGATGATGCTGATGATGATGATGCCGATTATGATTATGATGTTGTTGTTCTTGCTGCTGCTGATGCTGACGATCAGGATGATGAAGATGCTGATGATGAGGATGAGAAGGATGAGGAGAAGGAGGATGAGGATGAGCATGAGGATGAGGAAGGGGATGGTGATGATGCTGCTGATGATGATGATGAGGATGAGAAGGATGAGGAGAAGGAGGATGAAGATGAGCATGATGATGAGGAAGGGGATGGTGATGATGCTGCTGCTGATGATGATGATGATGATGATCATGATGATGACGACGACGATGTTGATGATGATGATGATGATGACGATGATGATGATGATGATGATGATGATGATGATGATGATGATGATGATGATGATGATGATGATGCTGATGCTGATGCTGATGCTGATGCTGATGCTGATGCTGATGCTGATGCTGATGCTGATGATGATGCTGCTGTTTCTTATGAGGATGGTGCTGATGATGCTGATGCTGATGTTGTTGATGATGAAGATGATGCTGATGCTGGTTACGTAGCACCCCGCAGGTGCGGATAAGGGTGAGGGGGCGGTGGGGACGTCGGCAGTTTGCGAGGCTATGGAGAAGCCCGCCGCAGGTGCCAAAGTTCAGACATTATACAACGAGCCCGCCGCAGGCGCCGAATTTTTCGTTAAACCAATGTGGGTCGGTCGCGGGTAGGTCGCGGGACATGGGTCGCGGGTGGGTCGCTGTTGGGTCGCGGGTTCAGAGGTCAGAAAATACACCCCATAAGAAGCACCCCGACAAGCGAAGCCGTTTAGTAAACGCACACAAGGACTCAATCGAACAGGGCAGGGCTGTTTGGTAAACGCCCAGGGCCGTTTAGTAAAGGTCAATTGTCGGACCTGGGTGGTTTTTCTTCCCTTGAGTGTGGGTTGTGTGGTGGGTCGCGGGTGGGTCGCGGGGTGGGTCGCGGGTAGGTCGCGGGTGGGTCGCGGATGGGTCGCGGGGTGGGTTGCGGATGAGTCGCGGGTTGGGTCGTGGGTGGGTCGCGGGGTGGTTCTCAGGGTGGGTCGCGGGGTGGGTCGCGGGATGGGTCGCGGGGTGGGTCGCGGGTGGGTCGCGGGCGGGACGACGACAACAAACAACAACAACACCACCACCAACAACAACAACGCAACAAGCATAATTCTCGCCACGAATTCCCTATTCAGCCATGCACCTAAGGACAATGAATGACCGTTCGGCCCCCCCACTGTAAAAATAATCATGCACATGATCGTGATCATGGTCATGCTCATGATCATGTTCATGATGACGATTGTGATCACGATGGGGTTGATGATGAGGATGAGGAGCAGGATGTGGAGGATGATGATCCCAGTGATGGCGATGGTGCTGGTGGTGGTGCATTGGTGGCGGAGGAGGAGTTCGAGGAGCAGCAGCAGCAGCCCCAGGAGGAGGCAAGGCTGCAGAAGAGACAGAACCAACAGGAGGAGTAGGAACAAGCTCGAGCTCCGAGGGTCAAGGATCGATCACCATGATGTTGTTGTGGTTGTTGTTGTGGTTGTTATTGTGGTTGTTGTTGTGGTTGTCGTTGATGCTGTTGTTGTTGTTGTTGTTGTTCTTGTTGCTGCTGCTGCTGGAGGTGGTGGTGTTGTTGCTGCTGCTGTTGTTGTAGTTGAGTTGTTGTTGTTGTTGTAGTTGTTGCTGCTGCTGCTGTTGTTGTTGTTGTTGTTGGTGTTGTT
Source organism: Prorocentrum cordatum (assembly GCA_963575745.1). NCBI lineage: Eukaryota > Dinophyceae > Prorocentrales > Prorocentraceae > Prorocentrum > Prorocentrum cordatum. The sequence continues at coordinate 69,546 of CAUYUJ010009580.1, read as the reverse complement.
GTTGTTGTTGTTGCTGCTGTTGTTGTTGTTGTTGTTGTTGTTGGTGTTGTTGTTGTTGTTGTTGTTGTTGTTGTTGTTGTTGTTGTTGTTGTTGTTGTTGTTTCACGTCTTCGGTTCCTTGTGGGGCCTCCAGGGGATTGCTGCCAGGACTGGATTCCAAGGGCAATTCAGGGCCAAACGCACCCCAGGAGGTCCAGAGGAGTCTCGCATGAGAGCCGCTGCGAGGAGTTTCGCATAGTGTTGATCGTCGTTGTCGGAGGCTCCCCGCGGGGCCCCTACCAGGGCTCCCCGCGGGGCCGTTAGAAAATGGCGCGGGATGAAATGTTGGTTCCGGCTCCAGGACCCGTTTGCACGGCGGCTCATGCCCTACTCTGCCCGAGGAGGAGGGGGAGGGGGAGGGGGAGGGGGAGGAGGATGAGGATGAGGGAGGAGGAGGAGGAGGAGGAGGAGGAGGAGGAAGAGGAGGAGGAGCAGGAGCAGGAGCAGGAGGAGGAGGAGGAGGAGGTGGAGGAGCAGGAGGGGGAGGAGCAGAAGGGGGAGCAGGGGGATGCAGGAGACGGCAAGGTGGAGAGGGATGCAGGGCATCAGTCCAGGTTTACCTGCCTTTGTCCATGCATCCGTTGGGTTGTCGCACCTCCACTTCGCGGCACCGTGGCCACGTGTGCCCTAGCTGTGCTCTCGCGGGGTACTGACTTGCTGGTTCTCTTTGCCCAAGTGCTCTCCGATGGCAGGTCTTCCCCGCTGCCCCCATGTCTCTTTCTCTGATGCCGTGGTGAGCAGACAAGGGGATGCATGGGGGGGGTTGGGGCGAAGGTGGGGAGGACTGCGAGGAGGAGAGGGTGCGAAGGATGGGAGCAATGGGGGCGGGGAGCAGGGGAGCAAGGGGAGGGGAGGAAGAAAGGTGAGGGGGAGGAGGGGGAGGGGGAGCAGGAGAGAAGGAGGAAGAGAAGGACGATGACGGAGGACGAGGAGGAGGAGGAGGAGGAGGAGGAGGAGGAGGAGGATGAGGAGGAGGAGAAACCGGAGGAGGAGGGGAGGAGGAGGAGGAGGAGGAGGAGGAGGAAGAGGAGGTGAGGAGGAAGGAAGGTGAGGGTGTAAGGAAGGTGAGGGGGAGGGGGAGTGTCGCATGACGCAGTCTAGTTTGACGACTCGGAGTTCGGATACCGCTCGGCTGCAAGATGCGCAAGAACAAGAGGGCGATTTGCACATCGGGATTGGGCCCAGTCGCGTTCCTCGGCAGGGGAGGTAGGCCGTTGGCCAGGGAGGCCGTCAACCTTCCGCCCAGCGGCTCATCGACGACATCAGGTGCCATGGAGCTTGAGGGGAGTTCCAAGTCCAAGACCAAAATGTCAGTAGCCGCTTTGACCGCGAAGACCCCCATCGTTATCCGTAGAGTGCGCGTGTCATGCTCGCGTTCATTTGCGAGTTGTGAACGCCACCGCAGCATGGAGTGCAAGCACCTCCAGACTTCCGAGGTTACCTTTGCACGCAACCAGCAGGTTGAATAATGGATCGCCGTAGCAGTGGCTCGGTGGGCCCCAATTCTCACAATTGGTTGTCTTGGGACAGCGCCTGCGACAGCGCTGCCCGCCGGGGAGTGTCGGCAGCAGGCGCACTGATGCTCGTGCGGCTCTTTTCTCTCGCCATGAGGGCGACGGATCCTGAGGGAATTGAGTCCTCGGAGGAGGAAAAGGTACCCTTACCGCTACCCTCGGACCCTTTTCCCGTTTTAGGGCCTCCTGGGAGGTCCTCGTCGCCACCGTTGGATTCGCCTCGAAATTCTGGTCAGACCGCACTCCGGGAGAGGTCCGGGGAGTAGCGGTGTCGGTACATTTTTGATTTTTCCAGGGTCGTGAGTTTTTTATCCGTTTTCAGGCCCCCGGGGCCATTGACGGCCCTGGGGCCGTCCACAACGACGCAGGATGAAGATCTGGTCCTGGGGGCAGCCAGGACCCGATTCCCTCAGGGCCCGCTCTCTTCCCGCCCGCAGATCCGCATGCCGCATGCCGCCTGCCGGTGGGGGCGGAGCTTTGCCCGACACGGTGGCGCGCGGGAGGGTCGCGCACCTGCAGGTGCGCGGACGGCGGCGGCCTCCCTCGCTCCGAATGTGGTCGACTGCGCTCTCGGTCCACTCTGCAGGCGATCTGGCGAGACCAGGCCGGGAGCTCGCGGAAGGGCGGTCTCTGACGGCCATGCCGCGCGCCGACGACCGGGTCAGTTCTGGGGCCTCTTGTGAGTGCGGCGGCAGGCGTGCTGGACATCATTGAGGGCGCCCTGAACCGGAAGGGCCACACCCTCAAAGATGGTAAAGATGGTACAGTGGAGGCCCATGCCAAGAAACACCCTGCTTGCCTCCAGGGTGCCCTGGGTTTCTTGGGTTTCGGTGGTTTTGCCATGGAAAGCGTGACGCTCCCACACTAGAAATCAATGGACGTCCTGGGGTCTCAGGGTTGGGTTTGTTGTGGACGGTTTCTCGTGGAAGGGCCCCTACTGTAGCTGGGAGTTCACGCAGGTCTCTCAGCTGCCACTGGGCGAGCAGCAGTCGAGAGCAGAGGAAGGTGGCAGCACCTGGCTAGCACAGCACGGAGCTTTTCAGCATCCGGCGAACGGCGAGCGTCAACGCAAGCAGCTGGGATGATCGAATGGCAGCTCTGCTGACAGTCCAGCAGCCCTGTTTCAAACGCTGGCGTGGCTTACTTCTCGGATCCCTGGCTCGGGTGTAGGCAAGACGCGCGGAGGTCGTTTTGAACCTCTGCGCCAGAACACGGGCCACAACGAAGCATACCAGACTGTGCAGACAGTCGATCTCTTTCAGCTCCGGCATGTCGTCCAGAGGAGCAGCGCTTCCCGCACCCTAGGCGCTCCGACCGTGGAGGGCTTGTAGAGTGAGCTGATCATCCTGCACGACACGTGCATCGGCGTGCGGTGGAGCGATGTTTCCGTCTCTTTTGCCGTGACCTGGCTGCGGCAGCTCCGCCGTCAACCGGCCTGCCTTGCGTCGGAGCTTCTCTTGTACCACGCCGAGCATGGTTGCAGCAGCGCCGAACCCCCAAAAACAGACAAAAGAAAGGGTTGCAGCAGCGCCGCGCCCCAACCATGCCAGTGGAGAGGTGGACCTCAGAGTGAGAACTATTGTTCAGGTAGGTCCAGGTTGTCTTTTAGGCAGTATTCAGCAAGCAGGGCTCAATTTAGTCCTAGAGAGAGCGAGAGAGAGAGAGAGAGAGAGACAAAAAAAAAAGAGAGAGACGGACAGAGAGTGATTGTTTGAGTGATTGAGAGAGAGAGAGGCAGACAGAGACAGAGAAAGAGATAGAGTAAAAGAGAGAAAGAGAGGGAGAGAGAGAGCGGGAGAGAGAAAGAGGGAGAGGCGGACAAAGAGAGAGAGAGAGAGAGAAGAAGAGAAAGAGAGAGAGAGAGAGAGCGAGGGAGCGACAGAAAAAGAGAGAGAGAGAGAACGAAATGGAGAAGGACCGGGACAGGACGAGGGGGGGAAGTTGATGATGATGTTTATGATGATTGAGATGATGGTGCTGATGATGATGATGATGATGATGCGGCTGATGATGATGCTGCTGCTGATGATGATGGTGCTGATGATGATGATGATGATGATGATGAAGATACTGATGATGATGATGATGGTGGTGGTGGTGATGATGGTGGTGGTGGCGATGATACTGATGATAATGCTGATGGTGACGATGATGATGCTGATGATGATGGTGCTGATGATAATGACAATGATGATGCTTATGATGATGATGATGATGCTGATGCTGCTGCTCATGATGATGATGATGATGGTAATGATGATGATGCTGATGATGCTGATGCTGCTGAGAATGCCGATGATAGTGCTGATGATGGTGGTGGTGATGCTTGTGGTTTTGGCGATGCTGATGCGTATGAGTTTTGTATGATGATGATGGGGATGACGATGATGCTGATGGTAATGGTGATGCGGATGATGATGATGTTGATGGTGATGATGATGCTGATGATGATGATGATGCTGATGATGATGATGATGATTTTGGTGATGATGATGATGATGATGATGATGATGATGATGGTAATGATGATTAGGATGATGCTGCTGCTGCTGATGATGATGATGCTGATGATGATGATGATGAGGATGATGAGGATGATGATGATGATGATGATGATGATGATGATGATGATGATGATGATGATGATGATGCTGATGATGATGATGATGATGAGGAGGAGGATGAGGATGAGGATGAGGATGAGGATGAGGATGATGAGGATGATGAGGAGGAGGAGGAGGAGGATGGGCAGGAGACGGTAGCCGCGCGCGGAGCATGCTGCTGCATTCCTTTGCGTAGATTCTTAACGCGCGCGCGAAGCGCGCGCGACGCACCCTGGTCCTCGGCGGGAGCCTGCGGAAGCCCCAGCGGAAGCCAGCTCGGCCCAGCCGAGGCGCCAGCGGACGCACCTGCCGCGCGCGCCTCCAAACGCCAGGGAGCACGTCCACGTCCACGGCCTCGGAGCCGTGCCCTGGGATCCCGCGGAGGGCTGGACACGGATGTGGATGTACCCTGGCGGTGAAGTCCCAAGATGCCCAAACACATCGGCGGCCGAAAGCGTGCCCGAAGTGGTGGCCGGAAGCGCATTGTGACCGGATTTGGGAACAGCTGTGGTTTCGAAGCGAGAACGTCGGTCACCCTCTGGCGCGTTCGGAGGCTCGGGCGCCGACTTCGGTCACGCCATGGGCAGGTCTTCGGGCACCGCTTCGGTCTCTAACGTCCCCCCCCGCACACGGACCCTTGGGCGCACGCCGCTTCGCCGGGCGCGCGCCGCCCAGTCGGGCGGCGGCCGCTTGGGAGCATCGGGCTGGCCGATGGCTCCGCCCAGCCCGCGCCCCGCGCAGGTCGGCGCCCGTCCCGGGGGCACCCGTGCAGCTGCAGGCCCCCTGCTGGCTGGGCGGGGCGGAGGGGGCGGTCTCCTGGTCGCTCAGGCAGGTGGCGGCGTCGGGTTCCAGACACGTGTGGGGTGGAGAGGGGCGAGTGGGAGAGGGTGAACCCCTCCCCGGGGGGCGGGACGATGGTGATGATGATGATGATGATGATGATGATGATGATGATGATGATGATGATGATGATGATGATGATGATGATGCTGATGTGATGATGATGCTGATGATGATGATGATGATGATGATGATGATGATGATGATGATGATGATGATGATGATAATGAGGATAATGCGGATGCTGATGCTGATGGTGCTGATGATGCTGATGATGATAATGCTGATGCTGATGCTGATGATGATGCTGATGATGCTGATGATGTTGCTGATTACGATATTGATGATGACGTTACTGATGATGATGCCGATGATGCTGATGATGTCGATGGCGGTGACGATGATGATGATGATGATGATGATGATGATGATGATGATGATGATGATGATGATGATGATGATGCTGATAATGCGGATAATGCGGATGCTGATGCTGATGGTGCTGATGATGCTGATGATGATAATGCTGATGCTGATGCTGATGATGATGCTGATGATGCTGATGATGTTGCTGATTACGATATTGATGATGACGTTACTGATGATGATGCCGAGGATGCTGATGATGTTGATGGCGATGACGATGATGATGATCATGATGATGATGATGATGATGATGCTGATGATGATGATGATGCTGATGATGCTGATGCTGATGCTGATGCTGATGCTGATGATGATGATGATGCTGATGATGATGATGATGGTGATGATGATGCTGATGATGATGATGATGATGATGATGATGATGATGCCGATCATTATTTTTATGATGCTGATGATGATGCTGCTGCAACTGATGATGATGTTGGTGATGCTGATGATGATGCTGATGGTACGGGTGTTTGTGATGATGATGCTGACGATGATGATGAGCATGCTGATGCTGCCGATGCTTACTTTATGATGATCATACTGATGATGACGATACTGGCGATGCTGATGATGACGATGATGCTGCTGCTGCTGCTGCTGATGATGATGATGATGATGATGATGATGATGATGATGATGATGATGATGATGATGATGATGGTGAGGATGATGCTGCTGCTGCTGCTGCTGCTGATGCGGATGATGATGATAGTGAGCAGGAGGAGGAGGAGGCGGAGGAGGAGGAGGAGGAGGAAGAGGCGGGGGATTAGCAGGAGGAGGAGGA
>CAUYUJ010009580.1:25000-63231 GCA_963575745.1 Prorocentrum cordatum | reverse complement strand
TATATATATATATATATATATCCTTGGATCCACGAGCCTTGTTTCCGTGCACCCAGTCGCTCCGCGCCGAGTGGCGTCGTCGGTTCCAGTCGGCGCGAGATGGTAAATTATGCCGTCGCCCAGTCATCGTCGTCGAATGCTTCGGATCCCAGTTCGTCTGTCAGATCCTGCGAACAGCCCGTCGGCGCGCCAAGCGAATTCGGACCCCTCCCGCCCCCCCCCCCCCCTCCAGCGAGCGCGCGCGCCCCCGGGCCGGGGGGGCCGCCCTCGAGGGCCCGCCCCTGCAGGTTGAACCCGAGCTTCACACATCTGAAGAGTGCTGGAGGCAGAACCAAGGTCGTGTCGCGATGCACGAGTGCCCAGTTCCGGTCATGCCTCAGTTTTTTATACATAAAAAATCGCCTGTAGCATGTTGGCTCAATCCCAAGCCAGTCACGCACGTCAGTTCATAGTATTCTGCTTGGGCGCGGGGAGTTGAGCACGCGTTCTGCGCCCATCGTTGCGCGCCGCTGCCAGCTGGCCCTAGTCGGGGGGGCGGCCGCAGGTTCATCGTCGAGGAGGCGCGCCAGTCGGCGCGTGGACGCACGGCGCCACTGCGATATCAGGTGGCGCGCTGGTGGAAGAGGGCGGCTGCGCCGCTCGCTCGGGCCAGGCGACACCTTGCCCGAGCCATCGGTGCACAGGAGATTGAGGCCATCCAGACGGCGCGCAGGCGCCCGGTGCACGAGCGGCCAGCTGTTGCACATGCATCTTTGAGGCCTGGGAAGGGCGCGGGCGACAGGAGGTGGGCTGCCGTTTTGTTCAACTTGAAGTCGCCGGTCCTGCCTGTGCTGTAGTCGCTCCAAGAGCAGGTTGCCAGGCTGGCTCTTCGTGGTCAGAGGCGCGCTGCCCGCGCGCCCCTGTCGGAGTTTCAGGAGCGCGTCTTGCGGCAGGGCGCGGCGGGGGCCCCCCATCCGAGCATGCGCGGAGAGCCCCTGCCGCCGCTCGAGGTTCTCGAATGTGAGCTGGCCGTCGTTCGCCCGAAGCGAGTGCAAGCGCCGGCAGCAGAAGTGGGCTCCTCGCAGCGTGGGCGAGGACAAGATGGCTCGTGCCTATGCGGCCGCGCGGGGGGCGGCACGGGCTGAGCCGTTGGACCCCGCCACGGCCAAAAAAAAACGATCGGCGGCCCACCTAGCGAGGGCCACCACAGGCATGGGCGTCGATCGGGCGACGCCGATCGACGTGGGGCGCTTGCCCACCAGCGCGGTGCAGGATCTCGCCGAGCTGCTCAACCTCGTCGAGCACGCGCTGGCCTGGCCGCGTCAGACACAGCTGAGTGTCGGCAAGCTCTTGCCGAAGAAGCTGGGCTGAGATCGCGTGATGGGTTTTGCATCGTTATTGGGCCGTCTTTGGTCGCTCATTCGCGAAATTTCCGTGCTCGGTGCTCGCTCGTTGAGGATGCGCGGGGCGCGTGCCTCCCTTCGGGAGTCGTTCAAGTGTGCGTTGCAGGAAGAAGTAGCTGGAGAGCTCGGTGCCTCCCTCGGGCACGGGCCCATGGGCGTGGTGGGGTCCCGCGACGGCATGGAGTGGGACATCCTTGTTGGTGTTCCGCTACGGCTGGGATTCCCACCCTCTAATTAGCATTTTCCTGGAGCTGCTCCAGCGCATGGCGCCCCAAGTCCTGGAGCAGCAAGGGGCGGTGAGCCGGCCGTTCCTTGCAGCGCGCAGCATGATTCAGGGTCTTCGTGTTGGGACGAGGTTCGCCAAATACATGGCGCATTTGGTGGTGGCTAAGATCTGCCGGAAGCATTCGCCTTTTTCCATTTCGCATGTTGATTGATGATTTAAGAATATCAGGGCATGGTTGGTTCTAGAGCTGCAGCTCGTGATCGCCTTACTGAGTGTCTCGCAGGTGCGATTGAGGAGCTGGCCGCAGTCGAGCTCACAATTGCCGCCACATCTTTCGTTCTCTACTCATCATGGTAATGCGAAGGACATTGCGCGTAGGATGAGGAAGAAAGGCCATGTGCTTCGGGCTCAGTTGCAAGCCGTTTTCATGGCGTCGACCAGGGCTGCGGCCGTCGCACTGCGTGTGAGGTTTGCACTGAGAGGGGAGTCAGGCAACGCAGCGACGGCAACATGCGCACGCTGTTCGATTTGTGCCGGCGTCGAGGCGGCATCGCGCCACGGCGAGGCTTGCGAGGATGGGTCCCAGGCAGCTGGTAACTTTGGTCAACATATTCATGGTGCTTACGGAAGGCGTTTGCAGCGGCGTCGCAGGCGCCTCGCTTCGGTGCGCAGCTGCGGGGGCAAAGGCTTGCGCGCCGCCTCGTTGCTGCTCATTCGCGATGAGGCTCAGGGCGCAGGCGTCCGATTGCAACGTGTGGTATTGAGATCCGCCCAGCAGCGTGTCGTGTTTGGCCCGTGTTGGCCAAAGTCTCGCCGAACGCGCTGTCGGCGCGTCGACCACGGTGGGCTCGAGTGGCAATGTCGGCCACGATCGTTACTTTGCCGGAAAGAAGTCGGGGCCCCGAGTCCCCGACTTGCAGGCGTTTTCCAGATGGCATAGCAAGGCAGTTCCCCGAGGAGAATTATCCATCATTGCTTGTTCTCAACGGTTTCATTCATTTGATTGGCCAGTCGTCAGCGGACATGTATTGGCGGACGGCAGCTCGGCACTGCCGCGGCTCAGGGCTTGCTCAAGGTGCCGACCACTATTCATTGAGAATTCTGCTCCGTCATCTTCGTGCCCTTCCCCGTGGAAGAAGGTTGGAGGAGCCGTCGGCACCCGCGGTTGCAGGTGGTGCTTGGCCGCGGGAACGGGGAGCTGCAGCGGCTGCGAAGGTCCAGGTTAGCCCGTGGCGCCCGCGGCGCAAGGGGTCTCGTGAAGACGCGCGCTGCCGCCGCTGGGGGCGCGGCGGCAACGCGGGGGAGGGGGCTTAACGCAAGTCAGGGGCCCTGCTTCCGAAGGTCGCGGCGCGGCGCCAGGCCGAGGAGGCCTTCTGGCCCAGGGGTGACATTCCCAAGAGCTGGACCAGCCTGTCGCCGCCGCCTCCCTCGGTGGATGGGTCTCTCTCAGGCGCGTCCGCGAATGGAGTCGAGGCTGGGAGCTGGGGGCCCGTGGTGCCCGAAGCCCCAGTCCTGATGTTCGGTGATGCTAGCGGAGGTCCTGACTCGCGGGGCCCCCGTTTTCGTCGAGTGGGGTGCGGGCTTGCGAGGGCGCTGTCCGACACCAACCTAGATGCGTTGGCAGCGCTGCAGTGGCCCTTGCCTGGCGGTGCCTAATTCGTGCCGCGAGGGGAGCTGTGCGTGCTGCTTATGGCTGCCAGGCTTGCCAGCGATCGCGCTGCGCATGCGCGCGACAACCAGACGGTGCACGATGGGTGGCATGCGCGCAGATGCCGCCAACGGCAGGGGGGCCGGTAGATCTCCAGGCGCGCGTGGGCGCCGAGTTCCCGGAGCGTGATCCTGCCCACTTCGTCGTGCTGTTTGCGAAATCGCACTTGTCAGCGGAGGAGGCCGGGGCCAGCGGCGAGGCAGCAATGGCTGCCAGGCTGCCGCAGGTGGTTCGAGCCGGGATCACGCAGGTGGGGCACGAGGCATTCCCTGTGCGCATGCGCCTCCTCAGGGCACCACTGGACGCACTGGCTGCCGAGGAGAAGGAGATGGAGGAGATGAAGGCGGGCCGCCGCGAGCGGCGCGTGGGCGCGGCGGGAGTCGTGAGCGAGGGAGTAGCATGTAGTGTTTCTCCTCCCCCTCCTCCTCCTCCTCCTCCTCCTCCTTCTCCTCGTCCTCCTCCTCCTTCTCCTCGTCGTCCTCCTCCTCCTCCTCCTCCTCCTCCTCCTCCTCCTCCTCCTCCCCCTCCGTGTCCTGAGGCCCTGTCTGCTATCAATAGCCAGCATGCCCTTGATGATTCGGGGTGGCAGCGCCGCCTGTGTCGGGGGACCTCGTCGATTTAGGAGCTGCGAAAGTGGCGCGGTTCCCCGTGTTTCAAGCTTGTGGCCTTGGACGGGCCCCTTCGGTTTTTTTCCAGGGGGAGGGAGTTGCATCTCGCGTGTGTGTGTGTGTGTGTGTCATGCGTGATGGTAGCTGACGTGGAACTTGCGAGCATGTTGCTCGTGGCCGTTGCTTCGCCGACATCGAAGGCGGCGCGGTCCAATCCTCGGGGGCCTGACGTGTCGTGCCAACAGCGACGATTGCAATGTCAAAGGGGAATTGAGTTTGTCAAGCGTCGCACAGGAAGCGGTTCGCGCGCCGCCGCTTCAACGGAAATTCTCCGGGGGCAAGAGCTGCTTATGCGGCCGCCCAGACAATGCGGCTCGGGGATCTACGCGCGAGGCGAAGCCTGTCGACAGAAATTGCCGGGTTCGCACGCGCGCGAAGCGGCGGGGAGGAGTGGCGGGCGCGTTCGGCAAAGCGCCCCCACGAACCCCAGCGAGGAGGCACACGCCGCGCCCCAGTGCGTTCTCGTCGCAGAATCTGTCGGCGAAAGCGCGTACTGTCATGGACTGATCGAACACGGGTGTAGCGTTTTCGTTGCGCCCACGCAGGCCCAGGTCTTCGACCTGGATTCCCTGGTGATGCCCGGCGGCGGCAGCGCCGCGATGCCGAATTTAGACGCCATGGCCGAGGCCATTCACGCCCGACGCGCCAGCGAACAAAGCATAGCTTTGTCAAGCTGCTTGGGCCGAGGCGTTCGCAATTCAGCGTGAGGGGCCACCTATCAGCGCACCCTCTGTGGTTTGGGGACTGTGCCACGCCTGCCACGCCACGCGACCCTGAGACGGATAGAGACCACGGTGAGGGACCGCCCCGTGCGCACCCTCTACAGTGTCGAGAAAATGTCACGCCTGCCACGCCCTGCGACCCTGAGACGGATAGAGACCACGGTGACGGACCACCCCCTGCGCACCCCCTTTGGCGTCGAGAAAGAGCCACGCCTACCACGCTTTGCGACACTGAGACGGATGGAGACCACGGTGAGGGACCCCCCCGTGCACACCCTCCCCATGGTGTCGAGACGGGGCCACGCCTGCCACGCCTTGCGACCTTGAGACGGACAGAGACCACAGTGACGGACCACCCATTGCGCACCTCTCATGGTGTTGAGAAAGTGCCACGCCTGCTACGCCTTGCGACCCTGAGACGGATGGAGACCACGGTGAGGGACCATCCCCTGCGCACCCTCTATGGTGTCGAGAAGGATCCACGCCTGCAACGCCACGCGACCTTGAGACGGATAGAGACCACGGTGAGGGACCACCCCATGCACACCCCCTATGAGGGACCACCCCCTGCGTACCCCTTTATGGTGTCGAGGAAGTGCCACGCCTGCCACGCCTTGCGGATCTTGCGCGCATGTGTTGTGCGGTATGCGCGTCATGTGTATGATGCGTGTGCGGCTGTATCTGGACGTGTGTCTCATGCGGGTGTCCAGTCTGTTGACGCGTGTCTCATGGATGTGCCATGCATGTATTGCGCGTGGGTGAAGGGAGGAAGGAAGAGGAAAAGGAGACGGGAGATGGGGAAGAGGGAGGAGTGAGGGAGCAGACGCGGGTGCGACGTGGCAGGAAGTGCCACGCCTGCCACGCTTTGCGAACCCGAAGCGGATAGGGATACAACCACCAGCACAGCCCGTATGGTGTCGAGGATGCGCCACGCCTGCCACGCTTTGCGAGCCCGAAACGAACAGGGAGACCACCCCCAGCGCACCCCGTGTGGTGTCGAAGAAGTGCCACGTAAGCCGCGGTGGTTTTGGAAATGCGAACGAGACGGAAGGCAAAAGGGTGAGGAAGAGAATGAGGAGGAGGAGGAGGAGGAGGGGGAGGAGGAGGAGGAGGAGGAGGAGGAGGAGGAGGAAGAGGAGGAGGAGGAGAAATGCGGGTGCGATGCGGGAGGAAATAATAACCACAACCCCACGAAACATGTGGGGCATGAGGTATAACAGAGATATTGGTGTTTGGTTTTGTGCGTCTTGTGGAATGTTCGGAGATCAGCAGTTCCTTGGGTTGGGTAAGGACTGCGTGGCGAAGGCCAGTTCGACCCGAGCTGCCTATCCCGATAGAATTCAGAGGTTCGTGGCCTAAGGTATACAGTACCGCTAAAAAGGCCAGGCGAACCCAGAAGGGGTTCCCGTGTTGAGGTTTGTGTTTCGGACATTGTCCTGGGATTAGTCGTCTACTCTTACTCTTACTCATATTCTTACTCTTACTCCTCCTCCTCCTCCTCCTCCTCCTCCTCCTCCTCCTCCTCCTCCTCCTCATCCTCATCCTCATCCCTCATCCCTCCCCTCATGCAGCGATGCATGAACGCAGACTTTTCCAGCGGAATCCCGCCCCCCTCGAGACGGGATCCTTGGCATCCAGGGCCCCTGGACGCCCCCTTCAGACGGTCCCGCGAGATTTCTGGGCCTCTGGAAGTCCCTGCCAAGCCGGGCAAACGGGTCGGCGGCGGTCCCAAGAGATCCCCAAGACGGTCAAAAGATGGCCTCCAGCGGCCTTCGATTCCCGCCAAACGCCCGAATAGTCCCGAGTATCACCCCCAGGGTGTCAATACGCAGAACAATCTGATTTTCCATTGGTTTTTTGTATGACTTTGGGCTACTCGGTCAATCGGTCTTCTGGGCGTCCGAGAACGCCCAGGAGGCACCCAAAAACCGTTTGAAGACGACTAAAAAAGGCTTCCTGACACTCCAAGGGAGCCCCAGGACGGCCCAGGAGGGTTCAGAAACTGCCCACGGAGGGCCCCATGACGGCCCAAAATTGCCCAAGACGCCCTGCCGAAACGTTCAAACCGTGAAGTTCGCCTCGGAGGAGTCTCCGCAAACAAATCTGAGGACTGGGAAGGGTTCGCGGGCCAATTCAGGCGAGAACGAAGAGGAGAAAGAGGAAGAGGAATAACACAAGGACACCTGAGCGAAGGAAAAACACAGTATGATAACGGCGATGACGAAACCTGCAACCAAGAGTGATCGCTGTTTCGATTGATCTACACCTCTTTCATTTTGCTTGCATATTATACGAATTATACGCGAAGGACCAAGGTGTACGGCGCGAGTAGGGAGGCATGAAGAACAGATGGCGATTGCTTGGGTCCCGATTTGAGCAATGATGAAGCTGGTCTTTTACAACCCGCTGGCAGCGAGTACCACGGACCGGCTGGAAGAAATTAGCAAAGCACTCCGGGAATGGGATGTGATTGTGCTGACTGAGCACATCAGTGAGCAGGCCCAGAACCGATGAAGAAAACCAGCCACAGTTACCACGTGGCGCTGCAGTCTGGGGCAAAAATGGGGAAATGGGTTACTAAAGCATGCGGAGCGACTTTTATGGTATCCCACGAAGGACAACGCGCTCCACACGCAGCTCCCCCTTTCTCACCTGCAAGGAAGACATCGGGAGTGCAATTGCATGCCCAGGCTTACGATGCCATTTGCGACGTATTTACCACCTGCGAAGGGGTACACAAATCACGGGGCGATTTCCCCCCCAAAAAATAGAATGGGTGGAAGAGCGGCTTGACGAGGCTGGCGGAAGATCTACAATCATCGTGGGGGAAGATATCAACAGCCAATTTGGAAAGCGCAGGACGGACAGCAGGGATTTGGTGGTCAGTAGGCACTCTTCGGCCAAACATGCAGCCTCATCAGGACCTGTTACCAAGGACGTAGAACATGACAACGGTGCATCATTCAGGATTTCGTGTGCGTGCGCAGCCTATTGTCTGCAGTACCGAGATTTCACGAGTGCGGCCCGACTAACAGTGTCAAGGACGACAAGGTACACGCCAGCAAGAATCGACCACGTTGCGATGCCGATTGGGGCCCTGCCGCACGTGCGACGGCGCGCAGCCTTGTGAGGAGTGGCCAAGCAGCTTCAACAGATCAAGACGAAGGGCCACCGAAACCACGCTCCTCCGGGCATGGACACTGGGTTGGAACATTGCATTCATGTCGCGCGCAGACTCAGGCAGCAAAGGGCGGACAAACAGGTGGGCCGCAACTTGCTGATGGAGTGCTTGCGCGAAGGGCATCTCCGAGCAGAGTTCCTGGAAGCCTTTGACCGAAATTTGAGGGCCGCGGCCGACCCGCAGCCAGGAGGGGCACTAGCGAGGGCATCTCGGAGTGCGACCCAGGCACACAGCACGGCGCCCACCCCCCAGCCGCGACATGCGAGCTCGGAGGGACCGCCATTAGCGAGGGCATCTCGGGGTGTGGACCCTGATGAACGAGCCGAGGAAGCGGAATGGAGGGGGCTCCCATACTTTCAGAAATTGCGCCTGTCCTTGTCGGCCGAACGGATGCGACTGCGAGTGGACATGGCAGATTCAGAGACGAAAGAAAGGCAGGCGGAAACCAAAGAGGAGCTCGCGCACATCCAGCAGGTGCTTCGGGGGCACAGGAACGATCGGGAGGCTGCCGGGAAAGAAGATTGGCCGAGGATATATGGCAAACGCGCAAGAACAACAACCACAGCGAGATGCACTGACTGCGCTTCGAGTACCAGCGGGATGGGAGAGGACCGAAGGAGAGGTATTACTGCTTTAGGCGCGCACTTGGTGGGGCGCAGAGGAGTGGCTAAAAGAACTTGGGAAGCACCCGCGCGATGGGGGCCTGGCTGCGCCCCCGCTTGACGTAGAGGAGTACGAGAACGAGCGCGATGAGATGATCGCCGAAAAGTTGCCGCTCCCACTGGATGGAGATGCGCGAAGGCTGGTTGAAAAGGGACAGACGGGACATGCTGAAGTATTGCAAGAAAACTGCAAAGAGGAGGGCTTCCCCTCCTGGGGCGCCCCAGTGGAATTCACTTGGACGATTTTGGATCCCGCGTCAACCTGAGAGACCCGGCGCTGCTGGGCAGGGGCTGGAGGAGCAGCGAATCCGAGCAGCGGACCAACGCGAGGACGACGAGACGAGGACGTGGCCAAGCATAGCTGCCTCCACAAGTACAAGGTCGGCACGGTGATACTGCGGCGGATGGGATGGGGGGCAGGCGCTGCGCCGGGGCAGACATAGCGAGCTGGCGATGGAGAAGCACTGCGAGCGAGCGACAGGCGCGCGTACCACCCGGGGAGGCGTGAGAAGGCTGGGCCGGGGTCGCCAGCGCTGGAGGCCGAGGCCAGGAGCAAATTGGAGGACATCCTCATTAAATGTCGCCAGTCACGAGCCACGCCGTTGGACTGGAGCAGGTCGATTTCTTTTTCAGCGGAGAAAGGGGGCGAGAAGCAGGGCGTTGAGGGCAGAAGAGTTGCGCGCGCGCGTTGCTCAATGGGAATGCCGTCTCATAAGGGGGGTTCCACTACAGAGGACAAGCACCGCGCCACCCTTGCAGGGCGCGAGGTGGACTTTGGAATCGGTCAAGGGAGAACGCGATCGCCTGCTTCCGCCACGCAATGGAGAGCGAGGCAGGCAGGGGCCAGCACCATTGCCAGCAAGTGCGACTGCTCCAACGCCTTCGCGAGCACAGAGCGCAACCCCCTGCCGGCCTCGGGCTTTGCCGCGTCGAAGGCGCAGGGCCCGCCCGTTGCAGTCGAGGCGATCAACTGCGCGGCGCTGAGCATGGAATGCGCCGACGACTGGGTCCACGCGCAGACCGCCCAGGGCGCGCAGGTGGGATTTACTCTGCGCCCGCGGCAATCTGATGATTCTTACAATATTTACGTTGGGCAATGGCGCCAAGAGGAGCGGGGGGGGCAAGACGCAGAGGGCGCGCGACGCGACGGGCCCGATTGCGGGGCAGGGGCGCGACCTCTCGCTCAACGCGTTCGTGGGCGACATCACCAATATCCACGCGGTGGCCCCGCCCCTCCTGGCGCTGGAGCGGACAGCTGCTAGCGAGGGCATCTCGGAGCGCCAGCCAGCTCGCGTCGGGGGCGAGGGCATCTCGGCTCGTCGGGGCGCGCCTCCGGCGCGAGAGGGGGGGCCCAATAGCAGGCGCGCAGAATCGCTGTGCAGATCAACGCAACCACCGGGCGCCTTGGGTGCTAGTTGGCCAGTGGAGGGCGGAGTCTCAACCCGTCCAAGACCAACCGCTTGGTTTCTCTTCCGGGCCCCAGGGCGAGAAGGGTTGCGCGCCAGCTCCAACGGGGAGCACGGCTCAAAGGCACGCCGATGAGGGAGATGCGCACGCCGGCGCCCCATTTGCCAGGCGATCAATTTCACTTTACGCAGGAGAGGTCCGTCGGAAGTGCGAGGCCATGCGCGTAGTTTGCAGGCCATGCGGGCGTTTCTGGTCTTCAGATGCATCGACAAATTAAGAAGGACGTATTCCAGGCCTTTGTTTCGGGCGCGAGCCCCAGTGGACTGTCGGCCTTTGTGCTCGAGGACAGCCGCTTCGACGCGTTGGGCCGCGCCGTGGCAATGCTGTTGAGACGGGCGGCGGGGGGCAGGATGAGCTGGGCCCAAGAGGGCGGATCGACCAGGTGCTATTCCAATGGTGAGGTATTCAAATAGTGGAGGATGGCGCGCTGCGCTACTCCATTGCGAATCTGCAGGCTACGATGACACTTGCAATGGGCGCGGCACCCAGATGGCACTGTCAGTGTACAACCGGCGGTATCTGGAACATCGAAACTGGGCCACCTCTGCGGAATCGAGCGACTAGAAGATGGATGGTTGTTCGCAGCGCCCACGCTTTGGGCCCAGCAGGCTGTCGAATATTTTCAGGCGCTGGCGGAAATCAGCGAGGCCGCGGCGAACTGGTGCCCGCAGAGACAGTCCGACATCTCCATGTTTCAACTTGGCGCGCGGGACTGGGGAGCTCGGATCGGCGCGGACCCCGGCGCCCTTCGCCAGGCTGGGCAGATTTGGGGCGCCACCCTGCCGGAGGTCCCCGAATGGTGGCGATCTCTTCGCCCAATGTTGGCGTGGCTGGGCGCAGGGTGCTCAGGGGAATGTGCGCGGGGCACCATGCGCAGCCGCGGCGGCGCTGGCGGCGCGCAGGAGAGCGGCGCACGCATGCCAACCTCTAGTCCCCAGCCTAGTGGTGACCAACCAGTGCCCCTGGTGCTTGAGCTCGTTCGCTATAAACAAACACGGTTGACGATGTCGCGCGGGCCGCGGAGAGCCGCGGGATCTGCCGCAAATTCAGAAGTTGTTGGAACCACCCCGTGCAGGAACCCCTTTTCTTCGATTGCTCCCTCTGCGGCCACCGGGCTCGAGCGCGCGGAAAGTCTCGCACCCGCGCCCGCTGCCGCCATCCAGGTCCTCGCAGCGCCGCGCCGCCCAAGGAGAGCGACTCCCGGCGACTGCCCCGCCCCAAACGCGGAGCCGACGAAAGGGCTGGAGGGCGAGGCGAAGCACCGTGCGGGCGACAAAGGCAAGGGCAAGGACCACTGGGCAACGCGCGCGGCCCGTGCCCAGGCGGCAGCGGGCGCTCCTTCGGCCGCGGCCGAGGCAGCGGGAGGGGGCGGCAAGGGCGGGGGGTTGCGCAGGCCCCCCGCCAGCAATCCCAGCCAAAGGGCGACTGCGAGGAGCCCGACCGCGGAGGGCCCATCGGCGGGCCCCAGCGCCTCGCTCCGCGCTCCGCGGCAGAGATGCGGGAGATGAGCCACGTGGCCGCGGACTTTTACCTCGCGCCAGTCAGCGCATGGGCGTGTCAGAAGTCTAGCAGCGGGCCGCTCCTGCGGGGGTTGGGTCAGGGAGCGGGGCAGGGGGCTTTCGCTCGGACCCCCGCGCATTCACGCGGGAATGGCGCCAATGGAAGGCCTTTCAGAGACAGTGGCGGACTTGCGCGCCGAGGGCGTGACATCGGTGGAACCACGTATGATCTGGGCGATCGACGCGCCGAGCACCTTCCTGTCACGGCGCGCGGCAGTAGCATCAACGGCCAGGCCTTGACCACCGAGACGAACATGCTGAGAAAGGTCAGCGAGTGCTACGCAGCTCGCAACTACAGGCACAAGAGCCCGAACGATGACGAGCAGTTCTGGGACGAGGGCATGGGCAACATTCAGATCAGCATCATCGCAGCCCCGGGTTTCCGAGCGGCGCCCCCGAAAACCGCGAACGAGGATATTCTGGAGAGGCTGAATAAGTTCTCGAGTCGCAACTTGAAGAACGCGGTGGGGATGCCGATCGCTCTCGCGGGCGTCGCGAAGTCCCAGGCAGCGGCGCCCGGGGCGGAGTTGCAGAGCGCGGTGGAGCGCGAATTCCAGCAACGGCGCCGCTATGCGGCGAGGGGGCGGCGGCGCTGGCGATGGGCGCCTCGGAAGGCCACGGCGCCAAGTGCCCGGCCGCGACTGACGAGGACCGGCACTTTCACGACCCCGTCTGCGAAGGCTACTGCGCCGCATTCTGAGGGCGCCGCCCCCCAGGGGGCCCCCCCAGCGCAGGCGGGCCTCTCAGGATTGCCCAATAGCGGACAAACGAGACGGCATCCCCCCGATGAGGAAAATACCGCGGAGTCATTCAGCATGGATGGCGAACGCTCGAACACCTCGCTCCACTTAGATACGCGCCCCCGAACGTCAGGTGCGACCAATTGGCCTTCAAATTTCGGGCGGAACGGGAAGCGTAATTACAAAAGAACGCCTTGGGGCAAGGTCTACCAGGCAGCAGCCAATCCTCCCGCCCAAACATTTAGTTGCCTACGTCTTTACTTGTGACGACGCGGCATCTTGCAGCATGGCCCTATTTGTGGCGTGCTTGGGGCCTCTGCATACCTTGCAGATACCAACGGACAATATAGATGTAGCGAGGGATCACGGACAGACGTGCAATCGAGGATCGCATCGCGGTTGCCATTCGGACAACCGACCGACAGGTTTCAGGGCATTTAGCCTCCTGGGGGCCAGGACTGTGACCCGACGCTACATCGACGGCCGCTTCGCGGCTGCAGCTTGGGCAACCGATGGGAAGGGTGCGCCGAGCGCGGGAGGTGATGTCTGCTTCTTACGACATGATGGGTTCAGGAGTGCGCCCCGACTCCAGAATGCTACGAGGTATCTTTGGGGGCAATTGGCCACGGCGCAGGATTTCAGAGAGGAGATAACCCCCCGTCGCTCACCGCCAGCTTTGACGGCCCCTCTGGCTCAACCAGAGCCTCGGCGCGGCATTGCAGTGGCAAGGGCATCTCGGAGTGCAAGACGCAGAAGGGCTGCTCGTGGCCTTCGCCGGCGACGACAAGCTGCGCCACGCGGTGCTGCGGCGGGCAGCTCGGGCACTGCAGGATGATGGGGGGGCCGCAGGGGGCGCGCTGAGAGCGAGCCGGGACGTGAACGAGACCAAGGAGGAAGAGGATGCCAGTGGAAGAGGGTGTGCGTCATGTGCGAATTGGCCCTGCGGCTCGCGGAATGGCTCGAGTGGGGCGACGAGGAGGAGCTTGCCCGTCGCGGGGGGAAGTACATCGCGCAAGAACAAGTGAGCCGCGACCAGCGGCAGCGCGCAAGGGGCCGATCGTGGACTGCTCAGCCCACGGGGCAAATCCAGGCGGCGAAGGAGATCATCGGCGCGGAGGAGCAAGGCAACCGAAGAGGTCGCGCAATTAGAAAGACAAGAAGGTCCTCGGGCGGTCCAAGGAGGCGTCGAAGGCCTCGGCGGAAGGCATCAAGAAGACCGGGGGCATCTTCGCGGCCTTCTGCAGGGCAGGCGAAAATGTGCTGGTCGTCCCGAAGCGCGTGGAGGAGCGCGACGCCATGCTGCGCGAGCACATGCTCATGGACCAGGAGGATGGAGGCAACCAAGCAAGCGCTCGAAGAGAAGGAGAAGGAGCTGATGGAACACGGCAACTACAATACTTGCAAGAACATGGGTGCGCAGCAGGCCCAGTGCCTGAAAGCGCTGGACTTTGTGGACAAGTGGAGCGGCAACACGCAGTTGTGCAATGTTCGCAGTTGCCGCGCAGGCCAGGGCGTGGACAGGAGCCGCGCCTGCCCGCGCGGACTAGCCTTCCCCGGCGAGTTGCGGTGGAGGGGCCCCGGCGTTCATGCGCGGTCAAATCAGTGGGTGCGCAGGTGCAAAGTCGATTGGGTGGCGCTGGCGATTGCCCAGGAGAGCTTCCCCAATGACCAGCTCATGTAAGAATGGGTGGGCAAGATGAAGCGCGATTTCACTGAGGACTGCGCGAAGTGGCCCGGGATCGGCTGCAAGTCGCGATCCCACTCGCGCAGCAACGGCCCGTCGATGGTGGTGGAGCTTCTCATTAATGGCAAGTGGGGGGCATTTGCAGCCGAGAGGCTGCCGCAGGAGATCGACGCCGCCACTAAAGAGCACCAGCGCCAATTCTTCGACGCAGCCCGGCAGCTGAGCCCAGATGCCCTGCAGGCGATGACCCCGCCCGTCTTCCCGATGGCGCGCCGCGCAAAGGGCTGCGAGCTGATTGCAAAGTGGCCGGTGGGCGCGCGGCAAGCAGCAGGGGGGAAGTACTTTTCGTCGCACAGCTGGCGCGAGCATGCGATGCGGATCGCGAGGGGCGACCTGGGGGACCTGCAGGGCGCCGTGGGGGCACCCGAGAGGGAGCTGCAGACGATCGAGAAGCCCGAGAGAAAGAAGGTCGAGGAGCTCAAGCGTCGTCAGGAACTGCGCGGCAGCACGGGGCACCCTGCTCGACGGCGCCGAGACTCTCGAGAAGTGCGCCGCTTCAGGAGGAGCGGCTAGCTCCTGCGGGCGCGCGCGAGCGCGCCCGCTCGCGCCCGCGGCCGCGCTGGCGAGGGCATCTCGGAGTGCGGGCCAGCGGGGCCTGCGCCGACATGAGCGTCCATTTTGAGCGCCGACAGGCGGCGCAGGAAGACAGGGGACCGCGCGAACTCAGATGGGCGCGACACCACTGGGACGACGAGCTGAAAACGAGGGCCCCACAGAGACAACGGGCGCCCCCTAAGGGCCCTTCATGCAAGGCCTCCGGAATATCCCCGTGGCATCCAGCCCCTCCGACGCCCACCCCGCGCAGGATTGGCGCACCAGGTGCTGGCGCGCCGCGGAACGACAGGGGGACATGACCAGCGTCGCAGATATGGAGGCCTTCCTGACGCGCCGCGACCACGGTGACATTGCTCGCCGCTACCTGCGCGCCGACTGGAGGGGTTACTCCAGAGGCATAGTTTGACTGCTGCAGAAAATTTGGATGCAGTGCGTTGCAGCACAGGGAATGCGTCGAACACTACATTGCATGGTTTGGCCATCGACCAGCACGTCCAGGGAGCGAACTCAGTCTAGAGAGGGGGGGGGGCTCTGCTCGAAGCGTGGGTCCCACAGGACCGTGGTAGAACATTAATCCGGCTCCCCAACATGAGTGTGGCACGAAACGGGGCCTCCTGCATTGCCTCCCTCCTCCTCTCGGCCTGTGTCGTCGCGGAGTGGTCGCGTCGTCGTCCTCCCCCTGCTTGGGGGGCCTGCTCGCCCAGCGCGCTCCCCGAGGAGTGGGCACGCGAGAGGGCCATCAGCTGCTCCCCCTTGCACTGTCCCGCATGGACTCGCACTCGCAAGGTGCCGTGCCTCTCTTACGGGCCTCCTCGGAGCTCGCTCCTTAGAGCATCGGGGTACGCCCCCTGCCGGCCCCGTGAGACGCCTGTGTCTGCGGCAAATTTCACTCGCAGGGGATTTTGCAAGTCGTGCCCCACGGCTCCTTAGCGGGCGTTTCGACGTTGACCCCCTCATGCGGATGTCTTGTCCTGTCCTGTCCATGTCCTCCTCCTCCTCCTCCTCCTCCTCCTCCTCCTCCCTTTATTTCCACCACCACCTCCTCCTCCTCCTCCTCCTCCTCCTTCCCTCCTCCTCCTCGTCCTCCTCTTCCTTTTTTTCCTCCTCCTCTGGGAGGACGTCGCCCCCTTGCCTTTTGAGATGGCCGCCCCCGTCGCCAGCCTCTTCCACGTGGCAGGCCGCCGAGGTTGGGCAGGGAACGCCTGGGGGGCAACGATATGGGGGGGAGGAGGAGGAGGAGGAGGAGGAGGAGGAGGAGGAGGAGGAGGAGAGGAGGAGGAGGAGGAGGATGAGGAAGAGGAGGGGGAGGGGGAGGGGGAGAGGGGAGGGGGAGGGGAGGGGGAGGGGCTGGGGGAGTGGGGGAGGGGGAGGCAGGAGATGAGGAAGAGGGGAGGAGGAGGAGGAGGAGGAGGAGGAGGAGGAGGGGAGGAGAGGAGAATGAGGAGAAGTGGAGGAAGAGGAGGAGAGGAAGGAGGAGGAGGAGGAGGAGAAGAGGAGGAGGAAGAGCAGGAGGAGGAGGAGGAGGCGGAGGAAGAAGGGGAGGAGGAGGAGGAGGAGGAGGAGGAGGAGGAGGAAGAGGAGGAGGAGGCGGAGGAGGAGGAGGAGGATCGGCGGCGGGCGAGGGGGGGGAATGAGAGGGAGAAGGCCTTTTCAGAAGGCTGCGGGGCTTTTCAGAAGCCATCGCGCCTTCTGAGAAGTAGTCATTTGTGCCTCGGGGTGGACGACGCGAGGGAAACTTTTCAGAAGGCCGGGGGACTTCCGAGACTCCCGAGAAGGCCCACCCCTTCTCACTTCCCCCCGGTCTCGCCGCGGGACGGTTGCCAGGACCGACCACAACGTCTC
Organism: Prorocentrum cordatum; assembly: GCA_963575745.1. Taxonomy (NCBI): domain Eukaryota; class Dinophyceae; order Prorocentrales; family Prorocentraceae; genus Prorocentrum; species Prorocentrum cordatum. The sequence goes on along the minus strand of CAUYUJ010009580.1, from coordinate 46,775 downwards.
GAATGAGAGATCGACTGCAGAATTAGTTTACCCCAAGATTGATTTCCTCATCGAGTCCATAAAAAAACGTAATACGTGCGTGCATGCACGGGCAATCGGCGCATGTGTCGTGGATTCGACGAGGAAATCAGTTTTGGGGTAGTTCAACCGACTCTGCAGTCGATCCGCCAATCCTCCACTCGGACGCTCTTCAGCTTGATTTGGGCCATTGCTTGGTTCTTCGTTTCATTTTTCGTTTTGTTTCGTTTCGTTGTTCGCTGCTGCTTTTTAACCCCTCGTTTTGTGTTTCGTTTCGTTTTGGCGCTAGTTTCCTTAGAAACGTTCGTTTCCAGCGTTGGGTGTCGTTTCGTTTTCGTAGTAAGTGCCATGCCGTTTTAAGCATCGTTGTGGTCGGCCTTGGACCATTACCAGCCCGATCACTCCAGCTCACCATGGCCTCGCCCTCCCCGCCCTCGAGCGCACCGTTCCGCGTCCCATCCGCCTGACCAGGCATGGATGGGGTTCTACAACTCGTACTTGGGCAAGCTGCACTGGTCGAAGGAAGACCTGGTTTCGCACGCGAACTACTACGCAACGGACGCTTTCAGCCCAACGATAGTGGTGTGCTGATAGCGGTGGTGGCGGTGGTGCTGTAGCTGATGAGAAGAAGACAAGTGGAAATACAGATGAGTGGCGTCTGGAACCGTGACAACAGTCGGGAGCAGATGACATATGCGTGGTGGTTGGGGCGTGGGCCAATGCGACCTGACAGAACGATGTTGACGATACTGATGGCGATTCAGACGATGGGTTGCCAGGTGGACCCCAAGCAGTGAGTTCTTCTACTCTGGACATTGGCATGTGGAGAACTCTATGAGGTGCACGCTCTGTATTGCACCCTATGTGATGTCACCGATCTGCTACAATATATGTGGTGGAAGCTATGTGGTGCAACCGATCACTTGCTCAACTTGAAGCTGTCCTCTCCACTGCCCGTGCAAACATCCCACCCTCCCACCCGCAACTTGGTCGCAAGACTTCTTAAGACCGTGACGGTGGGTACCAAATGGCACTTGGCAACGACAGCGACGTCGACGATGACAGCGATAACGACGACGAGGACGCCGCCGACACCGACTGCGACGACACCGACGACGTCTCCGACGAGTTCGACGACGACGACGACAACGACGACGACGACGCCGGCGACCGGCGACACCGACGACGACGACGCCGACGCCGACGACGACGACGATGACAACGCCGACGACGACGACGCCGATGACGACGACGACGCCGCCGACGACGATGACGACAACGACGACGACGACGACGAAGACGACGACGACGACGTCGCCAACGAAGACGACGTCGACGACGAGGGAGGAGGGAGGACGACCACGGCGACAACGACGACACCGACGAGAGAGAAAGGACGGCGACGACGCGAACGACGAACAATGAGGGAGGACGGCGACGCCGACGACGACAACGACGAGGGAGGAGGGAAGACGACGGCGACGACGACGACGACGACGGCGACGAAATAGGAGGGACGACGACGAGACGCCGATGACGGACGACGACGACGAGGGAGGAGGAAGGACGACCACGGCGACAACGACGACGGAAACGACGACGACGCCAAAGAGGACGACGACGACGACGAGGAAAGGCAGAGGGCGACGACGGCGACGACGACGACGACAACGAGGGAGGAGGGAGGACGGCGACGACGACGACGATGACAACGCAAGAGCGCGCGCGCACGCTTTTGTTGAACACCAGTGTTGCGAAACCATGTGTTTTTGTATGCTTTTTGGACACTCGATGTTGAAATCCTTCCGAAACCGACGGTTGTTGAAGGATTTCGGCATGCGCGCGCGACCACGCGCGCGCGCGTGCACTTCGTCCCGTTGTTTGCAGAGGATTCTCGCGACGGCACGCGCGCAAGGGCGTTCGAACGATTTCGACATGCGCGCGCGAGGCCCATTTGGTCTTTGTTGTGAAACATCTTGAAACACCTAATCGGTTTTCGTGAGATTTTGCAAGAGCGCGCGAGTAAGCTTTTTTTGAAGGATTTCGGCATGCGCGCGCGACAACGCGCGCGTGTGCTCTTCGTCTGTTTTTTTGCATGGGGCCCTCGAAAACTTATGAGTTTTGATAAACGAGTGTGCGCGCATAGTTCTTTGTTTGCAGAGGATGGCGGGGAGGGTCGATACCGGCCTGGCTGGGATAGTACGAATTCACAGGTCGGATGGACATTGGGTCAGAATCTTTTGTGTTTTTGCAGCGGTTCCGGGGGGATCTTGAACCCCGGAGGGGGAGGGTGGTAGAACCGTTTTATTTAGAAAGAAGCAAATTTGCGGTGCAAGTCACGTGGTGCAATCTACTTGGTGCGTGCTACGTGGTGCATGCTGCGTGGTGCATGCTATTCTGCACAAGCTGTGTGGTGCAATGTATGTTCTGCAGTTCATGGATTCATGGAATGCAAACTGTGTGGCACACGCTACGTGGGGGCATGCTGCGTGATGCAACCCGTGTGGTACAATCTACAGTCAGCCCGCATAGTAAGGATGGGCAACCTTCCCAAGGGTAACCTCGCATCCTTGCCTCCTGGGCCCATCCTTGGCCGCTTTCGTGGGCCGCGCCCCGCTCGAGAAGCTTCGACATGGCCGCCCAAGGCCTTATGATACGGGCCGGCTGCAAGATCGAGGTCGGCTCGGGGCTGCTACCTTCGTGTTCTTCGTGTTTGTTGGACGTTCTTGTGCACCCCGTGGATGGTACCCTTGGATGTTCTGTTTGTTTTGGGCGGACGGAGTGTCTCATGTTCTTGAGGGATGTTCTTCTGGCCTAGGTCCGATTGTAGGATGAAGAGAAACAGTTCCAGAGCGTTCCCGGTCGCTCTCGGAGCGTGTTCCAGAGCGCTTTGGAATGGCCGCGGCGCCCAACACATCCTCTGGACCCGCGCGACTTACCCCCATCTGGATTCCTCATCATCTTGACTTCGTCTTGGTGGTGCAATGTGTGTGGTACGAGCGGTGTGGCGCAATCTACGTCCCCCAACCCCCGACGTCATGACTTTTTCATGATGTCGACCCCCACAGGTCTCGACCCATTCCCCTGGACCCGTTCTTCGTCCTGAGTCGTTTTGTTGACGGTCCCGAGGCCCAGTAAGAGCCCCCGGAGGCCGAAATTGGCAAAATAACTCCCGTCGTGATGTTTTCATCCCCCGAAGGGGTCTGGGTCGTGCGCTATGGCGCGCGAGGCGCCCACGAAGCGCCCACGAGCACAACGATAACAGCGACTACGACAACGATGACCACGGCAACGATGACAACGGTCACGATAAGATCGATGACACAGCGACTGCGATAGCAACGCAAACGATCACAGCGACAACGGCAGGCACGATAACGATCGCAGCGACAACGCTCACAACGAGCACAACGAGGCGCCCACGACGCGCCCACGCGCTCCCACCAGGCGAACCCCCGATACCGCCCACACGAGGCGCCCACGAGGCGCCCACGAGGCGCCCACCGGGCGCAAGCCCGACGCACCCACCTGGGACGGCGTGCCTCCGGAGGGGAGGGCCCCGGGCGGCCGCACGGAAGTCTGGGGAGGCTGCCCGAGGCGGGAGGCCGCCATCCCCTCGCTCACGCCGACGGGGCTGCTCCTCGTTGCGCGTGTGCGCCTGCCTCGTCTTCTTCAGCGTCTCATCCTTCCTCCTCCTCCAGACCCCAGACCCAGGCATGCGACGTCCTGATTCGTTCACTACGGCCTCCCTTGAAGTCCCGACCCTTTCCCCGGAAATTGTTTTTTCATCCTGGGTCGTTCCTTGATGGTCCCGAGGCCCAGCGAGGGCCCCCCGAGGCCGAAAGCGGTCAAAAACCTGCCGTTCTGATTTTTTCACGACGCGATCATGTTTGGGATCCTTCCTGTTCTTCCGGACGTGTCCAACTTGTCCATTCTTCGGGAAGGCGTTCCAGAACGACCCGGCCTCTCCACAGAGCGTTTTGGAGCGCCCTGGAACAGCCGCGGTGCCCGACAGATCCTGGAGGAGGCCCACCAGCTCTCCTGCTCCTCCTCCTCCTCCTCCTCCTCCTCCTCCTCCTCCTCCCCCTCCTCCTCCTCCTCCTCCCCCTCCTCCTCCTCCTCCTCACCTCCTCCCTCACCTCCTCCCTCACCTCCCCCCTTACCTCCTCGCTCGTCCTCCTCCTCCTCCTCCTCCTCCTCCTCCCGCCTTCTCCTCCTCCTCCTCCTCCTCCTCCGATTTACCTTTGGATTGTTATTCATTCTGGCTCTGTCTTGTTCCCGGCCTTGGTCCTCGAACCCAGAACTGCGACGTGCCTGTTCACTACGTGGCCCCCTGGAGGTCTGGACTCTTTCCCGGGCGAAGAGAACTATGCACATGCACCGATCCTGGTAAGGCCCATCCTGGACCCAGGATCGGTGCATATGCCTTCCTGGCCAAGGTAGGAGGGCGTATGCACCGATCCTGGGCTCAGGATGGGCCTGGCCAGAATCGGTGTATGTGCATAGTTCAAGCTTGTCGTCCTGGGGCAAGCTTGTCGTCCTAGATTTTGTTTTGTCAGTCCCAGGGCCCCGCGAGGGAGGCTGACGAATGCCAAGGTCGTGTCGTCGCTGCCTTTCCGCAAGAAGTCTTCGACTCCTGGGCGAGGTTCTCAGAGCCTCGAACATGAAGATGGGCGCGGGCCTGCGCGAAAGCGACACCCTGGCCCAGGGTCTCCCCAGGATTTCCTTGAGGTCAAGAGGGCCCCGAGGGGACTCAGAGTGGGGCGAAACGCTGGGAACACCTTGGGCCACAGATGCCACCTATGGCAACCTTCAATCCTCCTCCTCCGCCTCCGCCGCCTCCTCCTGCTCCTCCTCCTCCTCCCCCTCCACCTCCTCCTCCTCCTCCTCCTCCTCATCATCATCATCATTATCATCATCATCAGCCTGACCCCCTCCTCACCCATCGCCCTCAACCTCCTCCTTCTCCTCCTCCTCCTCCCCAATATCCTCCTCCTCCTCCTCGTCTTCGTCGTCGTCGCCGTCGTTTTGGCCCAAGGCAACCCAGTGACGTCAAGAGTCGCTCTCGGTTCCCTGCGCGCGCCCGTTTCCTACGCCGCCTTTTCGCGCGTATTTTGCAGCGGGCTGATGTCAGCGGCAGCTAGAGTGGCGATGCCAGGAGTGACGGGAGGCGCTGGGAGACCCGATTCAGAGGAACCCAGATGGATGATCGCGAGGTTTTTGAGGTCCAGGGGATGACGATAACATCGAGTTGACGAATGTTTGGGAGGGCGCCTCCCTGTCGGATCGACCGCTGGCCAGACGGCGTGGGCCCAGGACACCGTTGGCGGGCGCCCCAGGAGTCGCAGCGCCCACGGGTCCCGCCCAGTTGTGCCTCGCAGGGTACATCACCAGTTCTTTCAATGGTTCCACGATGTCGCACTTACACGGCGGCGTTGAGAAGATCGTTGGGGACTTTAGGAGACCCACGAGGGATCCGGATTCGCCCAAGGAGATCGCTTCGTTGAGGGAGGAAATGCAGGCGCGGAAGGCCAGGATGGATTCAATCGAGTGAGGTTATGTGGCTTCACGGCGTCGTGGACAGCTGCAGGGAGACCCGGCATCGGCTTCGGGGGCGCGCCCACGTCGGATCCTTGGACGGCCTCTCTGCAGTCGAGGGGCCAGCCAGGAGCCGCGGCAGCTCCAGCGGGTCCACTTCGCCCATTCAGGCAGGGCTCTCGCAACTCCAGGCGCGTCGCGTTTGCGGCAGGCTTCCCTGGGACTCGGGATAAGGAGGGGGTCGGGGAGCACCTGGGGACTCAGCTAGCGCTCCATGCCCTTCTCAAGGACCAGAGGATTGCAAGGGTACGCGGAGTAGGGCGTTTCTGTGATTCTGTGGCAAGGCAGAAGTAGTGGTCGCCAATCGCGACCGTGTTTGGTGCTTCATGAAGGCGTGGAAGCGGCCCGGGGCGACGAGCGACATTCTCTGGCACAGTGTCGAGCAGGAACAGATTGAGGTTGAGTTGTCTTTGCGAGTGAGCTTTGCAGTGCGTATCAGGCGCGAGTACGGGCTCCAGGGCAATCAGTGCAGGGAGGGGACCAAGCAGAGGCCCTTCGATGGTGACCGGGAGCAACGCGGAGAGGCCGATCAGGAACCGCACGCTCGCCAAGAACGGAGAGTTCTTCGAGTTGGCCACCGACGCTGCTTGCCGAGATCAATGACCCGCCGCGCGCCCAGTGATTCGGAGTTCGAGGTCCCCGCGTATCCAGGGGCCCCAGGGGTCTAGCAGTTCTGCGGTGGAGTACATGGGGAGCTCGTGCTAAACGGAGGCAGGCGTTTCTCGAACGCGTTGCATCAGAGTTGGCCCCCAATTTGATATCAGTTAGAACGTTGTGCGTCGTGGCAAGGCCTGAGGCCTTCGACGGCCACGCAGTGCACGTGGACGAGAGGAGCTGTTGCGGCCGGCGATCGGATTGCGTCCTCAGCTGTTAGATCCGCGGTGCCGTCGGTATTTCGGACGCGCCATGCACCTCGACTTGCACTTGCCAGTTTGGGGTCATGCGCGGTTCATTACGCGCCGCCGTTTGTCGCGCACCATCAGATGCAAGTGTGCCGATTGTCTTTTGAAGGCCGCGCAGTCGGGCCATTGGCGACCGCTCGCATGAATAGGAGGGAAGCGACGCTGCTGGATCTGATGAGGGAGTTCGCCTTCGTTGCCACGAATGCCTTGTCGAAGGCCCGGCGGGGCCAGGCGACCTGCTACTTCGACCATCGCCGGGGGCCTGGCCAGATCGATGACAAGCTGCGCCCGCGCGATCGCCCCCCGCCGCCTCGATCGAGCGGCCATCTTCCCCCTTGCTTCGCTGCCGCGCCGGCCGAGTGGCGCAGGCGACCTAGAGCCCGATCGGCCCGTCGAGCCCGCGACCGTCGGCGACCCCCCCGAAAGCCAGCGGCGTGGGTGGTCGAGCTTGCATGCCTGTTCAACGAGAACCTGCGCAACTCACCGCGGATCGCCTGCTGCCCGAAGGTCTCGCGCGCGGAGGGCGACGCGGCGAGCGCGACGGGCGCCTCCGCGGACGGCCTCGCGCAGGGCCAGAGGGGCGCGAGAACGGCGGGGAGGGGCTTCGCGGCGCATCGCGCGGCGGATCGTAACGACCAGGACGCCGCCGCGATCGAGGCCCGCGGTGGCGCGGTAACATTGGAGATGGACGCGGGGTTCGCCCATCGGGGCCACGTTGCTCGCGCCCCACGCGGGCGAGCCCCGCGCGGCGAGCCCCGCGCTGCGGCGGGGGCGCTGCGTAGGTTCCTTGGGCAACGGGCTCAGAATGAACCAGTCGTGCCTGGCTGGCGGACGGCGGCGCCGATCGCGGGCCCGGCCTGCGCGCGGGCTTGTTCCAGGGCTGCTTCGCAAAGAGAGAAGCGTCGAGATCTCCCTCCTGGCCCGGCGCCTGTGGGAACGGTCGCGAGATCATTTCAACGCGAGCGCGCGCTGGGTCGAGGGTCAGCGGCGCAGTTGGGAGCGAGATGGCCGACCCCCCTGCCGCGCTCGCCGCAGACGGGGCGAAGCAGGGGCGGCGCTGGAGAACGTGTTGAGGGCGCGATGTTCCGCTCCCCGCTGAAGCCGGTGGTGGGCCAGGGCGCCGGCCCGGGCGGGGCGCCCTCCATCGCGGCGTTCAGCCAGGCGGTCGCCGCGGCAGCGTCGGCGGCGCGGCGCGCGCCAGTCCGAAGGAGATGGCCGCCCCCGCCGCGCGACGAGCAGGTCCTCCAGCTGCGGTTCCTCGAGAGGGTCAGGGCGGCGGAGAATGGCTCGCGCGGGGAGTTTGCTCGCTGGCCCCCCCCCCCATCCATCGCGCGTGCGAAAAGGGCCTCGCGAAGGCTCCGCGACGCCGCGCGCCCCGAGAAGCCGCGCGATCGGGGCCGCGCGGATAGACCGCGCAAGGCTTGCCCGACGGCTCGCAGGCGGCCCGCGCTCGAGGTCGCCGCGAGCTTGCGCGAGAGCGCCGCGCCGCTTGGCTCCGGCACTCGGAGAGCGACGTAAGTTCACGTGCGTTTGCGCAGAGGTGCCAGAGCGGGCGCGTCGGCAGTGGTCGGGGCAGGAACAGGTGCAAGAGGCGCCCTTGACCTTGGAATTCGCGTGGGCCTGCTCCCAGAGGCCGAAAGCCAGCGGGTCGCGTCGTGAACGGGGCGCGGCTGCAGCTGTGATGTTGCCGGTGCAGGAGGGCGCCCTATCAGCTTCTGAGCTAAGACTTAGGAATCACGCGACGGATTTGTTCGATGAGCCTTGGCACGAGCACGTTGTGCAGCTGATTGGGGAGAGACCAGAGGCGGCCGCGATGGCGGTCCTTCTAAAGGATCTGTCGACGATAGCTCTGGAAGTCCAGAGGTCCATATTCGGGGCGGGTCGCGCGGGGCCTCAGCACGCGCTTAGAGGGGGCTATCGAGCCCATGGCTTTTGGTATGGCAAATGCAATTTAGTTGAGAAGTTTTGAATGATGCGCGCCGCCCCTCGTAGCAGTCGGAGGGGGCATCGGGGCGTCTTCGGGCGGCGTTCGCCGGCCGCTGCCAGCTCGCGCGCTTATTGCGCAAGGTATCTCCAAGGTTGCGGCAGGGTTCTGGGCGCGCGAGGCCCGCGACTCCTGGGCGCGCACCCGCCTGCGAGGGAATGCCCGCTCTGCTCGGGCGAGGCGGCAGCTTGAACTTAGCGACATCTTCCTGGACGCTCCGCTGAACGTTTCCCAGAATCTCTGCTTGAAGAGCGGTTTGGGGAGCTCTTGGGACCCTCCCTGGGGCCGACGATTTTGTCTGGGATATTTCGCGTGTTCACCGATAGTGCCGATAATGGCTGGTTGTTGGCTACGTCGCCGGCAATGGCCGCGGGCATCGCAGGGGCATGGTTGAGTCTAGTCAATAATGATGGACTCGCGGCTCCTGCGAGAGAAATGGAATGGTGCCACGAGTCTTCTGCTTATATATATATATATATATATATGTGTGTGAGTGCACGCTTTGTGTTCGTAGCGCCCAGATCTCCGTCAAAGAAAGACCCGTGGTGTTCAGGGTCCTGGGGTCATATGTCGCTTTGGACCATAGCTGTACATATTCAGTTCACAGTAGGATCCAACGCGCGTGGCGCACCTAGGCGGCACATGCGCGCATGCTGACACATCAGAACGTTTGCTTTCCAACGCGCTTTAAGGTTCTCGATCGATGTGCGCACCCTGCTATTATAGCAAGTCTGCGCATCACTGTAGGAGCCATGAGAATAAGATCCGACTGTCATCATACGATGCTGCGCAGAATGCTCTGCCCTTCGGGAGCCGAAAGCGCTGCTGATAGATATATGAGAGCGGCCATGCAATTGTACAAGATATGTACCCGTATCCGCTTTGAGATTGAACCCTGGGCCCAGACTTGCCGCCGTCTATTTTATTTGTGGGCGGGACACCTCCGCCACCTGGTTTTCGAACCGCGCGACAGAGTCGCCTATAGAGTTTTGAGGCAGAGATCGGGCGCGGATGAGCGCCATGGAGCGTGGGCGCGCTTTCCACCTTCACCATAGAACGGTCGGCACCTGTAGATAGGAACGCGATTTCCAAAACATCTCTGGCTTCGACTGACTCGCCCACCCCCGATTCCGCCCACTCCCGAAGGGGCATTCAGAAGACGTGGCTTGAATGGGGGGGCATTTGCGATAACTCCTCGAAGCCCGTCAGCAAGGTGCCTTCGTTTGCGGCGCCGGTTTATAGAACCACCGTTGTAGGAGCTACCGTTGTATATCACATGACGATCGAACGATCATCGTTATCGTGATCGTTTTCGTCATATTCGTCATTCCTCTTCGCATCATCATTACCGTCACAGTCACCTTCACCATCGCCACAGTCGTCACCACCACCATCACCGTCATCATCGCCATCATCACCGTCATCGTTGCCATCATCACCATCATTGTGACCATCATCGTCGTCATCATCGTCATCATCTTCAGCATCCCCACCGTAATCGTCCTCATCATTGTCACCATCAGCATCACCACCATCATCGCCGTCGTCATCATCCTCATCACCTACATCATCATCGTACTCATCATCATGTGATCCTCTTCTTGCCTCTCGCCCCCCCTGCTTGACACTCGTGCGAGGTTTCCTCGGCGCGGGCACGCGCGAAGAGAAACGCAGGAGTGCATGAAGCTCAGCGGACCGCCTCCGCTCGAGCCCAAGACGGTGGGCAAGATGGGCCTCAAGGGCACGCCGGGCCTGGTCATTGAGCGGAGGCCTCCGAAGTGAGAAACGTGCCCACGCACCGCGGCCAGAGGGGAGGCGGGAGGGAGGGAGGGAGGGAAGGAGGGGGGGGTGGAGGGAGGCGGAAGGGAGGAGGAAGGAGGAAAGAGGGGGGGGGGACAGCAGGGGAACGAGGAGGAGGAGGAGGATGAGGAGGAGGAGGAGAAGGAGGAGGAGGAGGAGAAGGCGCCAGAAGAGGAGGATGAGGAGGAGGAGGAGGAGGAGGAGGGGGATGGAGGAGGAGCGAGGGAGGCGGAGTGAGGGAGGAGGGGGGAGGAAGGGTGAGAGGAAAATGGAGGGGAGGACGGAGGAGGAACGGAGGAGGAGTAGGAGGAGGAGGAAGACCAGTGTAAACCCAAGACGCATCAACGACGTTGAAATAAAGCCTCCCTCCGAGTTTCCTCTTCATAGGCTCCCCTAAGGATTTACTCCACTGCGGGAAGAGCCCCGTTGAAAGACAACCGTCCGGAAATCTTTGTCGTGCCAAAGCACTATTCCTGGGACTTCGACGCCGGCAGTCTCGTTACTATTGCGACCAGCGATCCCAAATCGTGTCAGAACACCATTTCTGCGACGTCCACACCGCGAATCAACGTGATTGTCGCGCTCTGACAATCCTAAATCGTATCAGAACGCCGTTTCTTGGACCACAGCCATAATTATAATCTTTGAACCGCTGTTAACTGTTAAGGCGAATGTGCGCGGCGCTAAGGCGAGAGCAACATTTTGAAAAGGAGCCGCCCCTTCCCATCCGTGAAGCTCTTACAAGCTTTGAAGACGAATGCGCGGGACGCTAAGGCGAGCGCCATATGTTGAAAACGCTTCGCCCTCCTTCCGTGAACCTCTTGCTAACGTTGAAGACGAATGTGCGCGGCGCTATGACGAGAGCCACATTTTTAAAACGTCCCGCACTCTAACCGTGACACTCCTTACAAGCTTTGAAGACGAACGTGCGTGGCGCTAAGACCTAAGGCGAGAACCACATTCTCAAAACGGCCCGCCCTCCGTCCGTGAAGCTCTTGCGAACGTGGAAGACGAATGTGCGCGACGCTCTGGCGAGAGCCACATTTTCTAGCCGGCCCGCACTCTAACCGAGAAGTTCTTGCAAGGTTTGAGGACGAATGTGCGTGGCGCTAAGGCGAGAGCCAGATTTTGAAAACGATCCGCCCTCCATCCGTGAATCTTTTAGCAAATCTCAAGCTTCAGGATGATGAGTAATATGGAAGTCCGAGACGAAACGCCCAGCCCGCCCTACGGACCCGTCTCCGGGTGCGACAAGGAGGGGTTATGTATACGGAAGACGGATCGAGTATGAGGAAGAGAAGGAGGAGAAGGAGGAGGAAGGAGGAGGAGGAGGAGTGTGTTCTGCTGGTCTCCTGGAGTCTGTTCTCGCCGCCCCTGGCCGCCCCGTGCTGCCTTGCCGCCCCCAACGAGTCTCCTGACCGCGGCTCTCCCGGGACACGATCGATCGCACACGGCGGCCAACAGCGATCTGTGCAAAATGGTTGGGCTAGCGTTAAGTCGGGCCCGTCCCTCTACAGGAGGAATATTCAGAAATTGTAAACAAATAGCACGGGGATGTTTTTTTGACTATGTTTGAGCATTTTTTGAACAAGTTTGGCCTATCCATGATTTTTTCCCAACCATTCTGTGGTGTTGGGTCCTCGTTTTGAAGAGACGTTGCCCCGCGTTCCTCCTCCTCCTTCCTCCTCCTCCCCTTCCTCCCCCCTCCTCCCTCCCCCTCCCACACCCATTCTGGCACACCCCTCACACGTTTCGTGGCCCCATAGGGAGCTCCACCGAAGGCCCCAGTGGCTGCGCCCGCATGCGGTTCCACCCCCCATTCTGGCACACCCCTCACACGTTTCGTGGCCCCATAGGGAGCTCCACCGAAGGCCCCAGTGGCTGCGCCCGCATGCGGTTCCACCCCCCATTCTGGCACACCCCTCACACGTTCGTGGCCCCATAGGGAGCTCCACCGAAGGCCCCAGTGGCTGCGCCCGCATGCGGTTCCCCCCCCATTCTGGCACACCCCTCACACGTTTCGTGGCCCCATAGGGAGCTCCACCGAAGGCCCCAGTGGCTGCGCCCGCATGCGGTTCCACCCCCCATTCTGGCACACCCCTCACACGTTTCGTGGCCCCATAGGGAGCTCCACCGAAGGCCCCAGTGGCTGCGCCCGCATGCGGTTCCACCCCCCATTCTGGCACACCCCTCACACGTTTCGTGGCCCCATAGGGAGCTCCACCGAAGGCCCCAGTGGCTGCGCCCGCATGCGGTTCCACCCCCCATTCTGGCACACCCCTCACACGTTTCGTGGCCCCATAGGGAGCTCCACCGAAGGCCCCAGTGGCTGCGCCCGCATGCGGTTCCACCCCCATTCTGGCACACCCCTCACACGTTTCGTGGCCCCATAGGGAGCTCCACCGAAGGCCCCAGTGGCTGCGCCCGCATGCGGTTCCACCCCCCATTCTGGCACACCCCTCACACGTTTCGTGGCCCCATAGGGAGCTCCACCGAAGGCCCCAGTGGCTGCGCCCGCATGCGGTTCCACCCCCCATTCTGGCACACCCCTCACACGTTTCGTGGCCCCATAGGGAGCTCCACCGAAGGCCCCAGTGGCTGCGCCCGCATGCGGTTCCACCCCCCATTTCGGCACACCCCTCACACGCTTCGTGGGTGGCTCCATGGGGAGCTCCACCGAACGCCCCAGTGGCTGCGCTCGCATGTGGTTCCCCCCCCATTTCGGCACACCCCTCACACGGTTCGTGGCCCCATAGAGAGCTCCACCGAAGGCCCCAGTGGCTGCGCTCGCATGCGGTTCCACCCCCTTTTTCGGCACGCCCTTCACACGTCTCGTGGCCCCATAGGGAGCTCCACCGAACGCCGCAGTGGCTGCGCTCGCATGCGGTTCCACCCCCCATTTCGGCACACCCCTCACACGTTTCGTGGCTCCATAGGGAGCTCCACCGAAGGCCCCAGTGGCTGCGCTGGCATGCGGTTCCACACCCCATTCTGGCACACCCCTCGCACGTTTCGTGGCCCCATAGGGGGCTCCACCAAAGGTCCCAGTGGCACTGCCCGCTTGCGTCCGCCACCACCCAGCACAGCCCTTGTTCCCTGCGCTTCACCCACCCAGAACAGCGCTTCGTAGCCCTATAGGGAGCTCCACCAAAGGTCCCAGCGGCACCGCCCGCATGCGTCCGCCACCACCCTGCACAGCCCTTGCTCCCTGCCTGCGTTTCACCCACCCAGTACAGCGTTTCGTGGCCCCATAGGGAGCTCCACCGAAGGTCCCAGTGGCACCGCTCGCATGCGTCCGCCACCACGCAGCACAGCCCTTGCTGACCGCGTCTCACCCACCCAGTACAGCGCTTCGTGGCCCCATAGGGAGCTCCACCGAAGGTCCCAGTGGCACCGCCCGCATGCGTCCGCCACCACCCAGCACAATTGCGGCATTCACAACTGCATATGGTTGGGTCCTTCGCCAGGCTAATTTTTTGTCCAAAACCCGCCTGCTGTAGGGGGACATGCCCGACCTCAGGCTAGCGATCGGTTTCTTACTCACTGTTTTGCCGGGTACGATAACTGCTACGCGGGCGACTGAGTGAAGTCGCGCTGCCCCGACCCGGCCGTCTGCGCGCGGAAGTGCGTCCTCGAGGGCTTGGACATGGCAACCTACCAGAAAAACTATGGCATCACGACCGATTGAAACGTTGTCAGAAGATTGCAACTCCTCATGAAGAGCGGTTACGGTCTCAACCTTGGTTCCCGCGTGTACGCAATGCAGAGGAACGCGTACAGGATGTTTTTGTTCTCCAGAATTGGGAGTTCATTTTCGAGGTTGGCCTATTCGTTGGGATGTGGCATCAGTGGGGCTTTAATTTTCGTCGTGATGCAAGAAAAGGTGGCCTTGGTGTCGGGCAGAACAAGGACGGCGCACATTGTGGCATGGGCTATTGCGATTCCCAGTGTTTCTTGGACGGCAAGTTCATAAGAGGAACCGCCAAGGTGCCCATGGGGAGCATCGGATATTGTTGCACGGAGGTGGACATTTGGGAGGCGAACGTGCATTCAACCGCGTTCTCGATGCACACCTGCACGGACCCTGGTGCCGTAAAGTGCTCTGGCCTGAAGTGCGGCCCCGGACAGCACGGGGATGCGACGCGCTCGAGGGGGAGGTGCGATAGTGACGGCTGCGACTGGAACGGCTGGCGGCTCGGGAACAAAGCTTTCTTCGGGCTCGGTGCGGGCTTCCAGATCAACACCACCAAAGCCATGACGATCACTACGCAGTTCTTGACCAGCGTCGGGACCGACGAAGGCGACCTTGACGAAATCAGGCGTTCGTACATGCAGGTTGGCAAGACGATCGAGATGCCTTCCCCCACTCTGGTCGACGAGTCGGCGCCCTCCACGACCGACGACTTCTGCAAGGCGCAGGAGGCTGCGTCTGAGGGGCCCTGCGGACTTCCAGGACAGAGGCGGCATGAAAACCCTCTCGGCGACGCCTTGGACCGTGGCATAGTCCTCGTCATAAGCATCTGGGATTCAGTCGGGCTTGTCCCTCTACAGGAGGAACATTCAAACATAGTCAAAACATAGTACGGGGACGATTTGTTGAGCACTTTTTCGCTATGTTGGTGTGTTGTTTCAATATGTTTGATTGTTTGCCCAAAATCCGCCTGTATGGGGACACGCCCGACCTAAGACTGGCTGGACAGCACGTACCCGAAAGGCGGCACCAACGTGGGAGCTGAGCGAGGCAATGTTACGCTAGTTGTCTCTACGCCGGAGAACCTGCGCAAGAGCAGCCCGCACGCCTACGCTACGTATAGCAACACCAGGGTCGGAAAGATCGACACCACAAAGGAAGCGGTTGGCGACGTGTGCGCTGGGGCCCCGATCAACGTGTATAAGCCTAGCACGGCGACGCTCTCCGCCGCTACCCAGGACAGCGGCGCTCCCACAGCGCCCGTTCCGTTGAACCAGCCAAGTGCGTCCACGACGGCGGCTGGTGCGTGCACTCACGACGGAAGATCCCGTCGGAGACCTGTTCGCCTTGGTTGCCCGTTCGATAGACTGCTCTGCCCCTGACTGCTCCGAGCCCACGCTGCTCTACTCCAAGCTTGATGCCAGGGTCGCCGCTCACGAGCGCGCAGCAGCTCTCGGAGGGCTGTCCACGACCGTGCTCTGTGCGGCCGTGGCCAGCGCGCTTCTGGCCGTGGTCGGGGTGCGGTGACACCGAGCGCCGCTTTCGCCCGGCACCGCTCGCGTGATCGCAGCGGATCCCTTGTCCAGCGATGCCAGCGATCGCCCTTGACATTGCACGAGGAGGGAAGGGGGAGGGTGGTGGTTGACGGTGACAGGGGGGGAGAGAGAGAGAGAGAGAGAGAGAGAGCGAGGGCGCAGCGGCGGAGCACGTCCAGGAAGCATGTCGTGGCCGCTGGCTTTCTCAGCGGGGGCACTCTCGAGCTCCATTGTCCAAGCCGTTGATTGCGCTTGCCGAGATGGCCGCAGCCGACCATCGGGTAAAGCCCCCCTTGCCGTCCAACGCGATCTGCACCGACAGGGTGTTCGGGCGCAGGCTAGCATGACGCATATTTGGTTTCAAGGAGCCCGTGTCTGTGTCGAGCCTCTGAAAAAGCTGCTCGGGCCCAAGGGGAAGGGACTCTCACAGAGAGAAAAATACCTTGCGCTCACAGTTTTCTGCAGAGGAGTTTGGACGCGTGCGAGGGTACGCGCATGTGGGTATGCCACATCAGGAAACTGCCCACTTTGTGGCCTTCCTGATAGTGTTCGGCATCGCGTTTGGAGATGCCTTCATCCTGGCGCTGTCCAGGCCCGAGCTGATGCGCTCGGGGCTGATCTTCCTCCTTGTTACGCCGAGGATCTGGACAGCGAAGATAGGATTTTTTTCGATGAAATGAAGTGGGATCACCCTGAAAGTTTCTGGCCCCCTTCGAATAACCCTAACCCCACCCTCTTCGACACTGAACGAAAAGAGGTGCCCTGGGATTCGGTCGACCTGCGGGGGCTTGATGTTTGTGTTGACGGTTCGGCGATGCGTCACCCCTTAAGGGAAGTCTCGAGGGCCACCTATTCGTGGATCTTCTGGGGGCCCAACAGTGATGAGCGTATTGCCACCGCCCGAGGTGCTGTTTTAGACACCCTCCCCCAGACCTCTCAGGCTGCCGAGCAGCAGGCTGTGGCCCTCCTCCCCATCTTTCAGGACTGCGGGGGGACTAGGTTCGGGGACAGCATGACGATGATCAAGATGTGCTCCTCGTCGGTTGCGAACCAGTGCTCGAGGAAACATCGCTATGCCGGCTTGCGGCGGGGCTCTTTGTTGCACGAGCGGGCTGGCCACCATCCGCAGTTTCAGCACACGCCAGCCCGCCGTTTGATGGCCACGATTGACCATCTCCCGCATGGTGAGAAGAGAATTGCCTTGGGAAGCTGGTATGCAGATGCCCAAGCCAAGAGAGCTCTCCTCGACCACCCCCAACCCTCTCGCTCTGAATCTCAGGAGGTCGAGTGCAAGATAGATCAGTTTAAAGCCATTGCCCGTTTAATGGGCAACGTTTTGGCCGTTTTCCCGAAAATTAAATGCGATCGTGTTTCGAGTTCAGGTCCGGGGGGGAAGTTTCTGAAATCTGGAGGATCGCGCGCCTGGCAAGAGCTTGACAATGGGCGCGCGCGCTGCCTCAGATGTTAAACCCTCTCGCGGGACCAGGACTCAAGGCCCATGTTGGGCTGCAGAGGCACGAGTAGGAACCTCAAGAGAACCCTGGATATGTCTCTAGGGCATACCCTGGCACACTGCACGGTGGCCCAAGGCACAGATAATACGTTTTTCTTTTTCTGCGCAGTCTGCGGAGCGTATACGACCCGCAAATGCCGTCTCCTAGAGAAGGACTGCCAGCAGCGAAAGCTGGCTAATGGTGCACTTTTTTTGAGACGGATATGCGATGGCCAGCTCCCTCAGCATCATCAGTACGCTGGTGTTACGAACGCTGCAACTAGCGGCGACAGGCCTCGTCCAGACTGATGGCATGAGTGCTTTGAGCCTGCGTGTGCGGTCTACGGAGGAGGCAGATCGGGGTGCCGCCTCCTCTGGCACATAAGGATGATGTGCCCATGGTTCGACCCCGCGGGGCCAAAACAAAAAAACAATACAAACAAAAAATTGTTGGGTTGGCTCTGCTGTGACTCACACAAAGTTGTTGACGCAGGCACGGGCACCCGTGGTGGGTTCACGGCGCCACATTTTTCACACGGCGCGGGGGCGGCTCTCGGAGGTAACATGTTTTCACATTCCGCGAACTTCACGTTTTTGCGTTTTCTCTGCCAGTAAAACAGCCGACAGCGGTGTGGTTGTAGGTAGGTCGGGGTGTTGCTGGACATTAGGGCGAGGAGACTTGCACGCCGGTCCGAGGAACAAAGAAAAAGAAGGGGGCCCAGACCTCCTCGCGTTGTGAAGCAGAAGCACGACGGGAGGTCTTCCACCATTTTCGGCTTCCGGGGGCCCTTACTGGGCTTCGGGGCCGTCAACAAAACGACTCGGGATGAAAAACCGGTCCTGGGCGTGGGGTCCAGACCTCTGGGGGTCGACGTTGTGCACAAATCACGACGTCGGGGGTTCGCGGGGGATGTCAAGGGGGGGCGCGGATTTCATGGCCCCCTTCCCAGTGGACGCCCCCGAAGGGAAACGCGACGGGATTGAACATAAGGACACATCATCGGAGATCGTGTGCCACCCATCAGGAGTCTTAAGAGAGCGTGTGTTGTCGCGGACTCCAGATTTCGTTCGAGAAAACCCCGAATCTGGAGTGGACCCTGTGCGTTTTCTTGAAGTTTCTTTTCTTCGTGGAATGTTCGTACATCAGGACCTGAACTACCGTTTTAAGGACCCCCCAGGAGCGAAGTCGATCTTTTCAGCGTAAAGTGTTCTTAACTCCTAGACATGCGACGTCCTGATTTTTTCAATACGGGGTCCCTTCAAATCCCCATCCTTTCCCCCGGACTGGTTTTGCATCACGAGTTTTTTTTTGACGTTCCCGAGGCCCCGCGAGGGTCTCCCAAGGCCGAAAGCAGCAGAAAAAAACTCGCCGTCCTGAGTGTTGAGAGAGCGTGATCCACCGCCTCTTTACTATGGAAAATTCACCCCCTCTTCCTCCAGAACCCAAGGGTCCCCCCCTCCGAAAATACCCCCCGCTGCTCGAACCCCCCCCACCTCCCCCCCATTCCCCCGGCAAAACCCCCCCCTAACCCCTCCCCCCCCCCTTCTCCTGAAAATTGAGAGGGGGTCACTACTGGTTCGACCCCCCCTCCCGCCGCCGGCAAAAGACTCCCGGGTCCCAACCACCGTCCTCACCAACGCCCTCACCATTGTCCCCACCACCGCCGTCCCCACCACTGTCCCAGTGTTCCCACTGTCCCCACTGTCCCCACCAATGCCCCCACTACCGTCGCACTGTCTCCACTGTCCCCGCCACTGTCCCCAGCACGGTCCCACTCTCCCCATTGTCCCTTCTGTCCCCACCATTGTCCCACTGTCCCCACACTGTCCCCACTATCCTCGCCGCCGTCCCACTGAGCTGTCCCACTGTTCTCACCACTGTTCCACTGTCCCCACTGTCCCCACCACTCTCCCCACTGTACTACTGTCCTATTGCCCCACCACCGCCCTCACCACTGTCCCCACCACCACCATCCCCACTGTCCCACTGTCCCCACCACTGTCCCAGTGTCACCATCACCACTGCCTCCACCACCACCGTCCCAACCACTGTCCCACTGTCCCCACTGTCCCCACCACTTTCCCACTGTTCCCAGTGTTCCCACCACTGTCCACACTTCCCCACCACTGTCGCACTGTCCCCACCAGCGTCCCCACCACTGTCCCCACTACGATCCCACCCTCCCCACTTTCCCAACTGTCCCCACCACTGTCCCACTGTCCCCACTGTCCACGCTACTGTCCCACCGTTCGCACTGTCCCCACCGCTGTCCCACTGTGCTGCCCCACTGTCCCCACCACTGTCCCACTGGTCCCCGCTGTCCCCACCACTCTCCCCACTGTACCACTGTCCCAGCACCGTCCTCACCACCGCCCTCACCACTGTCCCCATCACCACCGTCCCCACCACTGTCCAACTGTCCCCATTGTCCCCACCACTGTCCCACCGTACCCAGTGTCCCCGCCACTGTCCCCACTGTCCCCACCAGCGCCCCCACCACTGTCGCACTGCCCCCACTGTTCCAACCACTGTCCCCACCACGGTCTCACTCTTCCCACTGTCCCCACTCCTCACCACCATCCCCACCACCGTCCCAACCACTGTCCCCGCCAGTCCCCCATCCGGAGCGGGAGAGGAGGGGGAATTGTTTTGGCGAGGGGGGAGGGGAAGGAAGGAGGGGGGGGTCGTTCCCGTAGTGACCCCCCCCCCGATTTTCCAGGAGGGGGGGGGGAGGGGTTCGAACGGGTAATGACCCCTCCCTTTTTCATGATGGATCGTGGGGGGGGGAGGGAGGGGAGATAAGGTGTTATTGTGGCCCGTTGGTTGTTACTGCGGCCCGGTGGGTGTTAGTATGGCCAGGGGTCCTCCGGAGTGTATTAATTATCGAGTACGGTGAAGGGGGGGGGGTCCAAAAAGGCTCCGCCCCCCCCCCCTTCACCGAAGAGCCTCTCGGAAGAGCCTCTGGTGCTCTCCGAAGAGCCTCTTGAAGCCGCCGAAGACCTTCTTGCAGCCGCCTAAGAGCCTCTTGGGCTTCTCCGAAGAGCCTCGTGGGGCCTCCGAAGAGCCTCTTGGGGCATCCGAAGCGCTTCTTGGGCTCTCCGAAGAGCCTCT
This sequence comes from Prorocentrum cordatum, assembly GCA_963575745.1. Taxonomy (NCBI): domain Eukaryota; class Dinophyceae; order Prorocentrales; family Prorocentraceae; genus Prorocentrum; species Prorocentrum cordatum. The sequence goes on along the minus strand of CAUYUJ010009580.1, from coordinate 26,643 downwards.
TAGGCTCTCCGAACTACGACTACGAGTACTACTACGACTACGACTACGACTACGACTACTACTGCGACTACTACTACTACTACTACTACTACTACTACTACTACTACTAGAACTATTGCTACTACTACTACTGATACTACTACTACCATTGCTACTACTACGACTACTATTACTATTACTACGGCTATGATACTACTCGCTACTACTACCAATAATACTACTACTACTACTACTACTACTACTACTACTACTACTACTACTACTACTCAAACTACTACGACTACTACTACGACTACTACTCCCACGACTGCTACTACTACTACTGCTACTACTACTACTACTACTACTACTACTACTACTACTACTGCTACTACTTCCCTTACCTACTACTACTACTACTACTACTACTACTACTACTACTACTACTACTACTACTGCCACTACCACTGCCACTACCACTACCACTATTACCACTACCACTACCACTACACTACTACTACTACTACTACTACTACTACTACTACTACTACTACTACTACTACTACTACTACTACTACTACTACTACTACTACTACTATTACGTCTACTACTACGTCATCTACTACTACTTCTAGTCGTCACTAGCGCCCTAGGGCTAGCATTCCCTAGCGCCAGTACTTCCTAGGGCTAGCACTCCCTCTAGCGCCAGTACGTCCTGGCACTCCCTCGGACTAGCACTCCCTAGGACTAGTATTTCTTAGGGCTGGTACTCCGTAGTGCGAGTACTCCCTAAGACGAGTATTCCCTTGGACGAGTACGTCCTAGGGGTAATAATTCCTAGGACTGCGGCACTCCCTGCGGCTAGTACGCCGTAGGACTAGCACTTCCTATGAATGATATTACCTAACACCAACACTACAGCACCATAGTACTACCACACTACAGCACCACTACCACAATACCAGTACCACAACACAACAACACCGCTACCACAACACCATAAAACCGCTACCATAATACCACAACCACAACACCACAACACCGCTACCACAACACCACTACCACAGCACCACTGCCACTACCCACAGCACACCACTACCAGCACCACACCACTAACACAGCATACAGCAAAACCAGCCACTACCAACACCACACCACTAACACAACATTACCAACACCACACCACTAACAGAGCACAGCGACCACACCACTAACACAACACTACTACCACGTTGGTTCCAGGTGGGAGTTACTGTGGCCACTTTTGCCTGCGCGGGAGCGCATTCCCTTAAGGGTTGCGAATCTCTCCAGATTTAAATTGAGATACCTGTACATACTACTTTTCATTGAGCGGCCTGCGCGGGCCACAGTAACTCCCATCCCGCCGCGCGACGGGCCACACTAACACCCAACGGGCCACACTAACACCTAACGGGCCACAGTAACAACCGGTCGCGGAGGGAGGGGTGGTTGGAACCCCTAGTGACCCCCCCGTTTCACGAGATGGGGGGGGGGGCGGATTAGATACCCCCACTGACCCCACCCAGTTTCCAGCCAGCAACGGTAGAACACGCTCTTTCTGATTCTTTGAACGACGCGATCATGTCTGGGAGCCGGGGTGTAGCTGCCACGCCCCAGCCGTGGCAGCTACACCCCAGCCGTGG
>CAUYUJ010009580.1:0-20000 GCA_963575745.1 Prorocentrum cordatum | reverse complement strand
AGCCACGACGTCGGGGGTCTGGGAAGGTGGAGGGGGAGGAACGACAAATGGGGAGGGTCGTCGAGTGCGAGTGTGGCGAGTGCAGGAGTCCAGGCCTCCCAGATGGGGTCGGAGCCAGTGGGCTCGACTTTGTGCAAAAGCCACGACGTCGGGGGCCTGGGTCCCCGGCCCGCCGCTGCCTGCTGCTGCCCCGTGGGGGGCAGGCCTCCTCCTCGCTCGTCGTCCGGCGCGCGCGCGCCGGCGATGTCTTTGGGCCCCGAGGCCTCCTGGCGTTGCGAGGTCGCTCTGCGGGCGTTTTCGCCCCATCTCGGGTGCCGGGAGCCTCGCGGATCGATGCGGGTCGGAACATGGCGCAGGAAGACGGGGTCCAGGGCTCCGGGCACTTTTTGGGGGGCAACGTCGGGTCTCAGGGGACGGCGTGGCGTTGCGCCCGCCCGCGGACGACCGAGGTGTGTGTGTGTGTGCGTGTGTGTGTGTGTGTGTGTGTGTGTGTGTAACTATGTGTGTGCGTGTAACTATGTGTGCGTGTGTGTGTGTGTAACTGTGTGTGTGTGTGTGTGTTCGTGTGCGTCCGCTATCGGCAACGTTTGGTTGCAGTTCGCACCTCCGTCTGCTGCCCGCGCCTCAGCATCCCATGCGCCGCCGACCTGAAGCAAAGTGTGTGCAGGTGTGTTGCCCCGTTCCGCTCCGCCGACGGCCCCTCTGGCACCGCCTGCGTCGTGCTGAAGGGCCCCTCTGGCACCGCCTGCGTCGTGCTGAAGGGCCTCGGTGGACAAACGCGCGCTCGCGTTGGGAGGATCGTCGCGCTGGGGCCGCGGACCGAAGGCGTCGCATCGGCGGATCTCGGGGCGCCCGTGCGCTGTTCGGCCCCCCGGCGCAGCACCCCCCCACTGGGGGCCGCGGAGCCGCCGCCCGAGGTACAACGTGAGGCGTCCAGTCGCGCTGTGAGGGCAGGGGCTTGACGCTTGACGCCGAGAAAGGCGGCGTTGAGCAAGCGGCGGACGTCCTCGCTGGGCACGGTGTGGGGAGGAGAAGGCAGGGAGGGCGGACGAGGAAGAGGGTGGTGGCGATTTTGAGCGCGATGCGGGTGATGGTGGTGATCGTGGCAATGGGGATGGTGAGGACCACGACGATGATGAGGATGAGGATGCGGATGCGGAGGAGGAGGAGGAGGAGGAGGAGGAGGAGGAGGAGACGACGACGACGACGACGACGACGACGACGACGACGACGACGACGACGACGACGACGACGACGACGACGACGACGACGACGACGACGACGACGATGATGATGATGATGATGATGATGATGATGATGATGATGATGATGATGATGATGATGATGATGATGGTGGTGATGATGATGATGATGATGATGATGCTGATGCTGCTGCTGATGCTGATGGTACTGCTGCTGCTGATGATGAGGGAGAGGACAAGGACGATGATGATGCTGGCGATGATGATGTCGATGATGATAATGCTGATGATGATGGTAATGATGACGATGAGGATGAGGGTGAGGATGACGATGATGATGGTGATGATGATGGTGTTCATGATGATGATGATGATGGTGATGATGATGATGTTGTTGATGATGATGGCGATGCTGATGATGGCGATGCTGCTGCTGATGATGATGGTGATGATGGTGTAACGATGACGATGAGGATGAGGGTGAGGATGACGATGGTGATGGTGATGATGATGCTCATGATGATGCTGCTGCTGATGATGATAATGCTGCTGATGATGACGATAATGATGCTGATGCTGATGATGCTGATGATGATGCTGATGCTGATGCTGATGCTGCTGATGATGATGATGATGATGATGATGATGATGATGATGATGATGACGATGAGGCGGATGAGGAGGATGAGGAGGATGATAATGATGATGTTGACGATGAGCCTGGTGATAATGAGGTGTAGAAGGAAAATGCCGACGCGTTGGAGAAGAAATGAGAAGCGGCTGGTCTGTTGCCTGATACGCCTTAGTTTAGTTGTTTGGAACTGTGACTGATTGGTCGGGTAGTTTTGCGAGTGCTCAGTTGGTTGACCTCGTGTGGTCTGTTGGTTCAGTTGGTTGGTTGATTGGCTAGCCGCCTGGCTGGCTGACCCCAGTTTGGCCGGTTGGTCTAATCGGCTGGCTGGCTGGCTGGCCAGCCAGCTGGTTTGCGCGAAGAGAAATCGATTTCTTTAGTCGCCATGTGGCGAGAGGGAGGCGAGGCTCGCGAGAACGGGTCATTGGGCCTCTAGCGCTTGGTTGCATGATACCTCAGCGTGGGTCCGAGGCGGGGATTCATTCACGACCACCGCCTGAGGGATCGGTGCCAGGGGACCTGGGCAGGCGGTGGATGCGGATACGTCTCCACCTCGCAGGGAGGGGGGCACGGCGGGTGGATTGGTCGAGGCCTCTCGGATGGTGTCCGAGTGGACGGGGTCGGACGATCGCTCCGCATCGGCGATGCGGCTCGATGCGGAGCCCGGTTTTCTCCACGCCGACGTCGCCGGTGCATCGCCGTTGCCTCGGCGATGCATCGGCGATGCACCGGCGATGTATAAAACAGGGCTAGGATCGGGATAAATCGCTCCAGAGCGTTCCGGAGCGCTCTCAGAGCGTTCCAGAACGCTCTGGAGCGGCCGCGGCGCCCAATACATCCTCCAAACCCGCCGATTCTCAGAGATTTCGAGTCATCCCGATCCGATTTTGTCCCGATCTTCGCGTTGTTTTAAGGGCGGGTGGACTGAAGAGTGGCGGGAGGCCAGCGCAGGTGGCCAGACCGCGGGTGCCTCCTGGAGCCAGCAGGGGCGCGCCGCGCACGGAACGCAGGCTTGCGCCGCCTGCCCACGCCGAGGTGCCCCAGGAGGAGGAGGAGGAGGAGGAGGAGGAGGAAGGAGGGAGGAGGAAGGAGGAGGAGGAGGAGGAGGAGGAGGAGGAGGAGGAGGAGGAGGAGGAGGAGGAGGAGGAGGGAGGAGGAAGAAGGAGGCGGAGGAGGAGGCGGGGGGGGGGCTGTCCCCTATACCCCTCCCTCCGGGCACAAAACTTCGGCACGGCGAGGGGGGAGTCGGGGGCGGCCGAGAGGGGGGTGATGACTGGGGGTGGTGGAAATCAGGGCGGGGGCCACGATATCTCCCAGATCTCATCGCTCCCTCTTCTCCTATCGGTACGTCTCCTGACCCCCCTTTGGCCGCGCACGTGCCTCGGGTCACGATTTGTGGCAATCCCCCTCTTGGACACCCCCTCTGGCACGCCCCCGAGGTAGGGAGGGAGGTCGAAGATCAGGCGCGAAATGAATCGATGAGCAGGGAGGGCGGGAGGGAGATCGGGTCGGTCGGGCACGGCCTGGTTGCGGACGCCTGTGCTGTCTGGTCAGACAACCGCACGCCCCACGCGCGGCCGTCGCGGGCCTCCTTCCTCTGGAAGGGGCCGCTACAGATGCCTCCCTGGAGTACCCTGGGGAGTGGGAGATCCTTGTAAGGAGCTAGAAGTGAAAAGAGAACACCTCAGAAGGGGAACGAACACACAGACACAATGAGTCGTCGATCCCCCAGGGGGGGAAGACGAACACCCAGAGAAAACTTGGGAACATTTGGGGAATATTGGGGATATGTGTATATTTTTTGTTATGTGTGTGTGCGTGTGTCTGTGTGTGTGTGTGTGTGTGTGTGTGTCAGGGCCCCTTCCTCCTCCCCTGAGTACCCTGGGGAGTGGGAGCTCCTTATGAGGAGGAGCCAGCAGTGAAAAGAGAGCCCCGCCTGGGCTGCCCACGGGCCCCCCCTTGGGTGCCTCCGTCGAATCGCCTCGGCTCGGCTCCTGGTTATTGTAGTGGCCTCCGGCCAGTGCCGCCGATCCGGGGCACTCCAGGGGATGATGATGATGATGATGATGATGATGATGATGATGATGATGATGATGATGATGATGATGATGATGATGATGATGATGATGATGCTGATGCTGATGCTGATGCTGATGCTGATGCTGATGCTGCTGCTGCTGCTGCTGCTGATGATGCTGATGTTGATGTTGATGCTGATGCTGATGCTGATGCTGCAGATGCTGATGCTGAGGCTGAGGCTGAGGCTGAGGCTGAGGTTGAGGCTGATGATGCTGATGCTGATGCTGGTGCTGATGCTGATGCTGATGCTGCTGCTGCTGCTGCTGATTATGATGATTATGATTATGATGATGATGATGATGATGATGATGATGATGATGATGATGATGATGACGATGATGATGATGATGATGATGATGATGATGCTGCTGATGATGATGATGATGCTGATGATGATGATGATGCTGCTGCTGCTGATGATGATGATGATGATGATGATGATGATGATGATGATGATGATGATGATGATGATGATGCGCCTGTGGCCGTGCGCGAATAATTCTGCTGATGCTGCTCGTTCTGCAGTTGGTGCTGTTGCTGATGCTGCTGCTGCTGCTGCTGCCGCTGCTGCTTGTGCTGCTCTTGTTGGGGGGGGTCTGTCGAAGGGGGGGGGTTGTCGGAGGGGAGATAGGTCAGTCGGAAAGAAGGACGGAGAGGGGGGGTGTCGGAGAGGGGACGGGGTCTGTGCAGGACAGGAGAGAGGCTCTATCGGAAAGAAGGAAGGCAAGTTCTCGGAGAGGTGAGGTCTGTCCTGGAGGAAGTGGGGTCTGTCGGAGCGGGCGGGGGTGTCTGTGGCAGGGGGGAGGGGGGCGCTCTTAGGGCGGCCTTGGGGCTCTCTTGGGCTTCTCTCTTGGGCGCTCTTGGGTCCCTCTGGGGGTCTTTTGGAGGCATCCTGAGGCCTCGGACGGTCATCGGAAGAGAAAAGGCGAGGGGCAGAAGTCATTGGTTTTCCCTAGGTTTTCGAAGGATGTTGCTTCCTTGGAAGGTTCCTTGGGGAGTTGTTTGGTGTCTGGAGCCGTCTTTGGGCGGTCTCGGGGCCTCTTGAAGCATCTTCGGATTCGTTTTGATGCATCTAGGACTATATTGGAACATCTCGGAGGTGGGTGCGGGATGACCGGGGGAGGGGGGGGGTCTGCCTTGGAGGCCAGGGGGTCTGTCGAAGAGGGGGGGAAGAGATCGGTCGGGGAGGGGGGGGGGATCTGATCTGAAACAGGAGAGGTGTGTCTGCGAGTTGTCGCGGGCCGTCTGGGACGCATCTGTGGAAGTGCCCTGGTAATGCTGCTGATACTGCTACTGCAGTTGGTGCTGATGCTGTGGGGGGAGGGGTCAGTCGGAGGGGGGGGGTCTGTCCTGGAGGGATGGGGGGGGCTATCGGAGAGGAGGGAAGAGATCTGTCGGAGGGGGGTGGGGTCTGTCCTAAAACAGGGGGGGTATGTCTACGAGTCGTCGCGGGCCGTCTGGGATGCGTCTGTGGCTGTGCGCGAGTACTGCTGCTGATGCTGCTAGTTCTGTTGTTGGTGCTGTTGCTGATGCTGCTGCTGCTTGAGCTGCTCTTGTTTGGGGAGGGGGCGTCTGTCGAAGGGGGGGAATTGTGGGAGAGAGAGAGAGAGAGAGAGCGGGATCTGTCCAGGACAGGGGAGAGGCTCTGTCAGAAATACGGGGGTTTCTCGGAGAGGCGAGGTATGTCCTGGGTAGGGGGGTGTCAGTCGGAGTGTGTGGGGGTGTGTCTGTGAGAACGGGGGGGGTCTGTAGGAGAGAAAGCGGAAGAGCGGGAATGGATATGTCGGAAGGGGGAGAGGGTGTGGGGTCTGTTGTGGGGTCGAAGGGACTGGGAGAGTAGAGGGTGGGGGTCGGCGTCTGTCCAGGAAAGGAGAGAGGCTCTGTCGGAAATAAGGGGGTTTCTCGGAGAGGCGAGGCATGTCCTGGGTAGGGGGGGTCAGTCGGAGTGTGTGTAGGGGGGGGTGTCTGTGAGAGCGGGGGGGGGTCTGTAGGAGAGAAAACGGAAGAGCGGAAAGGGATATGTCGGACGGGAAGAGGGGGGGGTCTGTTGTTGGGGGAGGGGGGGTGTCGAAGGGGCGGGGGAAGTGTGGGAGAGAGGGCGGCGTCTGTCCAGGACAGGAGAGAGGCTCTTTCGGAAAAAAAGGAAGGAGATTTCTCGGAGAGGTGAGGTCTGTCCTGGAGGGTGGAGGGGTCTGTCAGAGTGGGGGGGGTGTCTGTGAGAGCGGGGGGGTCTGTAGGCGAGAAAGCGGAAGAGCGGAAAGGGTTATGTCGGAAGGGGGCAGTCTCCTTGAGGGGGGTGGTCTGTAGGAGAGAAAGCGGAATGAGCGGAAAGGGATATGTCGGAAGGGGAGAGGGGGGTGGGTCTGTTGTTGGGGGAGGGGGGGGTTGTCAAAGGGGCGGGGGAAGTGTGGGAGAGGGGGCGGCGTCTGCCCAGGACAGGACAGAGGCTCTGTCGGAAAAGAGGAAGGAGATTTCTCGGAGAGGTGAGGTCTGTCCTGGAGGGTGGAGGGGTCTGTCAGAGTGTGGGGGGTGTCTGTGAGAGCGGGGGGGGGCAGTAGGAGAGAAAGCGGAAGAGCGGAAAGGGTTACGTCGGAAGGGGAGAGTCTGTCTTGGAGGGGGGGTCTGTAGGAGAGAAAGCGGAAGAGCGGAAAGGGATATGTCGGAAGGGGGGGGGTCTGGCCTGGAGAGGGGGGATGTACAAGCACGAGACGTCGGTGTAGGGGGCGAGGGGAAAGAGGGGGGGGAGTCTATCGGAGAAAGGGAGAGCAAGTGTGTCGGAGAAGAAAGGGGGGTCGGAGAGGACGGGGGACGGGTTTGTGGAAGCGGGAGAGGTCTGTGTGGGGAGGGGAGCCGGGGGAGGGAGTGTCTGTCCTGAAGGGTGGTGTATGTCGGGGAGGGGGGGGGAAGATATTTGTAGGAGAGAGGAAGAGATTTGTCAAGAAACACTGGGGGAGTCTGATGTTGCTGCTGCTGCTGCTGCTGCTTGTGCTGCTGTTCTAGGGGGGGTCTGTCGGAGAAAGGGGGTGGTGGTTGGAGAGAGGGGAGGGGTCTGTCGGAGAAGGAAATCTCTGTCAGAGGGGGGGGGAGGATCTGTTCGGAGAGGGGGGAAGTGGGTCTGTCGGAGAGGGGTGGGGTCTGTCCTGGAAGGGCGGGGGGCGGTCTATTCTTTGGGGGGGGCTGTCGGGGGGGGGGTCAGAGAAGAAGATGCCTCTCTGAGAGATGGAAGTGGGTATGTGTGGGAGGCGGGGGAGCTTGTGCGTTCAGTGAATTCCGTTGGAATTCGTCCCCGCCCCCTCTCCAGAGCTTGTGCGTTTCAGTGAATTCCGTTGGAATTCGTGCCCCCCCCCCCCTCTAGAGCGAAGCGTCCCCCCGCTTCCCCCCTCTCCAGACCTTGTGCGTTCAGTGAATTCGTTGGAATTCGTCCCCCCCCCCCCCCCTCTCCAGAGCGAAGCGTCCCCCACCCTCTCCAGAGCCTGTGCGTTCACTGAATTGTTGGAATTCGCCCCCCCCCCCCCCCCCTCTCCAGAGCGAAGCTTGAGCGAGCTCAAGCCCACGCTCTCACAAACTCACACGCCAGATCGGCGGATTTGTCAGGCGATCGCAAACATGGATCAAGGGGGCGTGGATTAGCGACGGGTCCCGTTTCCATGGGAAATCTCGGATTTCCGCCGCCGAGCGAGGCGACACCGGCCGCATTTTGAATAGGGCACTTTCCCCGATCCATGGATTTGACGACAGCGCTCCAAATCCATGGATCGCTGATCCATGTTTGCGCGCCCCCGAATTTGGGGGATCTGGAGGGAGGGAGGGGGATCGCAGGTCAGGAGCTTTGCATCGAAGGAAGGAAAAATACCATAAACATAATTTTTTGGCGCTCCGCGCGGACTTCTTGGATCCGCGCTGGGCCCTACCGGCGGCGAATCCGACGCCGCCAGGGACGGGGGGTCCAGCGCAGATCCAAGAAATCCGCGCGGAGCGCCAAACGTTTATGTTTCGGCAGTGTTTTTTTACTACTGCAGGGAGGGAGGTCCAAGATAATTGCATTATCCAGCGCCGCCTGTCTTCGCGAGTAATTCTGCGAGCAATTTTCTTTGAACCCTGTTCGACGAGCTGGTGGGCATTCCTGGCGATTGCGAAAAGGCGCTGCGGGGGGCTGCGTCCACGGCATTCGACCAGAGGGCGAGGAGAAGGACACGTCGACCGGAGGAAGATTTGAGAGCACGCAGTGGTGTGGGTGATCAAACCTAGCTAGAGAGACAGGGATCGAGAGGAAGATATGATACGGGAAGCAAACAGCGGAAAATATGTTTCGTGTGCGCGTGTGTGCGTACGAAAGGCGGTACCAACTTCTTTGCATGACGGCACCATTTGTTTGAAACGCGATCAGTCGTTGTTTATCGGCTGGAGGATTTCGACAGCCCGCCGCAAAATAAGTGCGAGTGCGAGTGGCCTCTCGGCTCATACAAGTTTTGCCATTTGTGTTCCAGCATCAAGATGTGCCCTTGCTCCCCTGATAACGAGCGCATGCTGTTACACGCGCGTATCATTAGTTGACTTGTGATCTTGACGCGTGTGCTGCGGGCACGCCTTTGCGTGTGATCTGCACGCGCGCGCCCGCTCGCGTCGTCGTCGTCGTCGTCGTCGTCGTCGTCGTCGTCGTCGTGGTCGTCGTCGTCGTCGTCGTCGTCGTCGTCGTCGTCGTCGTCGTCGTCGTCCCTCGCCATGCCATCTGGGGGGTCCTGTGGAACCCTGGGACTCATCCCATCTGGGGAGGGAGGGCCTGTGAACCTTCGACCCAGGATCATAGATCTCCACCTAGGGGGGTAACCCAGACATGCGACGTCTTGATTTTTTGAATGCGGGGTCTCTGGAAGTCCCTATCCTTTCCCCGGGACCAGTTTTTGGTCCTGAGTCGTTTTTTGACGGTTCCGAGGCCTGGCGAGGGCCCCCCCCGAGGCCGAAAACGGCCAAACAAATCCCATCCGGATTTTCGTTCACGACGCGATCATGTCTGGGAGGTCGGCCAGCGGGATCAAGGCAATGCCAGCGAAGATAAGGATCGGTGAAAGTATGCTCAATGTTAGCCTCTCCGGCTCGCCCCGAGGGCCTCCAAGACGACGCAAGAGCAGGGCCACCGAGAGTTCCTGACCGGAAACTGGAGCATATACATTTCCAGTGGCGGGCTGTTCATCAATCCCAGAACTTTTTGAGGGTCGGGGACGACGTCGGGGTGGTGTGGTGTATACATTTTCCACATTTTTCCCGGAGAAACAACGGAAAATGTATACACCAGGATCCTGTATACGTCTGGATCCGCTTTCCTGTGCGAGTTTCAGTGCGGGGCCGGAACAAGCGTCCGTGTAGAGAGTTCGGCTCCTTACCTGAGCAGTTCTTGAGTTTTGCCTGGAAGCTGGGGGATGTTCCCAGACATGCGACGCCCTGATTTTTTTCAATACGGGGCCCCTGGAAGTCCCGACCCGTTCACCGGGGCTGGTTTTCCATCTTGAGTCGTGTTTTGACGGTTCCGAGGTCCGGCGAGGGCCTCCCGAGGCCGAAAACGGGAGCAAAAACGCCCGTCGTGATTATTTTACGACGCGATCATGTCTGGGTGTTGGTCGAGCTGGGCGAGTCTTGCTTCCCAGGGGCCGCGCGGAGCGCCCAGGTTCACCTGTGGTGGCCCTCGAGGATCTCATGGTCTAGCGCTCACATTTGCACGAGCTCGCGGGTTCCCTCCCCATGCACGATCGTGCCGTAAAAAAATCAGGACGTCGGGTTTTCGGCCGTTTTCGGCCTCGGGAGGCCCTGGCCAGGCCTCGGGACCGTCAAACAACGATTCAGGATGAAAAACCGGTCCTGGGAAGGACCCCGTATTGAAAAATTCAGGACGTCGCATGTCTGTGTCCATCGCGTGCTGAAGGCACGGTGGCCGATCACGTGCAGAGGCGTGCTTCGTATTTGGCATCCCTTTCATGCCATACTGATTTGCAGGCCTGCCTCTACGAAGCCACTGCTACGCGCTCTGTGTCGCGAAGTTGCGTGACAGCCCGCGCCAGATCCCCCACGATAACGCCAGTGGCCCCCAAAGTTGGGTGGTCGAGTCCGCCGATACTTTTCATAGCTTATTCTCAAGCCTGTCCTCGATGAGCTCCCCTCCCAGCGGGACATGCCACCTCGTGCGCGCGTTTGTACCTTCCTAGACATCTGGCGCTGTGATTTTGTTCGGCGCGTGCCCCCCCGAACCTTTCGACCCCTTCCTCAGGGCCAACTCCCTATCCCGAGTCGTTGACTGACGGCTCCGGGGCTGGAAACCAGCCTCCCAGAGGCACGAAGCAGTGACAAGCACGCCGCCTCGATTTTTATTCGAGGTGGCGGATGTTGGGGTTCTGCCCCCCCCACCCCCCAGCCCTCCGACCTCGTGACTTTTTCACGACGTGGTTCCCCGAGATCTAGACCGCACCCCCAGGACCGGCCTCTCATCCTCACTCGCTTTTCGGCGGTCCCAGGGCCTCGCGAGAGCACCCAGAGGCCAATCACGATCAAAACCCTGCCGTCATGATCTCTTCTCGACGCGAGGAGGCGGGGGCCTTCACCGCCGCCGACGTGAGTCGAGTGTTGCTTGAGGCTGCGAGGCGGCGCTATGCCAGGCAACTCGGCGTGCGGCGGCGGTGCTCCCAGGGCCCGGACGGCCTGGGCGAGGGCCGGCGCAGCCGCGTGGGTGGCGCTGGCCAGCAGCGTCGTGCCGCTGCTCGGGAAGGCCCGCAGCCACCAGCAAGGGGCTCCGATGAGCAGGTTGCCGTGACGGGGGTTGCAAAGAGCCCGTTTCTTGATTGCTTGGGGCATGGCGGGCGTCATGGCCCCCGCCCCCGCCCCCTATGACGTAACGCTCCCCCCCCCCCAGTGCGCTCCAGGCACAGCCGCCGTGCGCATTGGGATCCGCGTAGGCATCCGCGCAGGAGTCTGGTCCGCAGTCGTCGTCGTCGTCGTCGTCGTCGTCGTCGTCGTCGTCGTCGTCGTCGTCGTCGTCGTCGTCGTCGTCGTCGTCGTCGTTCGTGGCTTGTCGCTCGTCGCTCATAGTCGTCATGCGCGCGGACGCGGCTGAAGCCTGTTTTTTAATCTGGGTCGATGACGGCAATCATCTAGGGTGGGTGGAGGGGGTCGATGACGTAACGTTTCGCGCCGGCGACCTCTGGGAATGTCTTGAATGACGGGGGACGGGTAGGGCCAGCATGTAGGTGGCGATTTGCACCACAACGCCTGTGTACACCACAATGCCTGCGTGCACCACGGCGCTTGTGCACACCGCACCGCCTATGTACACCACAGCAGCCGCGTGCAACACAACACCACTGTTGTATACAAAATGTTAGAACGGATCCTTATGACAAAATGGGGCGCTGGTGGATTCCACAGAAAAGAATATAACATAATCTTTATGGACAACGGAGCGCCGCTGGAATCTACGAGTCCCCCCGAGTCCGCCCGCATCACCCTAACTTCCCCCATCTGCGTCCAGGAGGCTCCAGCGAAACTGGCCGTCCGAGAACCAAGTGGACCGATTCAATAGACCATTCTGCGGCTCGCAGTGAGATGCGCACGTGTGCTGCAGCGCCAACCCGCACGACAGGGCGTAAGGAGGAGGAGGAGGAGGAGGAGGAGGAAAAGGAGTAGGAGGAGGAGGTGGAGGTGAAGGAGGGGGAAGGAGGGAATAACGTCGCATTCGGTTATCAGCAGTTTCCCGGCGTGGCGTCTAGTTGTCCGCAGCCGATCCTCACGTACATGCTCCTCCTACCTGTCCTATGCACGCAGGCATTGTGGTGTACACCAGCGCTGCGTTGCACGCGGATGCTGTGGAGTAGACACGCGATGTGGCGTGCACAGGCGCTGCGGTGCACGCAAGCACTGTGGTGTACACAGGCGCTGCGTTGCACACGGTTGTTGCGATGTGCGCAGGCGCTGTGGTATACACGCGCGCTTTGGTGCACGCGATCGTCGTGGTGTGCACAGGCGCAGTGGGGCACATCGTCACCTACATGCTGTTCGCGTCGTCGTCGTCGTCCTCGTCCTCGTCCTCGTCCTCGTCCTCGTCCTCGTCGCTCGTCGCTCGTCGCTCGTCGCTCGTCGCGGCGCGCGCGCGAGCGCGGCTGCGGTGCTGGAGCCACACGGCGGGGGGGCGTTACGTTATACCCTTTCTCACCCCCCCAGTGACGCCCGTCATTGCCAAACATAAAAAAAACGCACTCAAACAGTCCGCGGCGAGCGATGTGGGGAAGTGAGGAGGAGGAGGAGGAGGAGGAGGAGGAGGAGGAGGAGGAGGAGGAGGAGGAGGAGGAGGAGGAGGAGGAGGAGGAGGAGGAGGAGTGAGGAGGAGGAGGAGGAGGAGGAGGAGGAGGAGGAGGAGGAGGAGGAGGAGGAGGGGGAAAAAGAAGAGGAGGAGGAGGCCTTCTCAGGAGTCGGCGGAGTTTCTCGGAAGCCCTCCAGCCTTCTGAGAAGTCTTCGGTGTCTTCGGGGGCAGCCAGCCCTGGGACGAAATGGGATGGGGCGGGCCTTCTCAGAAGCCCCGTCCAATTTCGTCATCACTGGGAGCACCGAAGCAAACGCGTCATGCCCTTCCAAAGGGGCGTCTCCTAAGGGGCGTCTGCGGGGGGGGGGAGAGGCCTGAAGGGCGGGGGGGCTCCCATCTCCGACGACCTGAGTTTTTGCTCACAGCCTGCGTTTCCGTTCCTCGACTTCAGCCCTCGGGGGCCGCTCTCGTGGCCCAGGACCGTCAAACACAGATCCTGGACGAAACGCGGATTATCCACGGGGTAAGTGGTCACGGAGGCAGGGAGGCTCGGGCGAGGAGATCGAGGCACGTGCGTCGATCCTGGCCAGGCCCACGCCTGGGCCCAGGATCGGTGTGTTTGTGTGTGTGTGTGCCTCTCTGGCCAAGCTACGACAGCGCCTGCGCTGATGTTGGGCTCAGACTGGGCCTGGCCAGACTCGGTGCGTGTGTGTGCGTGTGTGTGTGTGGCTGCGTACCCAGACATGATCGCGTCGTAAAAGAAAAATCAGGACAGGAGGTCTTCGTTGCCAGTTTTCGGCTTGGGGGGCCCTCGCCGGGCCTCGGGACCGTCTTGGGAATGGGTCGGGACTTCCAGGGACCCCGTGTTCAAAAATCAGGCCGTCGCACGTCTGGGCCCCTGCGCCAGCCCCCCCCCCCCCCCCTGCGGCTATCCGGGGCCCATCGCCGATCCCTCGGCGGTGCCTCGTCGGTTGCAGGTCGCCGTGTTTCCCCCCCCGGCCAGCTCCACCCGCTTTCGGCTCCCCTCTGGGCCGTCTGTTTTCTGACGGCCCCGAGGCCCGGCGAGGGCCCCCCGAGGGTCCAAAAATGGCTTGGGGACGATGTTTTGAGCTGTCGTTTTTTTGTTGGTGCAGATGATGGAGTATTTTTGTTGGGAGGCATGTTTTATCTTTTCGTCCAAGATCCCCCTCGTAGGGGGATATGCCCGACTTAACACTACGCTGGCTGAGCTGCCTCGATACGCATGTTTTGATACGCAACACGTACCGTACTCAAGACGTCCGTGCCAATACGCTGCGTGCTGGCTCAACGTATTGGCCCGCGTTCTGGAGAGACAGCATTGCGTCGGACCCACGTTTTCAGGACACGTGCTGAACTCCGTGTCAACACGCTGCGTGTTGCGTGCTGCGTATCGGGGCGGCCAAGTTGCGCCGGAGGCCTGCCTTGCGCCTCGCCGCCCGCAGGGCGCGCCGCGCCGACGCCCGCGCCGCCTGCGCGTGGCGGCCTCGGCCGCGGCCTGGCGCGCCCGGCCTGGCCGCGGCACGGCGGCGCGCCGGGCGCCTGCCGGCTCGCCGGCAGGGCCCGGCGGCGGGCGCCGCGCGCGCCGCGGCCCCACGGGCGCGGCGAGGACGAGGACCTGTCCTGCAGAGAGTTCCTGTTGCTGTGTTTTTTTCTGCTTTTCCACTCCTGCTCCTCCTCCTCCTCCTCCTCCTCCTTCTTCTTCTTCTTCTTCTCTTCTTCTTCTTTTATGTTTTTTCCTCGGGCGAGCTGCGAGGATGAGGGCCCTCCCTCCTCCTTCGAAGACAAAAAAAGCCGCGCAAGCATAAACTTTTGGCGCTTCGCGCGGATTTCTTGGAGCCGCGCCTGGGCCCCCCCGGCCGCGCCTCCGGCGCCGCCCCAGGCGCGCTCCGCGTGCCAGGGAGGGGGGTCCAGCGCGAGTCCAAGAAATCCGCGCGGAATGCCAAAAGTTTCAGTTTAAGTGTTTTTGTTATTCTTCTACTCATGCTCCTCCTTCTCTTTTCTTGGGCAAGCTGCGAGGCACCGACCTGCAGCGCACGTGGGCGGCGGCATAAACCGCCGGACCTTCCCTCCTCCTGCTCCTCCTTTTCTTTCCTTGGGCAAGCTGCGAGGCACCGACCTGTAGCGCACGTGGGCGGCGGCACAAACCGCCGCCGACAGGAAAGTACAGGGCTTCCTCGAACACGTACTGGCTTCGTGAAGGCCAGCAGCAAGTCAGGCGTCTGGCCTCGCCCCAAAAGGCCTGTGGAATCAGGCGGGTACGGGCCAGACGAGAGGCAGCACGCAAGTCCAGAGCTCGGCCTTGACTCAATCTCACGATCATAATTTAACCAGTAAAGCAAGACGCAGCCCACGGGATCTGAGGTCAGCAGGCCGAACTCTGGGGACACCGACGCTATGCCAGGGCCCGTTTGACAAGGAACGAATTCTCCCGAGGCCAAGCGTCACGGCAAAGGGGACAAGAGTCAAGGGAGGAGGAAGATAGCAGCATACATGTAAGGGAGAGAGGCATCAACGGACCCCGTACCCTCTTCAGGGCGGTCCCCTCGCCTGACAACGACTCAGGCATTGGTACCGTGAGGGCCGTTGAGACTATCGCTGGTTTATCTCACGGATCGTCGCCCTCGACCGCCAGGCGGGTCGCCAACCCAAGGGCGGTCAATCCGTCGGAGAGGTAAACTGGAGCAAAACGCGTAGAGACAGCCTGCGCAGACCTTCCCAACCCGCGATGCACCGCTCCCATGGTAGGTAGCCGGCGAAGACGCCGCAAGACAGGCCTCTCCCAGGGGCGCTCGTGGAGCGGTGCAGCGGGATGTGGGTCAAGGATGGTGGATGGTCAAACACAAAAGAGAAGGCAAAGCAAACCAGTCCGACGAGCCATGTTCAAAACCACAGTCGAGGATCCCGTGCCGCGTCGACCGTCCGCCTCCGGAAAGAGCGACCTGCTGCACACGCTGTCACGCATGTCGCGCCTGAGGCAGCAGCCTGTGCAGGTGGGCAGCTGCCCCGGGCGAAGGGGGAGATGGGGAGCACGCCTGGCCGGGCAGGGCAGGAGGGCGCGGAGGTTCTGGCAGCATGCGTTCAGCCACCGGCACCTCTCGCGCCTCGGGCCCCCAGCTCCTCCCTGCCAGGCCAAGGCTCCCCCATCGCCGCCAAAAGCATGGGCGGGAGCAGCAAGCAAAGGGCTGCACGCGCAGGCCCTCTCACCCCTTGCGCACCGCTCCCACGGTGGTGAACCGCAGATGACGCCGCGCGGCCGCCCACTCCAGGGGTGCTCGTGGAGCGATGCACAAGGGTGGAGGTGAAGACTGCGGATGGTCAAGCCACAGCTGGAAGGCATCAACATACAGACCAACAAAACCAACTAGAAAGGCTGCAATCACGAAAGCCCGATCTGTGCTGACCATCCGCCTCCAAAGAATGGCATGCTTCGCGTTGGCTGGCATGTCCTGCTTGACGCGGGAGCCGATCCAGAAGGCAGCTTCGCTGAGTCTGGAGAGGTGGGGTTCAAGTCTCATGACGAGAGAGAGGATGAGAGTGCTGCCTGCAGGGCAGGGCAGGGGGTGGGGAGGCTCTCCCAACATGTTTCAGCCACAAAGCCCCTCGCTCGCCGAGGCTTTCAGGAGAGCTCTGGATGGACAGGTCGCGGGGGTGTTGGCGGTATCACATGGGCACTCGTTGATTGCCATCGACGTATCTTGCGAAAACGTGTTTTGGTTCAAACGTGCCCATGCAGCCTTGTGTCCGGAGTTTCCCCCGACGGCGCACCATCTTAAGATATTGTAGTGGCCTTCGGCCAGTGCCGCCGATCCGGAGCGCTCCGACTGATGTGATCCTTCTTCGCCCTCGTCCCTCCTCTCTTTTTCCCTCCCCTCCTCTCACTCAGCATTTATCGAAGACGCCTACGGCGAATCACCGCCGCCCCCTGCCTTTTTGGAAACGCCTATGTGGCCGAACGTTGAGGCCAGACCTGCCAAGCTATCGGACCATGTGTTCCCCGAATCGGTTTGGAAAGCCTTCGGGGAACACGTGGGCATCTTGAAGGTCATCTTGGCCGTCTTGGAGGGCTCTTGGGCGATCTTTCGGCGATCTGTGGGGGCTCTTGGGCCGTCTCGGGCCGTCGGAAGGCCGAAAAGAAGGAAATGTCAAAATCCGTCGAAAACCTTAGTAAAATCAAAGTTTTTGGCTATTTCTGGCCTTCCTGGAGGCCCTCTTGGGGGCCTCTTGGGCCGTCTTGGGCCAGCTTCGAGCCAACTTCGGTCATCTTGGTGGGTTCCTGGCACGTCTGACGCTGTCGGGAGCCGTCTTGGGGGCCTTCCTGGGCCAACGGAGGACCCTCTTGGGGCGCTTCGGGGCCGTCTTGGAGGCATCTTGGGCATCTTGGAGGCCATCTTGGGCGTGTTGGAGGCCTCTTGGGCCGTCTTGGGGCCTCTTGGGGCCATCTTGGAGGCCCTTTGGGCCGTCATGGGGCCCTCTTGGGGGCCTCTTGGTCGATATTCGGGGGCTCTTGGGCCGTCTTGAGCCGTCGGAATGCCGAGAAGAAGCGAGTGCCAAAATCCTTCAAAAACCTATGGACAATCGATGATTTTGGCCTCTTCGGGCCCTCCTGGAGGACCTCTTGGAGGCCTCTTGGGCCGTCTGAGAGGCCTCTGGGGGGCCTCTTGGGCCGTCTTGGGCCGTCTTGGATTCTCTTGGGCCGTCTTGGAGGCCGTCTTGGACCATCTTGGGCGGACTTGGAGGCCATCTTGGGCCATCTTCGCGATTTTTTGAGGATGTCCCGAGCGAAACGGCCGTTTCAGGCATTGACTGATGCAGTTTCCGGGTGGCCGGCGGGACGTGCGGAGCCCCAGGGGGAGTTCTTTTGGAAAAAGAACCAAAACCAAAACCGAGAGGTTCAGCACGCCGGGCACCCCTTTGCTGAAGCAAAAGGGGGCGGCGGATCAACCCTATTTCGGGGGCCTTCTCTGGAGGGCGTCTTGTGAGGGCTCTTTGGGCGTATTGGAAGGCCTTTTTGCGGCTTTTGGGCGTCTTAGACAATCCTTGAAGGCCATTCTTTGGGGCGTTCTTGGGTGCATATTGGTAGCCATCTCACCCGTCTTGGAGGCCATCTTTGGCCGTCTTGGAGGCATCTTGGAGGCCATCTTGGGCCATTCTTGGCCGTCGGCCCGTCTTGTGAGGCCATCTTGGCCATCTTCTTGGGCGTCCTGCTTTTGGAGGCCTCTTGGGCCGTCTCTTTGAGGCCCTCTTGGGGCCTTCTTGGGGCCTTTGGGCCGTCATGGGGCCATCTTGAGGCCTTCCTGGTGGTGTGTTGGGCGATTTTAGTTGGGAACCTCTTGGGCCGTCTTGGGCCGTCGGAGAGCTGAAAAGAAGAACATGCCAAAATCCTTCAAAAACCTAAGGAACATCAATGATTTTAACCTATTCGGGCCTTCCTGGAGGGCGTCTTGGAGGGCTCTTGGGCCGTCTTGGAGGCCTTTTGCGGGCCTTTTGGGCAGTCTTAGACCATCTTGAGGCCATCTTGGGCCGTCTTGGGTGCATCTTGGAGCCATCTTACCCGTCTTGGAGGCCATCTTGGCCGTCTTGGAAGCATCTTGGAGGCCATCTTGGGCCATCTTGGCCGTCTTGGAGGCCATCTTGGGCCAAGTTGGGGCAACAAAGGCATTGACAGACGGATTTTGGGAAAACTACGGGTGGCCGGCGGGACGGGCCGAAGCCCACTGGGGAGTTCTTTTAGAAAAAGAACCAAAACCAAAACCTGAAACATCCAGCACGCCGTGCACCCCTGCAAGCAGGGGGCGGCGGATCCAGTGGCCGTCGGCCTATCCCGCCACCGTGCGTGGGGGGTGGGTCAGAGGCCTCATGGATGCTGGTTGGGATCTCGTGGTTGGCTGGGACTTCTGGGGGCCTCTTGGGCGCCTCTTGGGGCTTCTTGGGGGCCTCTTGGGCCTCTTGGGGCCACTAGAGGGCCTCTTGGGGTCTCTTGGGAGCCTCTTGGGGCTTCTTGGGGGCCTCTTCTGCGCCCCTTGGGGCCTCTTGGAGGCCTCCTCGGAGCCTCTTGGTGCGGGAGGGGTGGTACTCGAGTTCGGAACCCCCTCGGAGGCCACGATCCTTGTGAGGGGTGTCAAAAAACGCATCCGCCGGAAACTCGCACCCCCCCCCCACCACCCCTTCCCCGACAGAGCCACCCCGGCACCCCCCCCAGAGGCTGAGGCTCAGCCTCGAGGCTGTAGCTGAGACTCCTTGAAACTCACACGCCGGATCGGCGGATTACACTGCGCGCGCCTTCGCACACTACATCAGGTTGATACATTTTTGTTGGCCTTCGAGCCGACATGTAGCAGTATTCTGGGCCTAAGGTCAGGCGCCAGATTCGCTGGAGCTCTGGCGTACTTCGTGATGGGCAATATTTGCACGGCGGATGTCAGATGCAGCCACCGTCTCTGGCTCGATGACATCTCCCAGTCTGCCAGAGGTTCCCACAGCAGGTCAAGCGTGATTTAGTCTGATGCGTGGTCGGCATTGCGAGATGATTGCAGATGCAGGGGCTCAAGTTGGCAAGACAGCCGGTGATTGTTTGTTCGATGTTCGCGGAGGCCAAGGATATCGTCCGAGCTCTCCGTCTAGGGGCCGACCTGGGGGGTGGGGACGGCAGCACGTCCGAAGGGAGCGTGGCAGGAGAAGGGTGGAGCTTTTGACTCGTCATCGAAAGGTGGTCAAGCATGCGAGGGCGCTGCGCAGGTCACAGCTCGCCTAGCGGCTCGAGCACCAGGGGGCACAGGCGGCTGGGAGCTATGGCTACCAGGCGTTCGGCGTGATGGAGCAGGATCTGACCAACCACAGGCGGCGACTGGGAGCGGCACGTCACTCCAGGACCAAAGGTCGTTGCCTCACGACCCTGCTAGAGCTCGAGGCGCATGGGCAGGATACAGCTGCAAATTTTACGCACCACGCGTTCTCGTCTCGATGTGGCTGCGCCAGTGGCATGCTCACCCAGAGACTCGTGCCAGTATCCGACAGGCTTGGCCGAGGACTCCTGGACGGGACCGAAAGCTTCTCGCACCGTCGTCTGTTGGCGCCGCTGTCTGACGTCTCATAATAGATACTGGTTGTGTCGTTGCAATGCAAGCTCAGCTGCGTATACGAAGAGCGATTGTCTTATCGGCCAGGCAGGCAGTCAACATTAGCAGGCTCCGTGTTTCTGGCATCGAGGTCTCATTCCCAAGCTGTGGGCTGTGATGCCCACCCCGCAGCCCTCGCATGACTGGGAGGTGGACGGCCTCGACCAAGACTTCGGCCACGACTGCCTCCCCATGGGCATTGCAAGCTGCCCCAAGTATGTATTGGAGATGCAAGCGGCGGACCAGGCACCGCGGACCCCCGCTTGCGTCGGGTCGCGCTGGGGATCGCAGTCATCAGCCAGTTCCAGCTTGTGGAAGGTTGCTTGCTACATCGTGGGGTGGCTTGCTGGTCCCCGACAGACTGTGCCGCCGGGTAAGCTCAAGGCCCTCTGGCTGACTGTCTGCGCAGGTCGAGGGACAACGGTGTTCACTGCAGGCTGCAGGCCTGTGTGCGACGGCTGGCACGCGGCCAAGTACTTGAACCCGAAGGGAGCTGACGCAGACATGACATTTGGGGTTTGATTGGAGCTATTCTGAGTACCAAGACCCCAGGCAGTTTTCAGTTCTCTTCGTCAACTCCCACCTCGACGGCGACGCCGTGGTCGACGGTCGAGCGGAGTTATGGCTGATCCTGGGCAACACGGTCATTGACACCATCGTCGGTGAAGCGG
>CAUYUJ010009579.1:27500-33456 GCA_963575745.1 Prorocentrum cordatum | reverse complement strand
CTCTTCCTCCTCCTCCTCCTCCTCCTCCTCCTCCTCCTCCCGCGTCGCCACTCCAAAACGTCCTCGCGTTGTCAAAAGAAACACGACGGGAGGTTGCTCATTATTTTTGGCCTCTGGAGGCCCTCGCCAAACCCCGGGAACATCAAACAACGACTCAAGATGAAAAGCCGGTCCCCGGGAACGGGTCGAGAACTCTAGGGTCAAGGTCATGAAACATCATGACGCCGGGGGTCTGGGAAAAGTAACCTGACCACCCAGACCAACGCGAGTCGTGAGGAGGCCTCCAAGTGGCCGTCGCCGGGCCCCAGGACAGTCAACAAAACGACTCGGGATGGAGAACGGGTCCTGGGGAAGGGGCTGGGACTTGCGGGGACCCCGCATCTCTGGGACGGTGCCGCTGCTGCTGCCCAACTCCCTCGTGGTGGCCTTCCGGAGAGCCTCCTGGGGGGCCCTCGGCGCCACGGCTCGACTCGCCTCGAGAGCCTGGCCCGGGAGAGGTCCGGGGAGCGGCGGTATATCCGTGTCCTCAAATTTCCCCGATATGCACGCCCTCGAGCTCCGGATTCTGGGACGCGGCCACGTGGTCTCGCGAACGCACTTTTTTACGTCGGCGGCGAGGCAGAGGTATGCGGGCGGCACCAGCGGGGAGCGACTTCGGGGCAACCGGAGAGCGACTTGGCCAGCACGCAACCGAAGAGCGGCCGAAACGCGAACGCACGGATACGCTCTGCGCGGGGCATCCGCGAACAAAGCGCCCAAAGGCCCACGGGGCTGCGACCCAGGGGCCTGGCCCGTGAGTCCGTCGATGCGGGGGTTTTCCGCCCGCGATGGTTGCCGCCGTCGTGTTCGAAAGTTTTTTGTCCCTCTGAGGCTTTCGGAGGCTAGAACAGACGATCCCAGTAGTCTTCGGGGCTTCTCGGGAGGCCGTCGAAGGTCGTGGTCGCTGTGGTCGGGGTGTTGCGCGACGGTCCACTGGTTCTTATGCTGTATTCGTTCGATTATGAGAGACCCTCGATGCCTCTCGGAGGCTCCCGGGGGTCCTCGTAGGACGTCGTCGTCTTCAACGTCGCGGCTGTCGCCGTCGCCGTCGCCACTTCGGCCTCGTCCTCGTCGTCGTCGTCGTCGTCGTCGTCGTCGTCGTCGTCGTCGTCGTCGTCGTCGTCGTCGTCGTCGTCGTCGTCGTTGTCGTCGTCGTCTTCGTCGTCGCGGCCGTGACCGCCGCCGCCCGTCGCCGCCACCGTCACCGACGCCGCAGTCGCTCCAGGGGAGAGGCAGGGAGGGAACAGCGAGCGAGGCAGAGGGAGACGGACCCTGCCCCCATGTCCAGGCCTCCCCAGGCCTGGTGCGTCCTCCTCTAGACTTCCTCCTGCTCTCTTCTTCCGCCGCCTCGTCCTCCTTCTCCTCTGCCTCCTCCTCTCTCCTCCTCCTCCTCCTCCTCCTCCTCCTCCTCCTCCTCCTTTTCCTAATTCCTCCTCCTCCTCCTCCTCCTCCTAATTCATCTCCTCTCTCCCCTCCTCCTAATTTCTTCTCCTCCTCCTCCTCCTCCTCCTCCTCCTCCTCCTCCTCCTCCTCCTCCTCCTCCGCCTCCTCTCCCCTCCTGTTCCTTCGCCTCTGCAGCTGCATGGGCTCCTCTTCCCTCGTCTCTTCTACTGCTTCCCCGCTTTCGCCATGTTCTGGGCGATGGCGGGACTTCGGTATGCTGCCTCGGGGGCTCCAGCAAGCGGGGCACACGAAGGAATAAGCTGGGGGAGGAGGAGGAGGAGGAGGAGGAGGAGGAGGAGGAGGAGGAGGAGGAGGAGGAGGAGGAGGAGGAGGAGGAGGAGGAGGAGAAGGAGGAGGAGGAGGGGTGGGGGGGAGGGAGGGGAGAGGGAGGAAGGAGAGGAATGAGGGGGACATGGAGGGGGGAGGCAGGAGAAAAGTACCCTTGCTCGCTGAACTCCTGGAACGGTGCGGCGCACACGGCGGGTGCTCCCTGGCCCACGTCGCCCGCAAGGGACCCACTATTGGAAGAGGTCCGCCCTGTTGGCTGTGCGCAGGCGCCCGGGCAGGGAGCCCCAGGCCTCAAAGAACGGCCGCCCCAACTGGAGGGGCCCTGGGACACGCATACACACAAGTCCTGTTCAAAGCGAAGGAGGAGCTTCTGCTGGGCATCGTCCCGAGAGGCCGCTGCGAGAGGTGCAGAGCCGCGAGGGTCATTGGCAACGCGACGCCAGAGTGCGGAGACCTCCCGTGGGAGATCGCGCACCCTGCAGCGGGGGAGGAGGAGGTGCGGAGACCTCCCGTGGGAGATCGCGCACCCTGCAGCGGGGGAGGAGGAGGAGGAGGAGGAGGAGGAGGAGGACGTGGAGGAAGGAGGAGGAGGAGGCGGAGGAGGACGAGGGAGGAGGAGGAGGTGGAGAAGACGAGGAGAAGGGACGAGTGTGGACGAGGGGAGGAGAGGGGAGGAGGTAGGGAGGAGGAGGAGGAGGGGAGGAGGGGAGGTGGAGGAAAAGGAGGACGAGGAGGAGGAGGTGGAGACGAGGAGGAGGAGGAGGAGGTGGTGGTCGAGGAGGAGGAGCGAGCGAAGCGAGGAAGGATGGTATGCTTCGATCCTCCCTGGCGATGCCGCGCGGGCGGCCCGCCTCCGCGGCGCGGCCGGGGCGCGGGCCGCCCGCGGGCGGCCGCGCCGGCGAGGCCCGCCGAGGTCCCGCCAGCGCCGGGGCGGGAACAGGAGGCGCGCCTAGCGCCGCGGCCTGCGGACAGGGGCGGGCTAGTTGAGACCTCCTCCTCTCCTCCTCCTCCTCCTCCTCCTCCTCCTCCTCCCTCGTGTCTCCTTCTCTCCCTCCTCGTTTTCCTTCCTCCTCGTCTCCTCTCCTCGTCCTCCTCCTTCCTCATTCGTCCTCTACTCCTCTCCTCATTTTCTGTTCCTCTTCCCTGTTCCTCCTCTTCCTTATCCTTTTCCTTTCCTTTCCTTTTCCTCCTCCTCCTCCTCCTCCTCCATCTCCTCCTCCTCCTCCTCCTCTTCTTCTTCTGCTTCTTCTGTTTATTCTTCTTATTATTCCTCCTCCTTCTCCTTCTCCTCCTCCTCCTCCCCGCCCCCCGCGTCGCCACCCCAGGACCCCCTCGCGCTGCGAAAAAATCAAATACCGACGGGAGGCTTTTCGTTACCTTCGGCCTCTAGGGCCCCCCCCGGGCCTCCAGACTCCACACGAGGGCTCGAGACGAAAAACGGGTCCCGGGGAAGGGTTCCCCACCTCTGGGGGCCGACGGTGCGAAACAATCACGGCATCGGGGGTCTGCGAACCGAGGCAGCGGCGGGGCCCGAGACCTCCCCCCGCGCCGCTTCCTGCGACGGCCCCGGTGCCCAGCGAGGGCCCCCGGAGGCCGAAGACGGCCACGCGAAACTGCGGGGTGCTCTCCCCGCGGCGCGAGCATCGCCTGCGGCGGCCCGCGAGGGCTCGCCCCCGGGGGCTCCGCTCGCTCCGCTCCGCGGCCTCCGCGGTTTTGCCTCTCGGCCTCCAAGGCTTCGCCCCTCAGCCCGAGCACGCGCTCCACTCGCTCCGCCCTCTGGCCCGGCGTGCGCCTTGGGGCGAAACTCTGAGGATGGCGAGGCTTTCGAGGGGGGGGGGCGCGAGACTTAGCTCGGAGAATTCGTGCGCTTGGGCCTCGGGAGCAGTCCCAGGACCGATCCTGACCTGCCGTTGTCGCACATCGCTTTCCTGCGCGCGCGCGGCCGCACGTCAGGCTGGAAATATGCCCTGGGATCCGACGCTGCGACAGCATGGCCACATCGCGAAACATCGTGACCAGAGCCCTTTCGACCCCATCTGGGTGCGACATCTGTTCGTGGCTGGACCGCTCTGTGATGGCCTTAGGGCGCGGAGCCGGGCGAAAACGCCCGCTCTGAAGCACATGCAACTCCTGGATCTGAGGGTAGCGCCGAGGCCAGACCCCTTGGGCCATGAAACGATCATGACGAAAGGTTTGTGCTATTTTCGGCTTCTGGGTGCCATGACCTCGGGAGCGGCCAAGAGGGGGGTGTCCAAGAGGGGGGGGTGCAACTCATGACCGGCCGGCGGCATGTGCGCGGCCCAGCGGGGGGGCCAGGAACGTAATGAAATAAGAAGAGGCGCCATGACATCTGGGAAATATCATGGCCCACGCCATGATACCCCCCCCCTAGCCATCACCCCCCTCTTTTCCGCCCCCGATCACCGGCCCTCGGGACCGTCCAAAGACGCCCCGGGATGAACAGCCAGTCCAGGGGGATGGGTCGAGACCTCCAGGGGTCGACGTTATTTACCAGCCTGGAACATATTCCTATCCCTAAGCTGTGCATCGCCTCATCACGATGCCAATCTTAGGGATTCCCTTAGTTTTTCAGGGCGCATCCCTAAGATCGTCATCGCCTTTTTTGGCGTGTCCATCTTAGGGACAGGGATACGCTCGAGGCTGGTGAGTCATGAAAAAATCATGGCGTCGGGGGTCTGGGAAGGTTCGCGTCGGCTCCCGGCGCAGCGTGGCGACTTGTCGACCGCCTGGGCGCCGCCGGGGACGCGCGGCCTGCCGGGCGCGCGCCCGCGGCCGCCGCGCGCACGCCGCCGCGGCGGGGCCGCCGCGGCGGGGCCGTCTTGGAGAGGGGCAGGGGCCCTGGCAAGCTGGGCGGTGGCCGCGGCCGGTGCGTGGCCCCCCCCCCCCCCTCTCCCGTGGGGAGGCCCAACAGCGTCCTCCTCCTCCTCTCCTCCTCCTTCCTCCTCCTCCTCCTCATACTCCTCCCCCTGGCAGGTAGATCAACCATGAGTTCGTCCAAGGTTTGTGACGAGGCCTCTTGAATCGTCTGAGGGCTCTCGTGGCGCTTTCTGGTGGCGTTTTGTCGGCCTCAGGGGCCCCCCAAGCGCCCCGGCACACACACACACACACAGACATGCACACAGACACACAGACACAGACACACAAACACACACAGACACAGACAGAGACACACACACATAGACACACACAGTCACACAGACACACAGACACAAACACACACACACAGACACAGACACAGACACAGACAGACACAGAAAGACACAGACCTACACACAGACACACAGACACAGAGACACAGAGACACAGAGACACAGAGACACAGAGACACAGAGACACGGAGACACAGAGACACAGAGACACAGCGACACAGAGACACAGAGACACAGAGACACAGAGACACAGAGACACGGAGACACAGAGACACGGAGACACAGCGACACAGCGACACAGAGACACAGAGACACGGAGAACACAGAGACACGGAGACACGGAGACACGGAGACACAGAGACACAGAGACACAGAGACACAGAGACACAGAGACACGGAGAACACAGAGACACGGAGACACAGCGACACAGCGACACAGAGACACAGAGACACGGAGAACACAGAGACACGGAGACACGGAGACACGGATACACAGAGACACAGAGACACAGAGACACAGAGACACAGAGACACGGAGAACACAGAGACACGGACACACAGAGACAGATAGACAGACAGACAGACAGACAGACAGACAGACAGACAGACAGACAGACAGACAGACAGACACACGGGCACACAGACACACACACACAAACACAAACACACACACACACACACATTTGTGGTCCGAGGTCCGGCCCCGTGGCCCCCGGGCCCAGTCCCCCAGGATGTCTATGCTGGCAATATTTGTCATACAGGTGTGTCGTGCGTTCTTTGTCGGAAAAACTGGATTCGTTTCTAAAGAAAGATACAGAAGATATACCCGACACCTTTCGGTTATACATGTTCAAAAATGGCGGCGAACCCGAGCGGGAAGTGAAAAGGGGCGGGCCTTCTCGAAACGCTCGGACGTTCCCTGGCCTTCTGAGAAGTGTCATACGTAAGCCTTCCCCGAAGACAAAACAAACCTCTCAGGAGGCGCGAGGGCTTCTGAGAAGTCCCGCCGCCTTCTG
>CAUYUJ010009579.1:10000-22500 GCA_963575745.1 Prorocentrum cordatum | reverse complement strand
GACGGGGGGGGAGGGCAGGCTGGGCGCGCGCGCGCCACATCCGACGCTCTACGCCTCGCACCCGTTCCTGCTCGTGTCGCTTTTGCTTCTTCCTCCGTCCGCCGGCGGATGTCACAGCGGACCTGGGTCCCCCCCACCGGGCCCCATGGTGTCATGCGCATCGCAGAGGGAGAGCTGCGCACATTCGGAGGTGGCGGATGAGCAGACGGAAGGGCAGGAGGAGGGGAAGGATGAGGAAGGAGGAAGGCGAGGAGGAACATCATCAGCAGGAGCGGGAGGCGCAAGATGACCAAGGGAAGACGGGGGAGGAAGAAGGAGCGGGGCGACAAGGGTGGGGCAGCACTCTGATCAAGAAAAGTGGCCCGCGCTGGGGCGAGAGCGCTGTTTTGAACGACAGGAGCAACGCTCCGATCTTCAAACATCGACGCGATCCAATCGTAACAACACACGAAATAACAAATAATGGAACCCCGTGTGGAAATCATACGCGGAGAGAGCGGGACATCTTCCGCACAGAGTCAGGGGAGAAGGGGGAGCAATAATGCAAGACGACGGTTGATAAAACATCGCAGGGAGACGGTTAAGAGCATAGTTCCCTACTCTTCTTGGAAGATTTGCGAGTTCCACATTGTGAAACATGCAGGTACACAACGGCACGCAAAGGAACTCATAAAGATGCATTCCCGGGTGCAGCTCCTGATATTAAAAACCCTGGCCAACTCCAACGGCGAGTGTCCTTACCACGTGTCCGCCTACGGCTCCTCTTGCAGATCTCAACCAACTCCAACTAGACTACAGCCCCTGGGACAGCTCCCACGGAACCCTTGTCACCACGCAACTGCTACAGATAGCCCCGACGACAGCCTCCACGCCAGCACCTGGCACAGCCCAGCCACAGTTCGCAATGTTACAACTACCGCCCATATCGTGCCACTCCATATTACAGCACCCAACGACCTAATGCATATTCGAGTGCACCTTCTTCTATCTTGGATCATGATAACTACATATCCTTTCTGTCCGTCGTGTTTTTTTTTTTTTTTTTTTTTTTTTTTTTTTTTTTTTTTTTTTTTTTTTTTTTTTTTTTTTTATTATTATTATTTTATTATCTACTTCAGCTTAGCGCGCGATTCATCACGAAGTGTCAAGGCCATCAACAGTGAGTGGACAGTGAGCGTGCATTGAAATGATATCCTAGTGATCTCAGGTCGTCTGACTAGCAGGGAACGCGTCAAGATGTACCAATTAATTGCCTAAGCGTTGACAGAACATTGAGGATTTGAAAAAAAGAAAAATTAAATCACAACCCAAATCCGCCGACCCCTTGGGGATCATCGGCGTGTGAGATGCTTCCCCCTCCCCAAACCCCTCCCCCGGGAGCCCGGTCCGGTCGATTTGGAGGGGGGGGGGGGTCCGGCACGAGCGCAGCACGGCCGGGACGAGCGGTTCACGGGGCTTTTCCGGGCCCAAGAGGGCCTCAAGACGGGCCAAGAAGCCCCCAAGAGGCCTCCAAGACGGCCCACGAAGGCCCCGAGACGCCAAACGACCGCTCCAAGACGCCCAAGATGGCCCCAAGACGGGCCAAGAGGTCTCCAAGACGGCCCCCGAGGTCCCAAACAAGCCTCCCAAGAGGGCCCCAAGAGTCTAAAATTGTTGATTTTCCATAGTGTTTTTCGATGTTTGTTGCTTTTCCGCCTTTTCGGCTTCCCGACGCTCCAAGACGGCCAAAGAGGCCCCAAAGACAGCCCCAAGATGGCCCAAGAGGCCCCCAAGACGGCCTCCAGACGGCCCAAGACGGCCCCAACACGGCCCAAGAGGTCCCCAAGACGGCCCAAGAGGGCTCCAAGACGGCACCAAGAGGGGCCCAAGAGGGCGACCAAACATGTTGAAACTCTAGCTTTCTGCCCCCAGGAGCCCCAGGGGGCCCCAAGAGTGCCCCAAGAGGCCCCCAGAGGCCCTCACGAGGCCGCCCAGACGCCCCAAGGAACCCCCAAGAAGCACCCCAGAGGCTCCGAAACGGCCCCCAAGTGGCTCCAAAACTCGCGGTGTCGCCGTCCGCTCGGACCCCCCCGCGGAACTGACCGAGACCCTCTGGCGGTGGCGGCGAACAGACACCAAACAAATATCACTCGCCTTTTCACCCCTTCGCAGCTTCTACTACCCCCAGATTGGCATAAACAAGGGGTCGGCGGTGTGGCGTAAGCCTAAGAATCTCTGAGGTCGCATCGCTGAGCTGCAGCTGTCCCGTGCCTTTGAACACAGATTTGGACCCTGAAGTACGGGAACACCAGCTCGCATGCACGTGGATGAGTTGTCTCGCGCGTGCAAAAGTGACTGCAGGCAGCTGCTCCAGCCTTCCGAAAGAATGGGCAGGCAGCCTACGCTGTTCATATTGCCACGGGGCGAGGGCTCAGCGGCTGCCGAGGGCTCAGCGCTTGCCGCTCCCGGGCTGCTGATGCCCTACTTTCGAGCCGAGGGGCGCGCTCGCGGAGCGCAGCCTCCAGGTCCTTGACACTCCTCGAGGTCGCCACACACACCTCTCGGAGAGAAGCCACGTCGATGGCTTTCGCGTTGCCCTGCAGCGTGATGAGATTGTCTACGAACTCTTCGGGCGAGAGCGAGCCCGAGCCATCCGTGTCCAACAGCTGGAAGATCTTCCCAGCGCTCGCGACGTCGATGCCACTAGCTAACATGAAAGTTCGCACTTCGTCGTCTCGCATGACATCGCGCAACTCTTCCCATGACAGCTTACCCGACCCGTCTTTGTCCGCCTCAACAAACCATTTGACAGCTTGCTCAATCATACCCATCATCTTGTGATGGGTGGTCTCGACGGCTAATTCCTTGTTGGACTGGGCGGACTCGATAGCGGCATTCACGAACACGCCGTTCAAGATGTTCAACATGCAAAGAACAGCAAACGTGATGTACACCACCAAGAAATACTTGTACATCACGTCGATGCTCTCCAGCGCAGGCGACAACTCTCCCCACTCGAGTCCACCGGTGATGCACGAGAGAAGGGTGAAGGCGGCGTCCCTGAATGTGCCAAAGTGCTCCTCCAACTGTCTCCGCGTCTCGGGGTGCTGGCGGGGGCCCTCGAGGTAATTCTGCAACCCCTGCATGAAAAAGACGCCAAACACGGAAATCACAATCACAAGAAGCAACAGTGCAGAGAGGAACGCGTTGGCACTCCCCGCCACGGTGTACATCAACATTTTAAGGGTGTGAAGGTACGGGGACTTGGAGGCCTTCAAGCTTCGCACCAGACGCGCAAGTCGCAACATCTTGAAGAAGTTGACGTAGAAATTTGGTGGTGCGTTCACTATATCAGAAGTAAGAGCTACCAATGTCGCAACCAATGTCAAACAGTCAAAGGCATTCCACAACCACTGACTCCCTTTGAAAAACTTGATCTGATAAGCAAATATCCTGAGAACGACCTCGGATGTGAAAATCAACGCGAATATCGCGTCGCCTAAGATCCACATTTCCTTCTGCGCCAACTCAATTTTACCAGCCCTCTGGCGAGTTTTGTGTAGGACAACTGATGAGTAAACTGCAATGTAGATTGCGTTTAAAACAATTACCCCAGTGACCGCGAACGAGAAGTTTGGATTCCGCACCCACTTCAATGTGTCTTTGATACGTTTCGCGCCCTTGAAAGGGAAAAGACCTGCACCACCTGCAACGGAAATTGACTTGTACTTGTTCATGAACGTCCCTGCCTTTAACTTGGTGAAGTGGGACCTCCCAGGATCAACATTCTCAACGCCCTCCACCGATTTGTGAGTCGTGCTAGGGACGTTCTCGACGGGAAATCCCGCATCCACAGCTTCGGCACTCGCGTTGTCGAAGCTGGGATCTTGGTCGTCTGCGTCGGGACTCTCGGCAGTCTGCGAGTCCTTCACTTGGGCCCGCAGGAGCGCACATTCGTGACGCAGCTCTTCGTGCTCCTTCATCAGGAGCCCCAGATAAATCTCAAAGCTCCCTGTCCTGTCGCCATCTTGCAGGGGCGAGTCGCTGTCATCGCGGGCAGCACCTTGGGCATGGACATGGTTCCTCGGCATTGGCGGTCCCGCGCCGCCAGCGGCCATGGCCGCGGCAGGGGTGTCGGACTACTACCGCGCCCGTCGATGCCTGGAGCCAAGCTTGAGCCAGAATGGCTACGGATTCTGTCCGTCGTTGTAATTGTATCCCGCTGCTGTTGACTCCCCTCCTTTCTCCATCACCCCGCTCCTCCTGACTCTCCACTTCGACTTCGTCCGGCCCGTCGGCCGTCCGGGCGCGCGCCCGAAGAGGGGGGGGGGAGAACGGTCAAACAAATAGTTCCCCGGCCCGGGGCCGGTTTTTCTAATCATCGTCCTGGGCGCCGCCGCGTGCACGCGACCCCCAGTTCACCATGATCCTGCATTGCTCATCGAAAAATCCGCCGGCCCCCTTGTGGGGCCACCAGGCTGCGAGGCGCGTGATTCGCAGTTTCTTGCTGGTTACTGTAACTAGTTGACTTCTTGCTGGTTACTGTAACTAGTTGATTGACCGCGCGAGGGGGGGGGAGGCCCAAACAGGATTTTCCATCTTCCCCTGGGCGCGTTGTCTGAATTACTGAGGGGGGCTCGAAATCGACACCCCTCACGCAGATCCGCAGGGTCAGGGTCTAAAAACACAGGGGATTTGCCACATTTCTGAAATTCGGTGCCACCCCTCACGCAGATCCGCGGGGTCAGGGTCCAAAAACACAGGGGATTTGCCACATTTCTGAAATTCGGTGCCACCCCTCACGCAGATCCGCGGGGTCAGGGTCCAAAAACACAGGGGATTTGCCACATTTCTGAAATTCGGTGCCACCCCTCACGCAGATCCGCGGGGTCAGGGTCCAAAAACACAGGGGATTTGCCACATTTCTGAAATTCGGTGCCACCCCTCACGCAGATCCGCGGGGTCAGGGTCCAAAAACACAGGGATTTGCCACATTTCTGAAATTCGGTGCCACCCCTCACGCAGATCCGCGGGGTCAGGGTCCAAAAACACAGGGATTTGCCACATTTCTGAAATTCGGTGCCACCCCTCACGCAGATCCGCGGGGTCAGGGTCCAAAAACACAAGGGATTTGCCACATTTCTGAAATTCGGTGCCACCCCTCACGCAGATCCGCGGGGTCAGGGTCCAAAAACACAAGGGATTTGCCACATTTCTGAAATTCGGCGCCACCCCTTACGCAGATCCGCGGGGTCAGGGTCCAAAAACAGAGGGGATTTGCCACATTTCTGAAATTCGAACCCATCACGCACATCCATCGCAAGGCGTGGTAACCCAAACTGCGAGAACTCCCTCGGCCCTTTCATCGCAAGGTGTGGTAACCAAGCCCTTAAACCATACACGTCTTACCAATCGCCAGGTGTGGTAACCCCTCTTGTGATCAGTTGGTTTTGCTGATTGCGACTCGGCTTCGCATGAAGTTTCGATACTGCTTCACGACAGCGCCAAGGCCTCATGACTTAGCTCTTCCATGGCCCATTCTCCGAGAGAGGGGGCCGGCGGCAGGGGGCGAAGCCCTTACGGATTATGTAGATAGGTAGATAGGTGGGTGGAGAGGAGATGGGACCGGAAGCAGAGGAGGATGGGTGTGGAAGGGGAAGGGGGGGGGGAGAAGGAGGAGGGGCGAGGAAGAGGAGGAAGGGGGGCGGGCAGGGCGGAGGGACGGATGTGGAGGGAGGGGGACGGACGGGGGGGAAGAGGAGGAAGGATGGAGGAGGAGAAGCGGGAGCAGGAGGGCGAGAGGATCGTCTCTGCCAGACCAGTGGCGAGCGGAGGGGGGCGAGGCTGAAGCAAGGGCGCGCACCTCGAAGCCCCCTGCCCTCCCGAGGCCAATGCAAGGGGGCACAGCGCCCTGAGCAGGGCCCAGCCCTCCTGGCATTCGTGAAGGCCTCGGGGGGCATGAGAACGTTCCAGTTGCAAAGAGCAGCGCCTCCAGAACGTGCGTCCGATATTTGAAAGTTCGGCGGATCTGGTCAGGGCAGAGCCCTGTTTGGGGTCCTCCGAGCGTGATGTGGGAAAACAATGCAGCCAGTGATCTAGGACACTCCTGTGCTGGGAGAGTGGTGGATAAGTGGCAGAATGTGGCAGAGCGGTGATCTGGGATAACGGGGGCAGAATGCAATCTTGGACAACGCTGACGCAAAAACGGGAGGCCCTGTAGCAGCAATTGCCCCTGACCACCCCCTGCCCCGATCATTGGAGGCTCTGCGGGGGAAGCAAAACATACTAATACGGGCACTCCCTGGACCTCTCCCAGGGTGCGTTCTGACCAGGCCTTCGAAGCGAATTTTCCTGTGACAACAAATGGCGGATAACGGTATCCGTGTCTGTCCCTCCTCTGACTGCTGCATCTTCTTCCGCGAGGAAGACCCGACGCCGCTCCGCTCCGCTCCGCGGCGGCAACGACGGCGACGACCCCGCACGCCTCCGGCTGCCGTGGAGCCGGAGCGGCGCCAGCGGCGCAGCTGGCGGATTGGGGGGGGCGTGGGTATGCACGGGGCGTGTCGGTCACGCAGAGAACGCCCGTCCCGTCCTCCTCCTCCCTCCTCCTCCCTCCCCTCCCTCCCTCCGTCCATCCTCGTTCCTATTCCTGCACCGAACCTCATTGTCGCCTCGTCCTCCTAACAATCCTCTTCCTACCTCCTGCCCAACACCGTTTCTCTTCCCTCGCCCCTCCTGCTCGTCCGCTACTCTCCTGCTCGCCCTCGTCCTCGACACCCCCTTTTCTTCACCGGGGACACGGGGAGAGCAAGGAACATCACGTCCTGCCATCGAACGCACGAGCACTGCGCAAAAACCAAAATGTTCGAGAGAGAAGCCACACCCGTCGTCAGGGGGTGGGGTAGCCTGTTATCCCTTCTGCTAAAAAGGGGAACCACTGGTAGACATCAAATTTCGGAGGTCCACGCCGACTTCTTGGATCGGCGCTGGACCTCCACTAGCGCGCGGGGCGCGACGGGGCGGCGCCAGAGCGCCAGCGGCGCCGCCAAGAGGAAACAACGATGGCCCTTGAGTGCGGAGCGGCCTTCCGACAGCTAGTGTCTGCAGTTGCTAATTTTTCGGCTTACCCACCTCGTCCCCGTTGTCGTCCCCACCCCTCCGGTGGCGGTGCCTGCTGGCTCGCTCAACCGCGTCGGTACTGCGCAGCACGCCCACTCCTTCGGCTCGAGGGGGCGGCCTTGCAGTGAAGGCACGCGTACATGATGTGGATATCTCCACCGATGGCAATCGTGAGGTCCGCTGCAACACCCAAACGCTCGTCCCTCATGGTGGCCTTGCAGATTTTCCTCACCTGGACCTTCGGTACCACTGGACCGTCCTTGAGGTCCTCCTCCTCCTCCTCTTCTCATCCTGCTCCTCGCCGCTCGCTCGCTCGCTCGCTCGCGAAACGGGCCACAGGGGGCAGCGCAGCAGCAGACCGTCCATCATTGGCCATCGTTCTTCTGGAGTCGCCGCGCTCTCTGCACCGCTGCGGCGTCGTCGGCGTCGGCGCCGCCGTCAACGTCGTCGGCGTCGGCGCGCGGCTTCGTCAGCGTCGTCGGCGTCGCCGCCGTCGTCGGCGTCGTCGTCGTCGCCGTCGTCGCCGTCGTCGTCGTCGCCGCCGCCGCCGCCGCTGCAGTCAGCGTCGTCGCTGTGGTCGTCGGCGGCGCTCGAGGCGCGCGCGCGTGGTCGCCTGAGCCCTGGCGGCCGCCTCGCGCCGAGGTGCAGCGGGAGGCGCGGCGGCGGCAGCTGGTCGCTGCTGGCGGCCGAGACCTGGCACTCGCGCGCTCGCGCGCAGGGGGGGGGGGACAACCGAACGCTGTGTTCAGAACCTCTCGCGCCGTGGAAAAAAAACACCGCGGATTGTTCTCGCTGTGTTTCGGCCTCTTGGCGCCCTCGCCGGGCACTGCGACCGTCGAGAAGCAATTTGGGATGAGAGGCCAGCCCCGGGGAAGCGGCCCGGACCTCTGGGGGCCCACGCCGCGAAAAAAAACACGGCCTCGGGGGTCTGGTTTCCGCTGCAGCTGGAGAACCACGGCCAAGAGGCCCCCACGGGGCCTCCGTGGGGCCCTTCGACCAAGAGGCCGCCCTGCCAACGACGCAATGGCACGGTGGCGAGATCCAGAGTCCGCAACAGTAGCTGTCTGAGCGGTTCTCTGTGATGGCTTTCGAGGTCCAGCTGTCGATCTGTATAACCTATACATGTTGACATATTTGTGTAAACGTATGTCTGGTTTGTCTATAGATGTACATGTATACACATGTCTGCCAATATAACTCGTGGGATACGCCCATAAAACCCAAATTTCCCGCGCACCCAATTCCTATTCATCTACTGTTTGGATCTACTGTTTGGGCTTTTGGCGAAGTGGTTGTGGTGCCGCCATGCGAACGCAGCCACTGGGAATTTCGGTGGAGCTCCCTGTGGGGCCACGAAGCGCGTCAGAGATGTGGCGATTTCTGCGCGGTGCCGCCCGCCATGCGAACGCAGCCACTGGCGCCTTCGGTGGACCTCCCTATGGGGCCACGAAGCGTATGAGGGTTTGCCGAAGTGGGTGTGGTGCCGCCATGCGAAAGCAGCCATTTGGGCCCTCGGTGGAGCTCCCTATGGGGCATCGGCGCGCGTGAAGAACGTGTGTGTGTGTGTGTGCGTGTGTGTGTGTGTGTGTGTGTGTGTGTGTGCCGCAACGGGTGCGGTGCAATCATGCGAACGCAGCCGCTGGGGCCCTCGGTGGAGCTCCCTGTGGTGCAGCGAAACGTGTGGAGGGGTGTGCATCAATGTTTACAGAACCGCCATGCGAGAACAACCACTGGGGCCTTCCGTGGAGCACCCTATGAGGACACGGAACGCGTAACAAGCGTGCCGCAACTCATGCCGTGCCGCCTTGTGAACGCAACCACCGGTGCCTTCGGTGGAAGTGTGGAAGTCCCTATAGGGACACCGTGTGTCGAAACGGGTGCAACCACTGGGGACTTCGGGAGGTGCCGCGGTGCCGCCATTCGAACGTCGCCACGAGGGCCTTCGGTGGAGATCCCTATAGGGCCACGAAGCGTTAGAGGAGAGTGCCTACGTGGACATGCGGAGGGCACAGGCAATGATGGGAGGAGGGAGGAGGGGAGGATGAAGAAGGAGTGAGTAAGACGCGGGGCGCTGCCTCCCCAAAACGAAGACCCAACACCACAATATTGTTGGGAACAAATGGGGAGGACGGGGAAGAGCTCGCGGGGTAGGGCGAGAACAAAGAAGAAGAAGAAACATGAGGGACAACTAATGAATCACGTTTGTTTACCGACGACGCCGAAACCGACAGCAAGGTCTTACCGCTATTTACACATGACTATCTGCATGCCAAGCTTGAAGGACCAAGGTGCATGGCACGAAGCGCCAGTGCAATCTTCGATACGTATACAAGAACAAATCAACTTACGGTATATTGGCTGTATGCACAAGACTGTACTTTGGTGTCCGTGCCTCGAGGCACGAGTTGGAGTGTCCTCAGGTCCCTTAGAGTCCTCGGCATTGAGCGTTTGAAAATGCTCTTTAGGAGGCTCACCACAGCCCCGAATTCCATGCGCACTAAGGGGCGTCACGTGTGCCTCTTGGGGCTTCTCGCGGGACTTTTCCGGAGGCCAGAGGTCCCATAGATAAGCCAAGAGGGCCCTGAGGAGACTCTGGTACGGTTCCAGAGGGTTCCGAGACGGCCCAAGGGCTCCAAGACGCCCAAGATAGTTTCAAGACGGCCCTGGCGACCAACACGCCCCATGAGGGCCCCAAGAGGCCGCCGAAAAGGGCCCCTAAGAGGCAAACTTCAGAGTGCCCTTGTGTGCGATTTTGTTTTGGGGCGTTCTCGCTTTTCGGGCCTCCAACGCTCCAAGACAGCCCAAGACGCCCTCAAGACGGCTCCAAGAGGCTACCAACGGGCCCCAAGACGGCCCAAGAGGCCCCCAATGTGGCCACCGGAGGCCCTAAGAGAGGCCCCAGAGGGGGAGCACTGACTTAACACCTCGAGACCTCGACCCCGAGATGGCCCTTGAGACCGCCAGCAGACCCCAACGCCCCGCGCGGCCTCCGAGAGGCCACCCCCGGCGCGGCCCGAGGGGGCCCAGCAGGGCCCCAGGCGAGGGGGGAGCACGGGCTGTCCTCTCGAGCCCCTCGACTCCAGGAGGACTCACCGAGGCCGCCGGCAGGCCCCCCCTGAGGGGCCCCCCGAGCAGCCACGAGAGGGCCCTCCGGGAGAGCTCCCCCGTGCGTGCCGACCGACCCGGAGGGCCGGCCCGCGGAAGCCGCCAGAGGCCCGCCGTCGCGCGGGCCCGCTCGGGCCGCCGCGGCGCGCCAGGAGGCCGCGGCGTGAGCCCCGGAGGAGCCCCCAACCCTTTGGGGGGGGGCTCAAGTTAGGAGGGTCAAACAAAGTTAGGAAACACTTTGGGGGGGGACCGAGTTGGGAGGGCCGACCAAAGTTAGCGACAGGGGATAGTTAGGAGGGCCAACCAAAGTTAGGGATAGGAGGGCCAACCAAAGTTGGGGATAGGAGGGCCAACCAAAGTTAGGGACAGGGGATAGTTAGGAGGGCCAACCAAAGTTAGGGATTGGAGGGCCGACCAAAGTTAGGGGCAGGAGATAGTTAGGAGGGCCAACCAAGAGTTAGGGATAGGAGGGCCAACCAAAGTTAGGGATGGGAGGGCCGACCAAAGTTAGGGGCACGGGGGTCTTTTTTCTGCAGATGTATCAGGCCAAGCCGCCCAGCATGATCATCCCCAATGCGAGCCACGTCTCCGTCGTCTCATTCGGGTTGGGGCTGGGGGTTCTCTTTGTGCTCGATGAGCAGGCTCCAGCTTTCTGCTGCATTTTCCGAGCTGCATCGATCTGTGATGGTCTCGGGGCCAGGGAAGAGGCGGAAACGCCTGGCGTGCAAAAGTCGCAGCGCCCAGATCTCAGGTAACCCTGAGACCCGACGTGGCCAACTAAAATTCAACATTGTAGGAAATAGCGACTGGAGCCCTGGACCCCCATCTTTCTGAGTAATTTTTTCGAGCCGTGTCGATCTGTGAGGGTCTGTGAGCCCGGAATTAAGCGAAAACGCCCGGCGTGCAGAAATCATAGCGCCCGGATCTCAGAATGGTTTTTGTCCTGACCTGAGGGGGTCTGGGCTTATGATGTTCCACCCTACTTTAGCTCTGACCGCCGGAAAGAATTTCGAGCACCAAGAAAGTACCGAATCCAGATGGTTTTCGCGTGTTTGGCCCTGGGAGGCGATACTCTTTCGACACTGTCTCGATATTTTTCTGGGCGCTCGAAATTAACTCTGGGATGTGGTCCTTAAGTACGATGGGAGCAACATGAGTCGGGGCCCCAAGGGTCACTGCACCGACCTTGCAGACGTGCTGTCGCGGATTTTTGCATGGTTTTCTGTCAACGCCAAACCCCGAAACAGCGAATGAAAAACGAAGTGAATCTCGCGCGGACTTTGTTCAGTCTTCACTCCTGGCGACAAATAACACACCCGCACGCACCTCACCTCGAAATCCGGAGAACGGAATTCTCCGGGACCCTCCAGGCCCGCCCGATCGTTCTCCGAACGAGCTCCGCTCTGCGATGCTGGCGCCAAGACGACACGAGTCTGGGCCCGAAGGGGGGGGGGGCCCGGCGCGACCGCGGCGTGCGGCCCGTGGGCGCCGCGGGCCGCGCCCGCGCTGGGCGGCACGGCCGCCAGGGCGGCCACGGGGGGCGGCCCCGGGGCGGGCACCGGCGGGAGGGCCCCGGCCAGCGGCGGCAGCCCCGCCTCGGCGGCAGGGGGCCCCGAGGCCCAGCGCATCGGAAAAGTCAGGGCGGAGGTGCTTCGCGAAGGGGCCCTCGCCGGGCCTCGGGGCCGTCGAAGAACGACTCGGGATGAGAGACGGGTCTTGGGGAATGGGCGGGGACTTCCACGTAAAAATCGCGACATCGGGTTTCTGGGGGGGGGGGCGGCGTCGGCGGCCCGGCTTGGAGACTGCTGGCCGTCCCGTGGCGAGGGGTGGAGGCAGGAGGGGCGGAGGCCGGTGCCCCCCTCCTCCTCCTCCTCCTCCTCCTCCTCCTCCTCCTCCTCCTCCTCCTCCTCCTCCTCCTCCTCCTCCTCCTCCTCCCCCCCCCCAGCCGCTGCGCGTCCAGGTCCGACCTGGCGGGGCCCTCGCCGGGCCTCGGGGCCGTTGACAGAGGGCTCGGGATGAAACAGCGGCCCATGGGGGAAGGGGTCGGGACCCCAGACATCGGGCGTCTCGAAAAAATCGAGACTGAAGTGTTTCCGAATTTTCGGCCTCTCGGGGTCCTCGCCGCGCCTCGGGACCGTCAAAAAACGACTCGGGATGAAAAACCAGCCCTGGGGAAAGGGTCGGGAGGTCGGGTGCCCGGGTCTCGAAAACATCGAGACGTCGGATGTCTGGGACTCCCTGGGACCCCGTGTCGGAAAAAATACGACATCGGCTGTCTGGGACCGTGCTCCACATCC
>CAUYUJ010009579.1:0-2500 GCA_963575745.1 Prorocentrum cordatum | reverse complement strand
GATGGCCCCAAATAATATCAAACTGTGCTTCAAGACCGCACGCGACGGCGATCATGATGACGATTGTAATCGCAGTTGTGAACGTGACGGTGATGATAATGATGGTTTCGGTGACAGCGGTGATGGTAATGATGGTGGTAATGACGACTATGGTGGTGATGATGATGATGATGATGATGATGATGATGATGACCGTTCGGGCCGCCACCGCAATCGCTGCCATTCTTATTATTACTATGGTGATGACAATAATCATTGTCACGACTATTCTTACTATACATGAGTGGCATATCTATGGCGCCTGTACAACAACATCACATGCACGATCATGGTGTTCATCGTATTGATCATAACTGTTGTCGGCATCGCAAGCCGACAGAGTTCTGATCATCAATGCAGTCATCACTGTGCAATTAAGCGCAGCCCCATCATGTCCACCAGCATAACTACAACACTCAACTTTCCTAAAGGGGGGGCCTGAATATTAAGGCGCCTCCCGTGGATGGGGGTGGCCAGAGTTTCAGTGTGCCGAAGCAAGGGGGGGTGCGGTATTTTAGGGGGGCCGTTTTAAAAGGCACATGGAGTACCGTGGCAAGAGGTTGAAGCAGGAGCGATATCGTATTTGCGCGCAAGGTCAAACTTCCTTCGCCTTGTGCATGCCTCCTGTGAGGGTGTCGTGGAGCTGTAAGCAGGCCTGGCCACCAGGCCAGGTCCGCGGCGACCCAGGAACGATCGCCAGGAGCACTGCCACGCGGAGCCCTGAAGTCCCCCCTCGCTGATCGAGGATCGCGGCTTCCGGCCTGAAGATTTGTGGGCGTCGGGAGTTCTCGTCGACAGCGGCGTGGTGCGGCTCGAAAAGCTAGCCAACGTGGACCCCGGAAGGTTCCAGGGACCCGTGCCGAGCGGATCCTAGGACAGGGAGCCCAGGCACCTCGCGAATTGGGAGCCTCTTGACCCTCGAGGTGTGGTCGCGCTTGCTCTGTACGTCTGGGCCTCTGGGAAGCTGCTCGTGGCCACGCCTGAATCCTCCTCGGAGTTCTCGCCCGAGAGCACCGCACACCAGGTCCACGACTCGAGCATCCCAAACCATGAGCCCCTCGCGTCGTATATAGAACAAAAACAAACGGAGGTGTCCCCACCTACAGGCAAGTCAGAAACTGAGCCCGGTGGAAACGCCGGCCCAGACCCTTAAGGCTCCAGTGTTAAAACGGGTGGGGGTTCAGACCCCCAAGGCTCCAGTGTTAAAACGTATCGCGGCGTTGGGGCCCCCGGCGGACTGCTGGATCGTTATCTTACGGCCGCCCCCGGGAGTGCCAACAATGTAAAATCATGGTCTTGATGCTGGGAAGACCTTGGAAGGCTGGGTATAGGGCCCGTGGTCAGGGGAGTCTGCCCGGCGGGAAACTTGGCATTCCCCACACGTGGTGGTGACAACACCTGGCGGTGAGCCTCGGGCGAGTTGGTGACACCACCCGGTTTGGGGACTCGTGTGGTTTTTCGAGGATGTCCTGGACGCTGGTGGGTCCAGGCGTCACAGAACCCGGCGGTGGCCCCGTGTTCCAAAACCCGGCGGTGACTTTTTGGGGATTCCAGGTCGCCACCTGATATCTCACCACCTGGTTTGGGCTCTCCCGAGAAACGACGAACAGCTGGCCGCCACAGCAGCAGCGCCTGTGGGGTGGTGTCGCAGGGGCCGCCGCCGCCGCGACACGCTGAGCGGAAATTCCTCGCCCCAGCCGGCGGGCGCGCCGAAGAGGGGGGCCCGGAAGAGGGGAGGTGGGCGCATCATGGCCCGGGGCACGTGCGCGAACGAAGGGTGGGGACTCCCCCCCACAACACGCCCTCGTCCCCCTCTTGGGCACCCCCGGCCTGTGTGCAACAACGAACTTGGGTTCCAACTCCTGGGGGGCTGAATTCGGCGCCTTCGCTTCTGAAGCCTGGTGTCGCTCAATTTGGCCTCCTCTCCAACCCCCAATCTGGGCAATATATTGCATTTCTGGCTAGCAATGCTGCCAACACCCAACAGTACTTGGCACATAAATATTCCGGCGCCGGCGCCGCCGTCGTCGTCGTCGTCGCCGCCGACCGTTGCCGTCGTCATTGTCGTTCTCGTCGCCGTACTATTACTACTACTACTACTACTACTACTACTACTACTACTACTACAACAACAACTACTACTACTACGACTCTTACTACGACTACTACTACGACTCCTACGACGACGAGGACTACTACTACTACTACTACTACTACTACTACTACTACTACTACTACTACTACTACTGTTACTACTTCCATTACGACAACTAGTACTACTACCGCTGCTACTGCTACTACTACTACTACTACTACGACGACGACTACTACTACTACTAGAATTACCACAACTAGAATTACCACTACCACTACCACTACCACTACCACTACTACTAATGCTACTACTACGACTACTACTACTACTACTACTACTACTACTAGTACTACTACTACTACTACT
>CAUYUJ010009578.1:0-33462 GCA_963575745.1 Prorocentrum cordatum | reverse complement strand
CCATCCTGAACGGCGGAGGCCAAACACCGATCCGAAAATGAAGCCCGCGCTGCAGCGGGAGCACGATTCGGAACGATTCGGGGGCAGAAATGAGGCCGGCGCCTCAACGAGAGCAGCATTTTGGGACAAAGTGACGCCGGCGCCTCAGCGAGAGTC
The DNA here is from genome assembly GCA_963575745.1 of Prorocentrum cordatum. Lineage (NCBI taxonomy): Eukaryota > Dinophyceae > Prorocentrales > Prorocentraceae > Prorocentrum > Prorocentrum cordatum. The sequence goes on along the minus strand of CAUYUJ010009578.1, from coordinate 33,306 downwards.
GTTTCCAAGGATTTCCCGGGAATCCCGTGTAGAAAAACAGTGCGCGGAGGGTGCGCGGCCATCGCCCGGGCGCCATCAGGGAAAGAGGGAGAGCATTTTCATATTGAGTAATTGTAGAAGGAGGGGCAGGAGCAGGGGCAGGAGGAGAACCAGGAGGGTCGAGGGCGAATGGAGGGAGAGAAGGAGAGGGAAAGGGAATGGGCTCCTCGGGGCAGAATCCAAGGGCCCCCGCCGTCTCGAATGCGCGATCCCAGGCGATGGCCGTCGAGTCCTCGGGCGTCTCGCCCGACGTGCGCCTCGCGGGCGCGTGGGCCGCGAACCCCCGCGAGTTCTGGCGCCCTCGAGGCGCGTGCCGGGCGAAGCGCCTCGAGGACTCGATCGCCATCGCCTGGGGTCGCGGGAATCCCCGAATTCGGCCCCGAGGAGGCGCGTGATCTCACGGGTCGTCCCCCCCCCTCCCCGCCGGCGCCTGGGCCCTGCAGCGCGCGCCGCGGGCGCCGCGGCGCGGGCGCGCTGGCGCCCGCGCAGGCGGCGCGAGGCGCGCGGGTGCCTCGAACAAGGCGCTGCGCAGCGCGCGCCGTGCATCCCAGACATCGAGCGTCTCGAAATTTTGGGCCATTCGGGGCCCTCGCCAGGGTGAAAAACCGGCCCCGGCGGCGGGGTCCGCGTCGCGAAAAAATCGACGATCGATATCTGGGATGGAGGGGGGAGAAAGAGGACAAGCTAGGAGAAAGAGGGTAGCACGAGGAAAAGAGAACAGGAGGAGGAGGAGGGGGATGGGGGGGGGGAGGAGGCGGACGAGGAAGAGGAGGATCGAGGAGGAGGAGAAGGAGGAGGAGGAGGAATATAACAAAACTGGGAGGAGGAGGGAAACGGCTTCGGGCGCATTCTAATGCGCGCGGCATGCGCGCTGCCCATATTGGCACGTGCACATGTGGCACACATGGCGCGCTTGTGTATATGCCAATGCATATATATATATATATATATATATGGGTCAATAGCGTACTACTACTACTACTACGGGTACTACTTCTACTACTACTACTACTACTACTATACTGCTACTACCACTACTACTACTTCTACTACTACTACTACTACTACTACTACCACTATTACTACTACTACTACGACTACTACTACGACTACTACTACTACTACGACTATGACTACGACTACGACTACTACTACTACTACTACTACTACTACTACTACTACTAATTGTACTCGTACTACTACTAATACTACTACTAGATTACTATATACTGCTTCTACTACGACTACTACTACTACTACTGCTACTACTACGACTACTACTACTACTACTACGACTACGACTACGACTACGACTACGACTACGACTACGACTACGACTACGACTACGACTACGACTACGACTACTACTACTACTACTACTACTACTACTACTACTACTACTACTACTACTTACTACTAGTACTTGGCTGTGCTCCAAGTGGCGCATTGGAAATTGGCACGCGAAAAACCGAAATCAAAAATTGATACGAAACCCCAAAATTGGAACATGAACACCGCCCCAATAAAATTAAGACTGCAAGATGACAGGGGAACACATCCACGGCCCCCCCTCTGGGATTGACGTGCCGACCGGGGGGCGAGGGGCGAGGCGCAGCGGCCCCGTCGGAGGCGGGCTCTGGCCACGAGCGGCCCCGTCGGAACCGTCGCGATGGATTTCGGAGCGCCCCGCGGGGCCGCCCCGGGGCAGGGCTCGAGCGTCCGGGCGCCAGGGAACGCCGGGCGAGGGCTGGACTGTTAGCGCGCGGGGGGCGGCGCTGGAACCAAGACTCCGCCCGCAAGAAGCTCCGCGTTGCGCGCGCGGCCCACGGGGCGACTGCGCGCGGGTTGCCGCCCTCGCCCTCGACCGTGATCGGCCCCCCCCGCTGTTTCTGCTTGACCTGGGCTGCGCGCCCCCGCCCGGAGCCTGCCGACGGGGCGCCGCCGCCAGCGGGGGGCTGCGTTGCCCCCCTGGCCGCAATTTGAGGATCGCCAGATCTGTGGCAGAAAAGCTTAATTAACTGTATTTCGCCGACTCAGCCCCCCCCCCCCTTCGTTCTCGCCCTCCCCAGGTCCCCCCCCGCAGCTCCCTCGGACAGATTGGGTTTCGCCATGGTAGATTCGGACTGGAGGTTCGTGGCTCTCATGGGCCCCGCGCGGCCTGCTCCCCGACGCTCGCCACCTTCGCCCAGAAGTTCAGGATGCGCGTGCCGGGGAAAGTCTCGCCCAGGGAGCTCGGCGGGGCCGCGGCGTCGTCGGGGCGCGGGAAGGTGATGTTGAATGGCGGGGCAACTGAAAGGGCGCCCTGACGTCGGCGAGAGACGGGGGGCTCGTCTTCGCCCGGGGGCGGGCGCGGAAGGGGGGCGGGGGTCCTCCAGCTTAGCCCCGTCTGTCCTGATGCGACGCGCACTGGGCGATCCTTCCCGTTGTCGTCGAGCGCCCATTCGAACTGGGGCTCTTCTGCCTGCTCCTGGGCCGGTCAGAGGCCGTGGGGCTAGCTCCGCGGGGGGTGGGGGGGGGGCGCGACGGGGGGCCCCTTCGGCGCCCGGGCGCTGGCGGGGAACGCGAGATGCACAGAGGAATTGTTGTGCATTGTCGCCGGCGCAGCCGAAGTGGCACTCCTAAGCGAGGCGGGGCGGGGGAAGAGGGCCCGCGCCGCGCGAGTGCCGTGGCGCGCCAGGCCGGGGGGGGGCCCGATGAAGCCCGCCGCGCGAAGCGCCTCAGAACCGCAGCGCCCCCTCCCCCGCGGGCGCCCGGGAAAGGCGGGGCCCGGCGGCCCGCCGCGCGCAGGGGGGTGGCCGATCAACGTAGGTGCCAGAAATGAATAGAGAACGCGGAGCGCCCCTCATGCCCTCGCCCCCCGGCTAGCGAGGCGGCGCAGGGGCGGGGGCAAATTCGGCGACGCGGGTCCAAATCGTCGCCGCCATGGTCGCGGACGCGCCCTTCTCTGCAGACACGGTGAGCTTCGCTTTCGGGAGAGACTCGCCCGGGGGGGGCGCCCGGTCCGCGGGGCAACAACTGTTTGAGCAGGGGGGGTCCGCCCAGCGAGGTCGCTGGGGCGCGCCCGCGTCGTGGCTTCTTTCTCGGGGCACGCCCCGATGGCCGGCGCGGGCGCTCTGGGCCAAGCGAGGCTTGCTCGACTCAGGGGCGGGGCCCCGCGGCAGTGGCCGCTTCTTGGAGCCGGGCACGGCGGCGCCCTTGGTCGAGGCAACGTGCTTCGGCGGGGGCGTCGCCGCCGGCCCGCTGGCCGCCATCGCGCGCTTGCTCTTTGGAGGCGAAGCCTCGGCCGCCAGCTTGAACGGCGAAGCCTGATTCTTCCCGCGCGGGGCGCTGGGGGTCGCGGCCGTGGAGGCGCCCGCCGCCGCGGCGATCAACCGGATGTTGTCTGGGCCGCAATCTCCCATGCCGCTGTTGACTGGGATGATGGCTGAGGCGCCCAAATTGGCGCGCGCTTCCGCGCTCTGATAGTCGCCCTTCAGGCGGCCACGAAGTGATGTCCAGAATAGTGTAACACGCCATGGATGTGGCCCACGGCCCAGGATCCGAAGTAAGAATCGGGGGTTGTGTCCACGAAAGAACCAGGATGCGTCACTGGGCACAGGTCGCCCAAGCCCACGTGCTGAAGCAGAGGCACACCCTCTCCTGCGCTCATCCAGTACGGGGCGCGGTATCCCTCACCGACTCCGTCCGCTGGAGCGTCCTCCTCGTGATGGTGAGGACGCGCCGTGGGATCGCCGTGCTGTCTGGCGTGCGCCCGACAGTGCGTAGGAGGTTCCGAGCATCCTGCTTGGTGACGGTCGAGCGCTCCACGGGCTCTGGCTGCGGCGCCGGGTCAGCTTCCTTGTCGGCCTGCTCCTTCCTCAGATCGGTCGCTTCCTTGCAGAGCACGGCTATGGCGTCCCAGTCCTTCCTCTCGGTGGTGGTGGCGAACTCGCCTTCAATATGCGCGATGGTGCGCTGCGGGGCTCCGGCCTCCATCGACGACTCCGGCGCCCTCTCCTCGGGCCGCGGCGCCTCCCAGGCCGCCTCCCCTTCGCTGCTTGGCTCGAGGTCGACGGCGCCCCAATCGACCTCGCTGCCGGGCTCCGCGTTGCGAGGCATTGGCAGGTGTGCGGGCGGCGGCGCAGGGTGCTCGCAAGTGCCGAACGGATGTGGAATGAGCGCCTTCGCAATCGCTTCGTGATCATCGTGGCCCCCCTCGCCCTCGCCATCGCCTTTGATTTCTACAAGAACATTTGGGCTGGGGGGTCAAACGATTCACTGTGTTCAAGTCTGGCCGACCTCGGGCCGCCGTTCTCGCCGCCGTTACCTTACGAGACGATGAAGCTGATGATGATGATGATGATGACGAGGAGGAGGAAGAGGAGGAGGAGGAGGGAGGAGGAGGAGACAGGAGGAGGAGGAGGAGGAGGAGGAAGAGGAGGAGGAGGAGGAGGAACACAGGGAGGAAAAAGAGGAGGAGGAGAAGGAGGAGGAGGAAGAGGAGGGGGGGGAGGGGGCGCCCTGCCGCGCGGAGTGGGCGTGGCCTCAAATTCCTTCCGCTCGCACGGGCGACAGCAGGCCCCCAGGGGCCTCCCTCCTCCTCCTCCTCCTCCTCCTCCTCCCCCTCATTTTCCTCCTCCCCCCTCCTCCTCATCGCCGCAAGGATCGATGCCTGTGCAGCATTGCATCGGGCGTGGCGGAGAACAGGAAGGCGCAGAACACAAGGGTAAACACATGGATAGCATTCAAAACCTCTCAACTTTCAGAGCGCCGCACTAAGTCCGTCGACCCCTTGTGGGTCTCTAGGCGTGTGAGATAGCCCCCCCCCCGCATTCCCCCCCCCCAGGGATCCCAAACCGGAGATTCGATCCCCCCCCCCCCCTCGCCGACGACGAGCGACTCACGGGGCTGTTCTGGGCCCAAAACGGGCTCAAGACAGGCCGAGAAGGCCCCGGAACGCCTCCAACGCGGCCCGCGAGGGCCCCGACGCGCCAAACGAACACTCCAAGACGCCCACGATGGCCCAAAGACGAGCCAAGAGGCCTCCAAGACGGCCCAAGAGGCCTCCAAGAGCAGTCCTCATAATGGCTTCAGAGCCGGAAATCGTCAAATTCCACATGGGAAAACGTACATTTTGATCATATACGACTTGTCCGCCTTCACGGCGTTCCGGGCGGTCCAATAACACCCCGTGGCCGTCCCAAGGCGGCCCAAGAGGCCCCCAAGAGGCGCCCAAGTTGGCCCAAGAGGGCGCCAAGGCAGCCCAAGAGGCCCCCAACGCGGCCCAAGAGAGCTCCAAGACGGCTCCAAGAGGGGCCCCAGAGGGGGGGGCCGAACCGATAATCCGAGCCTTCCGCCCCGAAACGGCCCCAGGAAACCCCGGGGGGCTCGCAGTGCGCCCCCAAGAGGCCCCAAGAGGCCCCCACGACGCCCCAACACACGGCCCCATAACGGCCGTCAAGAGGCTTCGAAACTGCCTCCAAGAGTCCCGCGAGAAGCCCCGCAAGAGATCCCAGCGATCACTGCGCAAGCGGGATTCGCGTTCCCGCAGGCAAGAACCCATAATCCATGACCCAAATCAATCCCCCCCCCCCCCCCCCCACCACCACCCCCCTCCTCCTCCTCGCCCGCCTCTTCCACCTCGGCCTCCCAGTGGCTTCAAAACTGTTTCCACAAGCCCCCGAAAGGCGTGCCGCGAAATCCCGATACGCATACAAGAACCGCCCACCCATAGACCACAACCAAGAGCCTCGTCTCAGTGTCCCTCTCCTTTTCCTCCTCCACCCTCTCCTCGCGCCCCTCCTCTCGTCCCCCTCCTCTTGTTCCTGGCCCGCTTCACCTCGTCATCTTCGATGATTCTCCCCCGTATCCTCCGCCTCATCCCCCAATCTCCTGCCCCCGTTCTCCTTCTCCCTCCAGTGCCCGATTCGGCATCATTTGCAGTCTCTCTCTCTCGTCTCCTCTCTCTCTCTCTCTCTCTCTCCCTCTCTCTCTCTCTCTCTCTCTCTCTCTCTCTCTCTCTCTCTCTCTCTCTCTCCTCTCTCTCTCTCTTTCCTTTCTTTCGTTTTTTTTTTTTTTTGGGGGGGGGGTGCGTCGCGCGGGGCGTCGCGCGGGTCGGGGAGCGCCGCCTTCGGCAGTCTTCTCTTGCAGGCGCCGCTGCACTGATGCGCCTGCCCTCTCCCGTATCCTCCGCCGCGCCCCCCGATATCCTGCCCCCTTCTCCTTCCCCCTCCAATGCCCGATTCGGCATCATTTGCAGGTCGTTCACTGCAGTTTTTTTTTTTTTTTTTTTTTTTGTTTTTCCTTGCCCCCCTTTTTCTTTATTTATTTTTGTTTTGTTTGTTTTCTCTCTCTCTCTCTCTCTCTCTCTCTCTCTCTCTCGCCGCGCGGGGCATTGCGCGGGTCGGGGAACGCCGACTTCGGCGGTCTTCTCTTGCACGCTCCGCTGCGCTGATACGCCTGTCAACTGCGGGCTGTGAACCCGAGTTCCTTGCAGCCTCCGCACGCCGCTTTCGATCCTTTCGTCGCTCGATGATCTTTCTCTTGCTTATGCTTCAAATGTCTCGTGTCCGAGAACGCTTCTCCGCGCGCCGCGCACGTCGGCGGCTTCGCCTCCGCCTCGGCTTTTCGCCTGAGATTCCCTGCCTCGTAATTCGTCCGCCAGACCGGCTTCTCCCGTTCTTCCGCGCACTTCCGACGCAATCTCTGGCCCGCTGCGTTGTGCTTCTTCTGGGCTTCCGACATGTCCACCTTTTCGTCGCGCAGCGAGAGGCGCGTCCCGTTCGTGCATCGCACTGTTCCGACGCTCTCGTTCCACTTCGCATTGCCTCTCCGCGAATTCTGCTGGGCTTTGACATGGCTGCACTTCCCGCAATACATTGTCCTAATCCTTTTCGTCTCCCCGTCGTCCGCCGCTGAAGCCGAGTTCTGACCGCTACCGCGCCGCGCCGCGTCGTCACCCTCTGCTCTCGTTGCCCGCCCTCCGCGCGTTGTGCGCCATTTCTCGTCTGCGTTTTTCATTTCCTCCGTGCGCTCTTTGCAGAACGCCGGCCTGTCCTCTCTCTGGAACTCGTACTTCGTGAACGCCTCTGCCAACAACCTCCGCCGGCAGCGTTCGCACTGGTCCCGTGGCATTAGCACCGCCTCCCACTCATCCCAATTCACATCCCCCCCGCGAGGCACCTGCAACAATTTCTGCGTGCCGGGCATTTCCCCCGCGTTTTACGGCTTCCTGTCGAAAGGCCTGAAAATCGACAAGTTCTCCCGCTTCCGCGCGCGCGTGATGGCAATGTAACTCGACATCCAACTTGCGCCGCGCCCTCTTTCGAGGTCCGCAATCGCTGCGGCCATGGTCCGGCCCTGCGCAGAGTGCGCAGTTACTGCCGAAGCCGGGGTGATCATGAACTGCGTGCGTTTCACACATAATACTGGATGCTTCCGATAACCGTGCAAGAACCATTGCCGCCCTTTCGATGGAAAGATCGGATGCAGCCCCGGCTCCCGCCCTGGCAGGTGCCACTCTTTCGTGTTGAAGACCAACGCAATGACTCTCGGCAGATGCATCAATACCTCTTCTTCATCACCCACGACCTCGTCCTCGTGCAACGCCCATCCATGCATCGTCGCTGCGCGACCCCGCAGAAGCTGCTTCTTTGACCGATCCAAGTGATCACCCAGAGCCGCGGGCATGCCCTTGGCTAACGGCAGCCAGCCCGGCAAGCTTGCGCACTCCTTCTCGCGGTGCCCCAGCAAACGTATCTTATCCTCCACCGTGTACGGCCCTCTCTGTTCCTCCCCGTGGCAAGGGCGGCCCCTGGCTGCGACCCGCAGCAGCTGTTCTCCTCGCTCCTTCGCCCGCTGCGCAGCTCTCTGCTTCCCGACGTGGCAATGAATGTCCTGATTCGCATAAATGGCGACAGCTTCCAGGGACAAAGCCGCGCGTCTTCTGGCGACGTGGCAACGAGCTTTCTCTTCTCCCGCTCAGCTTTGCAAGCGTCGCATTCGAGCTCGTTTTGCTCCGCAATTGCCTCTATGTCTTCGAAACAACGGGCGTTTCCGCACAACGGAGAACCGTTCACCCGCGACCCTGGAGCATCCGTCGGTTTGCCGTGCAAAAAATTGCGCGTGCGTTCGGACAACGCCCCTCGGCGGAACTCGTCCTGCACTGCGAGAAACCAGTCGTCTTGATCCTCCACGCGCTTGCATTCCGTCAACTCTGTCATTCCTTGCACTGCTCCTTCGCCTCCAGCGCCCCAGAAGATGTGCTGACCGTTGTCCTCCGTGGCACCCGGCGCGTACTTCCTCGCGTTTTTTAAACGCGACGTGGGGAGTGCATTGATTGCCGTCCCTGATGGCGGCTCCACTTGATAGAAGTCACCGCAGATCAACGCGTTCACGCCCCCGAAGGGCCTGGCAATGCCGTCTCCGCCTACCTGCGTCTCACTTACAGCTGATGTGCACGACCGCAAGTGCGAGTCCAGCTCTGCAACAAAGTTCGCGCTGACCATGCTCACTTCGTCCACAATCAGCCACTTCCACTGTGACATGCGCTGCGCCGCTCGCTCTTTCCTCGGTTTCTTCCTCGTTTCTCCGATGGTATCGCCCGCCGCGCCCTTCTTCTCTTTCGTATTGTTCACACCGAGTCCACGTGCACTGTGAATCGCATTCCCGTCCAGAGCTGACGCGTTTGTAGCCTGCAACGCTGCTGCCTGGAAATCTATGCCGTGCGTCCACCCCAGCTCCTTTTCGAACAGCCCCTTCCGCATCTTATCCATGGCAAAACTTTTTTTCCGGTCCCCGGGCCGCCATGCAACATCCACGCGAGAGGCTGCATATCAGAACGGCTCTGGCCTGTTTTCTTGCCGTTCGCGGAGATCCCGAATTCTTGCGCCAACGCGCGGTCTGCCACCTTCTCCACGATGCTACGCTGTCCCGCGTTTAACCCGCTGTCCGCAAGGCCATATCTCCATTTCCGTACACTCGACGCAGTGGCTTCTTTGGCCGCCACCACTTCTGGGGCGCCTTCCTCTCCGACAGCGCCGCTGCCTTCTGCGGCCCTCGACGCCGCGGCCGCCGCTTGCGCTTTCTGCGCGGCCGCGTCGTCCCACCTCAACGCACCGCCCCCTCCGCGCTTCCTGCGCTTTCCGCTCTTTCGACTCGGTCTCTCGCCCCGCGCGGCGTCGCCCCTGGCCGTGGCCTCCCGGCTCTTCTCCTTTTCGCACTCCGCGTCTGCATTTGTCCGTCGGTCCTCTTTCTCCATGGGCGCGCCTCCCGCGTGCGTCTTGCGCCTGGTCGCCGCGTCGACAATTCTCGGATCCAGTTCTTCATCGCTGTGCAGCTCGTCCTCGTGCTTCACTAGATCTTCGTCCGTGACTGGTCGCAAATCCACCGCGCTCATGTAGTTCCGCACGTACCTCTTCGTTTCTTCACACGGCGTCCCTTTCCTGAGCCACTCCAGAGATGCCTCCGCCCACGACCCCCGCGCTCCGCGGAACCCCTGAAGATGCGGCGCTCCACAGTCGACATCGTCACGAAGTGTGAAGGCCCGGAAGTATACCATCAGCAAGAGCGCGTTCCTATCCTCCTGCCCCGTTCCGTGTTTCGGCTGCGGCGCTCCATGCAAACTGGGGTTTCTGGGGCGCTCGTTTCGCGCGAGCACCCACGCGCGCCTCAAACATTTCCAGCTCAGGCAAATCTGGACACGGGACCCACGAATAACTCCCCCAGGCCCCCTTGATCACATAATCCGCTCCAGCTTTCAACTGAGGTCCGCCCTGCGCACCGCTGGTCTGCTCTGCGGATCTTATGAGTACCAGACTGCGTAAGCTGCGCCTGGTACTCAATGCTGGCCGCGGCTGCCAGCTCTGCTCCGCTGCGAAGAAATGCTGCCGACTCGATGCGCCAGCATCGCAAAAACTCGTGCAATGATAAGTGTGCCAAGTCGGGCGCGCCAGGAGCGTCCACTGGGCGCGTGCCATACAAGTATACTGGACTCTTGGACACAATTCGAACCTTTCTCGACCCTTCTCGTCTGTCCGCTTCAAGCATCCCCGACGCGTCTACGGTGACGCCGCCCCCTTCTGCACATAGCCGTTCCGCCGTGCGCGCAGCCTCTGCTCCAGGGGTCATGGCTGACTTCGCAGTCTTGATACTCTCAGCACCAGTCGCGCCTCTAGGGTCTCGGTGCGCTCGCAGTATCGCACTTTCCTGCGCTGGCCGCGCCGCGCATCTCCCGTGCATGTCGCTGAGAAACCTCTTCATGTGCCTGTTCGCTCGGCGCGCAGCGGCCCTGTCTTTCGTCTGCCCCGCCAGGGCGCGGCGGCCCTTTTGCATCTCCCTCACCTCGTTGAACGACAGGGCGCGCCGCTTGCACTGGTAGTCCGCCGCGTGCCCCGCGGCTGCATGCTGCGCTCGTTGCGCTGCCAGAACCACGTCTGTTGGTCGATCCGCCCCCCAGCGCCGTTCTTCGCATGCACAACTATCGCGCGTCGCTTCCGCCACGGGGAACCTGCGCGGGATCTGCAAATCATTGTTAACATTCAACCCGACCGCGCCGTTCAGCATCGCAGGCGGCGTTCCGTTCAGGTTCTCCTCGTTCATGGGCCCGTGCAAGCACCCTGTCATGTTCCTTCTCCCTGCTCGCGGTATGTTACGGTTTTTCAAAAAAACCTTGGCGCAGCACTATGGCGCGATCTATGAGCCGCGTCGCCCGCGACAAAAAAAAAGCTCTTGCACTGCGTCATGTCGTCTTTCCTCTGACAATGTGCCAGCGATGCCACGCGCTGCAAACTCTTGCTCCACTGGTGCGCGTGGTTCTGTCGAAACTCCTGCCCCTTTTGCACCCGGGCGCAGAGGTACTCTTGCAGCCAGGTTCGCCCTGCCTCGTTGCCTTTGTCGTCACCTTCTGTTCGCTCATTGCCGCTCCTGGATTCCCTCCCGCCGCCTGCTGTCTCTTCGCGCCCCCGATCCTTGCCGCTGCGTAAGTACTCTGGCGCCGCGACCAGCTCTGTGGCATCGCGGCACGTGGGCAATGCCTTCTCTACCTCCGTTTTCCTGCACCTCCAGCGTTCTACGTCAGCGTACTCTTTGCGACTCGCGTTTCTCTTGTAACTATTGTATTCTTCTACCAGCTCCTTCAGCAAATCTGTCGAAATCGGTGGCAGTTCGTGCAGCGGGGCATGCTGGTGCAGACACTGAACGAAGACTTGCGCGTGCAGATGCAAACTCCCAGCCCACTTCTGAACTTCAATGCTGCCGTACACCCCTGCCGCGCGACCCAAGCACCCGCCGACCACCGTCGCGTTGCTGCCGAGCAAATCTGCGCACCCGCAGGCCGGGCACTGCGGACCATATCGCAAGCCCAAGATGTGCTCGAAAACAAGCCCCACGATGGCACGAAACCCGTCAACGCCCGCCAACGGGCCCCGAGCCAGCACAGCTCTTCTCTCGTCCGACTCGGAAGCAGCATCTGCCAACATCGCCAAAGGCACTGCCATGTCCACGTCGTCGTCGCCCTCTGCCCCCTCTGTGTCCGTTCCGTTCTCGCTCGCCTGCTCGCCCCGATCTCTGGTCAGGGCATCTCTAGAGAAATCGTCCTTGCGCGCCGGCGACGGCCCCCGCAACCCGCCATGCGTTGGGCCGTGGCGCGCCCGCGCTCCACCACCATTCACGGGGTCCTTCTTTCGCGACCGCGACAGCCGCACCATTGCCAGATTGTGTCTCTCGTCTGGGGACATGGCGAACAAAAAACGGTACTCCATGGGCGATTCGAGCTGCATAGGTGTCGTGACTCATGGGCGTCCGCACCTCGTTCGCCCCTTCAATCTTGCGAGCGACTGCGCTGGCTCCCGCAGCCAGACGTTTCGAAATCGCATCCAGTGATTGAGCATATTTTAACTTCGAGAAATCTCCGCGAACGTTCGTGGTCTTGCCGGTGACGGATCTCTGTGCGTACCATGCAAAACTTCTACGATGCTCGCGGCTGCCTTTTCGAATTCTCCTTGCGAATGCTGGCATTCCGGCTCTCCGTCCGTTCTATGGTCCTCCAAGCGGACGGACCGGGCCATGTTCACTGAGCTTTGAAACAAGACCGACGACAACGTAAAACCGAACAGCCATTCACGCCTGAACTGAGACTCCACCCGACGCGTCATGATTCGCGCCCACAGAGCCAACTCCACGCGGGGCGCCGCGGGCCCACGTCGATGTCGCGCAGTTTCCTGCCACTCAGACATGTCAGGCATCCCTGCAGGGGAAGACTGCCCACATCGGTCGTCTATTCGCGATGCGTGTCGACAAGAACTCCGAGTTGCCACGCGGACACTAAGGCCGTAAGTATAAAGGCCGGGTCGTCTTCGACGGTTCTAGCGTGAGAGATAAGAATAAAGATGTGGCTTTGTTTCAAGAGCTTCCCAGCAGCCCTGCCACAATGCAGGCTCGCAAAACAGCTGACACCTACAGGCTCTTCGAAGGCCATAGTACCGAACAAGCCGACGCCCGTCGGGCCTACACTCAATCAAAGTTGGGTGGCACCCCGACGTGGGTATTTCTGCCCCGTGATGAGTGGCCCGAGTCCTGGTCGCATATGCGCAACCCCGTATGCCCGTTGATTTTATCTTTGTACGGACACCCTGATTCAGGGGGATATTGGGAGCAACGCTGCGAAGGGCATGTTACGGCTAAAGGTTTTGTCAAATGTAGCCCGTGGCGCAGCGTGTTTTTTTTTTTTTTTTTTTTTTTTTTTTTTTTTTTTTTTTTTTTTTTTTTTTTTTTTTTTTTTTTTTTTTTTTTTTTTTTTTTTTTTTTTTGTTTTTTTTTTTTTTTTTGTTTTTTTTTTTTTTTTTTTTTTTTTTTTTTTTTTTTTTTTTTTTTTTTTTTTTTTTTTTTTTTTTTTTTTTTTCTCTCTCTCTCTCTCTCTCTCTCTCTCTCTCTCTCTCTCTCTCTCCTTTTTCAGAATACAGAATTGAAGCTTTTCTTGATAATCTACGTTGATGATTTTAAGCCGGCTGGTCCTGCCGACAAGCTAGCTCAAGGATGGATGTCGTTGCAATCCCCATCTCCCAATTGCCCCAAAGGCATAGAGATAGATCCTCCAACAGAGGTCGGACGATATTTGGGTTGCGAACGCAGTCTATCCACGCAATTTGTCCAGTGGCAAGGTGAGTTGCCCACGACTTTGGACCCGCCGCCTCCTAAAGTTAAGAAGAACGCATCCGTCCCAGACGAGAGCGATGAGGAAACGGGGGGTGACTCGGCGGCCCAGCCGCCAGAGCCATGCCAACCGAGAGAACTCAAACAGGCCAGAGTCATAGAGTACGACATGACTGAATTCTTCGAATCCTGTGTCACTTTATATGCCCGACTCACAGATACTGACCCAGCTACGTATCCTGCTGCGGGTGCCCCGTTTGGCCCCGAACTTGCCGATCTTGAGGACGGTCAAGGCGGGGCTAGGGGTGAAATTTCCCCCCCTGCAGAGGAAGCAATAGCGTCAGCCTTTCACGTCAATGTTGACGTTGGGTCCCCAGAACATGAGATCGTTGTGCACGGCCTTGACGCCGCAGCGGCCAGCCCCTGGCTTCCACATGCTTCCACCACGCGCTTCCGCTTCCTTGCGCTTGCTTGCGGCTGATTGTACTTGTCGGGGTCCACGCGCCAGTATCTATGCATGATACAAGCAACTTGTTCCCCATATCCAAAGAGACGGGGTTCTTGTTCCCCATATCCTAAGTATGGGGTTCTTGTTACTCCCCATATCCTAAGTATGGGGTTCTTGTTATTGGCGGACCGCGCCGGAGGAGAGAAATAACACACCACTCCTCTCACTCATCACATTCAGTCATGACTCAGATTCATCCCTCATCACTCAGACTCACTCATCACTCAGACTCACTCATCACTCATATTCTCTCATCACTCAGACTCACTCGTACTTGTACTCGTACATTCAATACACTCACTCAGGTCCGCTCATCGGATGACTCACACACACTGATGTTGAGGATGTCTCAGGCGATTTCTGTGGCTTCAGCACTCCTAAGGGGAGCGGCGGGGGGGTATTGCACTCGGCCCCTTTCGCGGGATTTTGTGGGGATGTCTCAGGCGGTTTGGCCATTTTATCTTCCAACATGTTTCGCTTTCGGAGCAGATTTGGAGGATGTCTCAGGCGATTCGCTGGTTTCAACACTCCTAAGGGGGGCGGCGGGGGGGTATAGCACTCGGCCCCTTTCGCTGGATTTTGTGGGGATGTCTCAGGCGGTTTGGCCATTTTCTCTTCCAGCATGTATCGCTTTCGGAGCAGATTTGGGGGATGTCTCAGGCGATTCGCTGGCTTCAGCACTCCTAAGGGGAGCGGCGGGGGGGGTGTTGCACTCGGCCCTTTTCGCGGGAATGTGTGGGGATGTCTCAGGCGGTTTGGTCATTTTCTCTTCCAGCATGTTTCGCTTTCGGAGCAGATTTGGAGGATGTCTCAGGCGATTCGCTGGCTTCAGCACTCTAAGGGGAGCGGCGGGGGGGTATTCACTCGGCCCCTTTCGCTGGATTTTGTGGGGATGTCTCAGGCGGTTTGGCCATTTTCTCTTCCAGCAGGTTTCGCTTTCGGAGCAGATTTGGAGGACGTTCGCGCCCAGTTTGCTGGGATGTCTCAGGCGGTTTGGCCGTTATGATGCTGGGCATCTGTCGTTTTCGGAGCAGTTTTGGGAGGATGTCTCAGGCGATTTGCTGGTTTCAGCACTCCCAAGGAGGAGGAGGAAGAGGAGGAGGAGAGGAGGAGGAGGAGGGAGGAGGGGAAACAGGAGGAGGAGGAGGAGGACAACGAGGAGGAGGAGGAGGAGGAGGACGAAGAAAAGGAGGAAGCGAAGAGGAGGAGGAAGAGGACGAGGAGGAGGAGGACGAGGAGAAGGAGGACAGCATGAACACGGTAGGAGCAGAAGCAGGAAGGGGATGATGCTGATGATGATGATGATGATGAGGAGGAGGAGGAGGAGGACGTGGGCAAGTCGAGTAGCCAGGGCCAGACGATCGAGGTTCGATGTTCCAAAGCTTTAGGTTTTACTCAAACGCTTCCGCCTCACTCTCCTTCGTTCTCCGCTCTCCTTCACTCTTCTGCATTCATATTCACTCATACTCAGACTCAGTCACACGCAAGCTCACTCGCACTTAGACTCGCTCATTTCCATACTTAGACTTACTCAAGCTCAGACTCACGCTCAGAACCACTCATACTCAGACTCGCTCCTGCTCAGACTCATCATCCTTCGGTCCGCTCAAACGCAGACCGACTCACATTCAGTCTGCCTCACATCCATACCCAATCACACTCGGCTCACTCGCACTCAGATTCATTAGCACACACTTTTTCTTACACTCAGACCCACTCAAGCCCAGACTCACTCATTTTCAGACTCATCATGCTACGATCCGCTCAATCACAGGACTGGCTCACACTCAGATTCGTCCATCCTCAGACCCACTCGCACACAGTCGCACTCGCGCTCATATTTACTCACACGCATACCCGCACAAACCCAGGCTCAATCGCACCCAGATTAACTCACACTCAGAATCAGTCGCTGTCAGACTTGCTATTGGTCGCACTCATGCTTGCAGACTGTGGGAATGTCTCGAGCGAGCGGTCCGCCATCGCACACAGGCGCTCATTGACATATATCAAGAGAAAGACGTACCCATATAATGAGATGCACATATGGGGAGCCCCGCGTCGAGTAATTATTGGCGGACCGCGCCGGGGGGAGAGAGAACACATCACTCTTTTCAGTCAGACCCACGCACTCATCACTCAGACTCACTCATCACTCAGACCCACTCATCATTCAGACTCATTCATCACTCAGACTCACTCATCACTCGGATTCAGTCATGGCTCAGATTCATCACTCATCACTCAGACTCACTCATCACCCAGACTCACTCGTCACTCAGACTCACCCATCACTCATACTCACTCGTACTTGTACTCATACATTCACTACACACACCCAGGTCCGTACTTATACATTCACTACACACACCCAGGTCCCCTCATCGGATGACTCACACACACTGATGTTGAGGATGTCTCAGGCGATTATGTGGCTTCAGCACTTCTAAGGGGAGCGGCGGGTGGGTATTTCCTTCGGCCCCTTTCGCATGATTTCGTGTGGATGTCTCAGGCGGTTTGGCCATGTTCTCTTTCAACATGTTTCGCTTTCGGAGCATATTTGGAGGATGTCTCGGGCGATTCGCTGGTTTGAGCACTCTTAAGGGGAGCGGCGGGGGCGTATTTCCGTCGGCCCCTTTCGCTGGATTTTGTGTGGATGTCTCAGGCGGTTTGGCCATTTTCTCTTCCAACATGTTTCGCTTCCGGGGCAGATTTGGAGAATTTCTCACGCGATTCGCTGCTTTCAGCACTCTAAGGGGAGCGGCGGGGGGTATTTCATTCGGCCCCTTTCGCGGGATGTTGTGGGGACGTCTCAGGCGGTTTGGCCTTTTTCTCTTCCAACATGTTTCGTTTTCGGAACAGATTTGGAGGACGTCTCAGGCGATTCGTTGGTTTGAGCACTCCTAAGGGGAGCGGCGGGGGCGTGTTTCCGTCGGCCCCTTTCGCTGGATTGTGTGGGGATGTCTCAGGCGGTTTGGCCATTTTCTCCTCCAACATGTTTCGCTTTCGGAGCAGATTTGGAGGACGTTTGCGCCCAGTTTGCGGGGATGTCTCAGGCGGTTTGGCCGTTCTGATGCTGTGCATCTGTCGTTTTCGGAGCAGTTTTGGGAGGATATCTCAGGCGATTTGCTGGTTTCAACACTCCCAATGAGGAGGAGGAGGGGGAGGAGGAGGAGGAGGAGGAGAAGGGGAGGAGGAGGAGGAGGAGGAGGAGGAGGAGGAGGAGGAAGAGGAGGATGAAACGAGGAGGAGGAGGAGGAGAAGGAGGAGGACGAGGAGGAGGAGGAGAAGGAGGACAGCATGAACACGGTAGGAGCAGAAGCAGGAAGGGGAGGATGATGATGATGATGATGAGGAGGAGGAGGAGGACTTGGGCAAATCGAGTAGCCAGGGCCAGACGATCGAGGTTTCATGTTCCAAGGCTTCTAGGTTTTACTCAAACGCTTCCGCGTCACTCTCCTTCGCTCTCCACCCCATTTTCACCCTTCTGCATTCATACTCGCTCATACTCAGACTCAGTCACACGCAGGCCCACTCGCACTTAGACTCGCTCATATCCATACTTAAACTTACTCACACTCAGACTCACGCTCAGAACCACTCATGCTCAGACTCGCTCCTGCTCAGACTCATCATCCTTCGGTCCGCTCAAACGCAGACCGACTCACACTCAGACTGCCTCACATCCATACCCAATCACACTCGGCTCACTCGCACTCAGATTCATTAACGCACACTTTTTCTCACATTCAGACCCACTCAAGCCCAGACTCACTCATGCTCAGACTCATCATGCTACGATCCGCTCAATCACAGACTGGCTCACACTCAGATTCGTCCATACTCAGACCCACTCGCACACAGACGCACTCGCGCTCATATTTACTCACCCGCATACCCACTCAAACCCAGGCTCAATCGCACCCAGATTAACTCACACTCAGAATCAGTCGCTCTCAGATTTGCTATTGGTCGCACTCATGCTTGCAGACTGTGGGAATGTCTCGAGCGAGCGGTTCGCCCTCGCATACAGGCGCTCATTGACAGATATCAATGGAAAGACGTACCAAGATACTGAGATGCACATATGGGGAGCCCCGCGTCGAGTAATTATTGGCGGGCCGCGCCGGAGGAACAGAGAGATAACATACCACCACCTCACTTCCTCTCAGTCAGACCCACTCGGACTCAGTCATCACTCAGACTCCCTCACCACTCAGACTCAGTCAGTCACTCAGACTCACTCATCACTCAGACCCACACATCATTCAGACTCACTCATCACTCAGACCCACTCACCACTCGGACTCAGTCATGACCCAGACGCATCACTCATCACTCAGACTCACTCATCACTCAGACTCACTCATCACTCAGACTCACTCATCACTCAGACCCACTCGTACTTGTACTCATACATTCACTACACTCACTCAGGTCCACTCATCGGATGACTCACACACACACACACACTGATGTTGAGGATGTGTCAGGCGATTCTGTGGCTTCAGCACTCTAAGGAGAGCGGCGGGGGGGTATTTCCCTCGGCCCCTTCCGCGGATTTGTGTGGGGATGTCTCAGGCGGTTTGGCCATTTTCTCTTCCAACATGTTTCGCTTTCGGAGCAGTTTGCGAGGATGTCTCAAGCGATTCGCTGGTTTCAGCACTTAATGGGGGCGGCGGGGGGGTATTTCCCTCGGCCCCTTTCGCGGATTTTTGTGGGGATGCCTCCAGCGGTTTTGCCTTTTTTCTCCTCCAACATGTTTCGCTTTCGGAGCAGACTTGGAGGAGGAGGAGGAGGAGGAGGAGGAGGGGGAGGAGGAGGAGGAGGAGGAGGAGGAGGAAGAGGAGGAGGGAGGGAGGAGGAGGAGGAGGAGGAGGAGGAGGAGGAGGAGGAGAAGCGATGGGAGGTAGGGGGAGGAGGAGAGAGGTGGGAAGAGGAGGAAGTGGAGGAGGAGGAGGAGGAGGAGGAGGGAGGAGGAGGAGGAGTGGGAGGAGGAGGAGGAGGAGGAGGCCAGGAGGACGAGAGAGGTGGAGGAGGAGGAGGAGGAGGAGGGAGGAAGGTATGAAGGAGGAAGGTGCGGAACCAGAGGGGGAGGAGGAGGAGGTGTGGAGGAGGAGCAGGACTAGGAGGGAGGAGGGAGGAGGAGGAGGAGGAGGATGAGGAGGGGAGGACGGAGGAGGAGGAGGTAGGAGGAGGAGGAGGAGGAGGAGGCAGGGAGGCAGGTGGACGGCAAGCTATTTCTTTTCCTCTTTCCTTCATCCTCGAGGATGGGGAGGAGGAGGCGGAGGAGAGGAGGAGGAGGAGGAGGAGGAGGAGGGGGAGGAGGAGGAGGAGGGGAGGAGGAGGAGGAGGATGGGGCGGAGGAGGAGGAGGAGGAGGAGGGGAGGAGGAGGAGCGGAGCCTTGGTGGTGAGGGGGGGTTGGTTAGGATGTGGAAGGGGTGGGCAGGATGAGGAGGAGGAGGAGGAGGCGGAGGAGGAGGAGGAGGACGGACCAGAAAAAGGAGGCAGGTAATGAGGAGGAGGAACCAGGAGGAGGAGGAGGATGAGGAAGAGGAGGAGGAGCGGATTAGGAGGAGCAGGAAAAAAGAGGAGAGGAGGAGAGGAGGAGGAGAGGAGGAGGAGGAGAGGGAGGAGGGGGGAGGCTATGAGGAGGAGGAGGCCGAGGAGGAAGAGGAGGAGGAGGAGGAGGCAGGGGAGGCAGGAGGACGGCAAGTTTTCTCTCTTCCTCGGTCCTTCATCCTCCGGCGGATGAAGAGGAGGAGGAAGACCAGGAGGAGGATGAGGAGGAGGAGGGGGACCAGGAGGAGGGGGAGGAGGATGAGGAGGAGGGTTACTCGACGCGGGGCTCCCCGTATCTGCATCTCATTCTCTTGGTACGTCTTCCTCTTGATATCTGTCATTGGGCGCCTGCGTGCGAGGGCGAACCGCTCGCTCGAGACATTCCCACAGTCTGCAAGCATGAGTGCGACCAATAGCACATCTGAGAGCGACTGATTCTGAGTGTGAGTTAATCTGGGTGCGGTTGAGCCTGGGTCTGCGTGGGTATGCGTGTGAGCGAATATGAGCGCGAGTGCGTGTGCGTGCGAGTGGGTCTGGATATGGACGAATCTGAATGTGAACCAGTCTGTGATTGAGCGGATCGTAGCAGGATGAGTCTGAGCATGACTGAGTCTGGGCTTGAGTGGGTCTGAGTGTGAGGAAAAGTGCGTGTTAATGAATATGAGTGCGAGTGAACCGAGTGTGATTGGGTATGGATGTGAGGCAGTCCGAGTGTGAGTCGGTCTGCGTTTGAGCGGGCCGAAGGATGATGAGTCTGAGCAGGAGCGAGTCTGAGCATGAGTGGTTCTGAGCGTGAGTCTGAGTGTGAGTAAGTTTAAGTATGGATATGAGCGAGTCTAAGTGCGGGTGAGCCTGCGTGTGACTGGGTCTGAGTATGAGTGAATATGAATGCAGAAGAGTGAAGGAGAGCGGAGAGCGAAGGAGAGTGAGGCGGAAGCGTTTGAGTAAAACCTAGAAGCTTTGGAACATCGAACCTCGATCGTCTGGCCGCTACTCGAGTTGCCCACGTCCTCCTCCTCCTCATCATCATCACCATCATCCCCTTCCTGCTTCTGCTCCTACCGTGTTCATGCTGTCCTCCTTCTCCTCCTCCTCCTCTTCCTCCTCGTCCTCGTCCTCCTCCTCCTCGCTTCCTCCTTTTCTTCCTCCTCTTCCTCCTCCTCCTCCTCCTCCTCCTCCTCCTCCTCCTTGGGAGTGCTGAAACCAGCAAATCGCCTGAGACATCCTCCCACAATTCGCCGGCCCAACGGGCCAGAGGCGTGCTAAGATCTCCGGTAACTGCTCAACAATATTTCTAGTTCGCGCGCGCGGGGCGGGCCCTGGGGGTCCCCGGACGAAAAGTACCCCGGCAAGGTCCCGGCACACTCCCAGCGAGGTCCCTTTTCGGAGCCCAGGAGGGCTCCAAACGGTCGAAGAGAGGCCCGAAAAACCCTCCAGACGGTCCAAGGGAGCCGGGAGACGCCGAAATATCACTCCCAAGCGCCTGCGATGGCCTCAAGACGGCCCAACAGGCCTTCAAGACGCCCCAAGAGGTCCCTAAGCGGCGCCCCAAGAGGGCTCCCACAAGCAAAAATCGGCCCATTCCCATAGGAAAACGTACATTTTTAACATATCCGCCTCTTCGTCTTTTACACCTTTCAAGGCGGTCCAAGAGGCTCCCCAAAACGGCCCGAGACCCTCAAGACCGCTCAAAGACGGCCCAAGCTACAAAAGGCCCAAAAAACCCTCAAGAACTCTTTTTCGGAGCCCAGGAGGGCTCCAAATCGGTCCAAGAGGGGCCCGAAAAGCTCCCCAAAACGCCTACGATAGCCTCAAGACGGCCCAACAGGCCTTCAAAACGCCCCAAGAGGTCCCTAAGAGGCCCCTAGGCAGCGTCCAAGAGGGCTCCCACTAGCAAAAATCATATCGTTCCCTTAGGAAAACGTGCATTTTTAACATATCCGCCTCTTCGTCTTTCACGCCATTCAAGGCGGTCCAAGAGGCCCCCAAGATCACCCCAAGACGGCCCGAGAGACCCTCTAGACCGCTCGAAGACGGCCCAACAACGTTCCAAAAAGGCCCAATAAACCCTCAATAATTCTTTTTAGGAACCCAGGAGGGCTCCAAATCGGTCCAAGAGGGGCTCGGTCCACTAGAGCCGGGGGACGCCGAAATATCACCCCCAAATGCCTACGATGGCCTCAAGACGGCCCAACAGGCCTTCGAGACGCCCCAGGAGGTCCTTAAGTGGCGTCCCGAGAGGGCTCCCGCAAGCAAAAACCGTCATATTCCCATGGCAAAGCGTACATTTTTTAACATATCCGCCTCTTCGTTTTCACACCCTTCAAGGCTGTCCAAGAGGCCCTCAAGATCACACCCAAACGGCCCGAGAGACCCTCAAGACCGCTCAAAAACGGCCCAAGAACGCCCCAATAACGCCCAAGAAACCCTCAAAACGGTCCAAGAGGCCCCAAAACGGCCCCATGATCGATGTCCACAGGGGCAACCTGAACGGAAATTTTGAGCCTCCCGCCCAAACGCGCCCCCGAAAAAAGGCCCCTACAAGCTCCCAGATCGCCCCACGAAGCCCCCAAGAAAACCCCAAGGGGCCCCCAACAGGCCGCAAGAAAACCCAAGAGGCCCCCAATGGACCCCCAGGAAACTCCCAGGAGGCCCCCAAGAGGCCAGGCGTACCCCCCAAGAGACCACCAAGAGGGCCCACCCAAAGCCATCCACGAGGCCTCCCAAAGTTCCCAAGAAGCTCCCACGAAGCTTCCAAGGGCTCCCAAGACCCCGCGAGGCCTCCAAAAACTCTCAAGAAACTTCCCAAAAACCTCCAAGGGCTCCCAAGAGGGTCACCAGTACTCCTCCTGAAAAGCTCCTTGCTGCTCCCAGAATAGACTCCCGGAAGCAGCCATGAGCTCTCCGAGGTGCCCCCCCCCAGATCCCCAACACTCAGTTTTTCTCGCGCCCCTCACCCTTGGATCCTCCGCTGCGCTTTCCTCCAAATTCGATTGGATGAGGATGAGTTTGGGATGGTCCTGGAAATGTGTGGGGGGTTCTGGAGGTCAGCGTAAATTCTGAGAGGTTGTCGGTTGCGTGTCTTCTGCGAACGCAACCAACAATGTGAATAATGGAAAAACCGCGCATGCACCGCCGATCCCCCGACGGCCCACATGCGTATGCATCCGGCAGCGTGTATGATGTGGGATGTCAAGCACGACTGGCCCACCCTCCTCGAAGTGGTCGCCCTCGTCGTCCTCCGCCTCCACCTCCTTCTATCCGTCCCTCCCTCCCTCATGTCCCTGCCTCACCTCCCTCTCCTCCATTTTCTCCTCTTCCTCGTCATAGTTCCTCCCGAAGTGGGGTGGGGCGGACCCCGGGCGAACCCTCAGGAACCCCGACAACATACAGGAATCCCTGCGAAGCTCCGAGGAGGAGGAGGGAGGAGGAGGATGAGGGGGGGGAGGGGGAGGAGGAGGAGCAGGAGGAGAAGGAGCAGCAGCAGCAGCAGCGACAAAACGGCCCACGAGGCGCCCGAACGGCCCAAGAGAGCCCCAGGAGGGACCCAACTGAGGGAATGCGATTCGGCAATTCGAGACTTCCGCCCCGAGCAGCCCCCATGAGGCCCCAAGAGGCCTGCAGGAGACCCCAAGAGGCCTAAACAAAAGCCTCAAGAAACCACCCGACGGCCCCCGAGAGCCCTCAAAACTGCCTCCAAAGAAACCCTTCGAAAAAGGCCTGCCACGATATCTCAACGAACATCCAAGAGGCCTCCGACCTACAACCCAGGCGCGGTGGCGGGATGGGCCGAAAACCACTAGATCGGCCGCCCCCTGCTTGCAGGGGTGCACGGCGTGCTGGACGTTTCAGGTTTTGGTTTTGGTTCTTTTTCTAAAAGAACTCCCCAGTGGGTTTCGGCCCGTCCCGCCGGCCACCCGCAAATTTCAGAAAATCCGTCTGTCAATGCCCAAAAACGGCCGTTTCGCTCGGGACATCCTCAAAAAATCGCGAAGATGGCCCAAGATGGCCTCCAAGTCCGCCCGAGATGGTCCAAGACGGCCTCCAAAACGGCCCAAGAGAGTCCAAGACGGCCCAAGACGGCCCAAGAGGCCCCCCAGAGGCCTCCCAGACGGCCCAAGAGGCCTCCAAGAGGTCCTCCAGGAGAGTCCGAAGAGGCCAAAATCATTGATTTTCCATTGGTTTTTGAAGGATTTTGGCATTTGCGCCTTTTCGGCTCTCCGACGGCTCAAGACGGCCCAAGAAGCCCCCAAGATCGCCCAAGAGGCCCCCAAGAGAGCCCCATGATGGCCCAAGTGGCCTCCAAGATGGCCCCTCGAGGGCCCCAAGAGGGCCCAAGAGGCCTCCAACACGCCCAAGATGGCCTCCCAGACGCCCAAGATGGCCTCCAAGACGGCCCTGGAGCATTCCAAGCGGGCCCCAAGTCGGCCCATAGAGGCCCCCCAAACGGCTTCCGACGGCTTCAGACGTGCCAGGAACCCACCAAGATGGCCGAAGTTGGCTCGAAGCTGGCCCGAGACGGCCCAAAAAGCCCCAAAGATCGCCCAAAGCTTGCCCAAGAGGCCTCCAAGACGGCCAAGATGACCTTCAAGATGCCCACGTGTTCCCCGAAGGCTTTCCAAACCGATTCGGGGAACACGTGGTCCGATAGCTTGGCAGGTCTGGCCTCAACGTTCGGCCACATAGGCGCTTCCAAAAAGGCAGGGGGCGGCGGTGATTCGCCGTAGGCGTCTTCGATCCGCCGCCCCCTGCTTGCAGGGGTGCACGGCGTGCTGGACGATTCAGGTTTTGGTTTTGGTTCTTTTTCTAAAAGAACTCCCCAGTGGGCTTCGGCCCGTCCCGCCGGCCACCCGCGATTTTCCCAAAATCCGTCTGTCAATGCCCAAAAACGGCCGTTTCGCTCGGGACATCCTCAACAAATCGCGAAGATGGCCCAAGATGGCCTCCAAGTCCGCCCGAGATGGTCCAAGACGGCCTCCAAAACGGCCCAAGAGAGTCCAAGACGGCCCAAGACGGCCCAAGAGGCCCCCCAGAGGCCTCCCAGACGGCCCAAGAGGCCTCCAAGAGGTCCTCCAGGAGAGTCCGAAGAGGCCAAAATCATTGATTTTCCATTGGTTTTTGAAGGATTTTGGCATTTGCGCCTTTTCGGCTCTCCGACGGCTCAAGACGGCCCAAGAAGCCCCCAAGATCGCCCAAGAGGCCCCCAAGAGAGCCCCATGATGGCCCAAGTGGCCTCCAAGATGGCCCCTAGAGGGCCCCAAGAGGGCCCAAGAGGCCTCCAACACGCCCAAGATGGCCTCCCAGACGCCCAAGATGGCCTCCAAGACGGCCCTGGAGCATTCCAAGCGGGCCCCAAGTCGGCCCACAGAGGCCCCCCAAACGGCTTCCGACGGCTTCAGACGTGCCAGGAACCCACCAAGATGGCCGAAGTTGGCTCGAAGCTGGCCCGAGACGGCCCAAACAGCCCCAAAGATCGCCCAAAGCTTGCCCAAGAGGCCTCCAAGACGGCCAAGATGACCTTCAAGATGCCCACGTGTTCCCCGAAGGCTTTCCAAACCGATTCGGGGAACACGTGGTCCGATAGCTTGGCAGGTCTGGCCTCAACGTTCGGCCACATAGGCGCTTCCAAAAAGGCAGGGGGCGGCGGTGATTCGCCGTAGGCGTCTTCGATAGCCACCTCGTAAGACAGTCGAGGCCGAACCCCCCACGACAAGCTCCAAACAAACTGCTTCATCCCCGTGCGTTCTGCCGCAACGCCTCTGGGAAACGACCACGGCCCACCAGCGCCGCCTGGCTCGCGACCGCGCAAGCAAGCGCTTGCGATGGCACAATACGGGCCGGCGGAATGAGCGAAGCGATTCACTTGCTCCGACAACGACAGATGCCCAGCATCATAACGGCCAAACCGCCTGAGACATCCCCGCAAACTGGGCGCGAACGCCCTCCAAATCTGCTCCGACAGCGAAACAGGTTGGAAGAGAAAATGGCCAAACCGCCTGGGACATCCCCGCAAAATCCCGCGAAAGGGGCCGAGTGAAATACCCCCCGCCGCTCCCCTTAGAGTGCTGAAGCCAGCGAATCGCCTGAGACATCCTCCAAATCTGCTCCGAAAGCGAAACACGCTGGAAGAGAAAATGGCCAAACCGCCTGAGACATCCCCACAACATCCTGCGAAAGGGGCCGAATGAAATGCCACCCCGCCGCTCGCCTTAGAGCGCTGAAGCCAGCGAATCGCCCGAGACATCTTCCAAATCTGCTCCGGAAGCGAAACATGTTGGAAGGGAAAATGGCCAAACCGCGTGAGACATTCCCGCAA
Source organism: Prorocentrum cordatum (assembly GCA_963575745.1). NCBI lineage: Eukaryota > Dinophyceae > Prorocentrales > Prorocentraceae > Prorocentrum > Prorocentrum cordatum. Next base: position 7,752 of record CAUYUJ010009578.1, on the reverse strand, counting down.
AATCCCGCGAAAGGGGCCGAATGAAATACCCCCCCCGCCGCTCCCCTCAGGAGTGCTGAAACCAGCGAATCGCCTGAGACATCCTCCAAATCTGCGGCGAAAGCGAAACACATTGGAAGAGAAAAAAGCGAAACCGTCTGAGACATCTCCACAATTACTCGACGCGGGGCTCCCCATATGTGCATCCCATTCTCTTGGTACGTCTTTCTCTTGATATTTGTCAATGATCGCCTGTGTGCGACGGCGAACCGCTCGCTCGAGACATTCCCGCAGTCTGCAAACATGAGTGCGACCAATAGCAAATCTGAGGGCGACTGATTCTGACTGTAAGTTAGTCTGGGTGCGATTGAGCCTGGGTTTGAATGGGTATGCGTGTGAGCAAATATGAGCGCGAGTGCGTCTGTGTGCGAGTGGGTCTGAGTATGGACGAATCTGAGTGCGAGCCAGTCTGTGATTGAGCGGATCGTAGCATGATGAGTCTGGGCGTGAGTGAGTCTGGGCTTGAGTGGGTCTGAATGTGAGAAAACGTGTGTGCTAATGAATCTGAATTGGAGTGAGCCGAGAGTGATTGGGTATGGATGTGAGGCAGTCTGAATGTGAGTCGGTCTGCGTTTGAGCGGACCGAACGGTGATGAGTCTGAGCAGGAACGAGTCTGAGTATGAGTGGTTCTGAGCGCGAGTCTGAGTGTGAGTAAGTTTAAGTATGGGTATGAGCGAGTCTAAGTGCGAGTGAGCCTGCATGTGACTGAGTCTGAAGATGAGTGAATATGAATGCAGAAGAGTGAAGGAGAGCGGAGGGCGAAGGATAGTGAGGCGGAAACGTTTGAGTAAAACCTAAAGGTTTGGAACATCGAGCCTCGATCGTCTGGCCCTGGCAACTCGAAAGCCCACGTCCTCCTCCTCCTCCTCCTCCTCCTCCTCCTCCTCCTCCTCCATCATCATCATCATCATCATCATCATCATCATCATCATCATCATCATCATCATCATCATCATCATCATCATCATCATCATCATCATCATCATCATCATCATCATCATCATCATCATCATCATCATCATCATCATCATCACATCATCATCACCATTCACCATCACCATCACCAACCATCTCATCACCATCACCATCCCACCCATCATTCACACCATCATCATCACCATCATCATTCATTCATATCATCATCATCATCATCATCATCATCATCATCATCCCCTTCCTGCTTTTGCTCCTACCATGTTCATGCTGTCCTCCTCCTCCTCCCCTCCTCCTCCCGTCCTTCGTCCTCCTCCTCTCGCTTCCTCCCTTTCTTTTCCTCCTCCCCCTCCCTCCTCCTCCTCTCCTCCTCCTCGTCCTCCTCCTCCTCCTCCTCCTCCTCCTCCTCTCCTCCTCCTCCTCCTCCTCCTTGGGAGTGTTGAAACCGGCAAATCGCCTGAGACATCCTCCCACAATTGCTACGACAACAACAAATGCCCAACATCATAACGGCCAAACCGCCTGAGACATCCCCGCAAACTGGGCGTGAACGTCCTCCAAATCTGTTCCGAAAGCGAAACACGTTGGAAGAGAAAATGGCCAAACCGCCTGAGACATCCCCACAACATCCCGCGAACGGGGCCGAATGACATACCCCCCCGCCGCTCCCCTTAGGAGCGCTGAAACCAGCGAATCGTCTGAGACATCCTCCAAATCTGTTCCGAAAGCGAAACATGTTGGAAGAGAAAATGGCCAAACTGCTTGAGACATCCCCGCAAAATCCCGCGAAAGGGGCCGAGTGAAATACCCCCCCGCCGCTCCCCTCAGAGTGCTGAAACCAGCGAATCGCCTGATACATCACCCAAATCTGCTCCGAAAGCGAAACATGCTGGATGACAAAATGGCCAAACCGCCTGAGACATCCCCACAAAATCCAACGAAAGGGGCGGAGTGAAATACTCCCCCCGCCGCTCCCCTTAGGAGTGCTGAAACCAGCGAACCGCCTGAGACATCCCCCAAATCTGCTCCGAAAGCGAAACATGTTGGAGGAGAAATTACTCACTGCGTGGAGCTCCCCATATGTGCATCTATTCGCATGGACCTGTCCGCCGTGAATGTCTAGGCGCAAGAGATTTCGAATATAAACGGGCTTCAGTTGTGACGGTCTGGACATAAATCGAACTGCGAGAGTGTGAATGAGCCTCAGTAGTACGAGCGCGTCTCTGTGCATGAGCCTGGGGCCTCCTGGGGCCTCCTGAAACCTACTGGGGCTTCCTGGGGTCTCCAGGAGCCTCTTGGGGCCTCCTGGGACCTCCTAGGGAGGTTTCGTGCCCCAGGAGAGGCGCAATATATAGCAACAGGCGTACATAAAACATTGCGGATTAGAGCCACAGGAGAAGGGCAATCTATAGGAACACGCGTAAAACACCAAGGACTCGTGCCCCAGGAGAGGCCCAATACATAGGAACATAAGTAAAACATGTAGGATTGTGTACACAGGAGAAGGACCATCTATAGAAACATACGTATACCATCAAGGAATCGTGCTCCAGGTACAGCACAATCGATAGGAACATAGGTAAAACACATGGGATTGGAGCCACTCCTGTTGCCTTCTGAGGCCTCCTGCTCCTGGGGCCTCTCGGGGCCTCCTGTTGCCTTCCGAGGCCTCCTGGCGCTTCCTGTTGCCTCCTGGGGCCTCCTGTGGTTTCCTGAGGGCTTCTGGAGCTTCCTGGGGCCTCCTGGAGCCTCTTGGGACATCCCGTGGACCCTTGAGTCTTTCTGTGGCCTCCTGATGCCTCCTGGGACCTCATGTGGTCTCCTGGGGCCTCCTGGAGCCTGTTGGAGCCTCCTGTGGCATCCTGAAAAGAATCTGCGCCCACGAGCCTGGCCACCAAAACAAGCAAACCGATCGAGACATCCTCAAAATCTGACCCACCTGGGGGGTGAAAATGAGCGCCTCGCTCGTGACATCCTCCAAATCTGCTCTGAAAGCGAAGGATGCTGGCACAGAAAACAGGCAAACCGCTCGAGACATCCCCACAAAATTCCGCGAACGGGACCCCGTGAAATATCCCCCCGCCGCCCCCCTTAGAGTGCTGAGACGAGCGAATCGCCTGAGACATCCTCCAAATCTGCTCCGAAAGCGAAACATGTTGGATCAGAAAATGGCCAAACCGCCTGAGACATCCCCACAAAATTCCGCGAACGGGACCCCGTGAAATACCCCCCCGCCGCCCCCCTTAGATTGCTGAGACGAGCGAATCGCCTGAGTCTGAGTGATGACTGAGTCTGAGTGATGAGAGAGCATGAGTGAGTCTGAGTGATGAGTGAATCTGAGTGGTGAGTCTGAGTGATGAGTGGTGTGTCTGAGTGAGGACTGAGTCTGAGTGATGAGTGAGTCTTGATGAGTGAGTCTGAGTGATGAGTGAGTGGGGAATCAAAAACCCCATCTTTGGATATGGGGAATCAAGAACCCCATCTTAGGATATGGGGAATAACTTACGTGTGTGTCTGAGTGATGGGTGTGGTGTTCTGTCCTGTTCTGTGTCCTTCCGGCGCGGTCCGCCAATAACAAGAAGTGCATCTATTCGCATGGACCTGTCCGCCGTGAATGTCTAGGCGCAAGAGCTTTCGAATATACACGGGCTTCAGTTGTGACGGTCGGGACATAAATCTAACTGCGAATGAATTGGAGTGTGAATGAGCCTCAGTAGTACAAGCGCGTCTTTGTGCATGAGCCTCGGGCCTCCTGGGGCCTCCTGAAACCTACTGGGGCTTCCTGGGGTCTCCAGGAGCCTCTTGGGGCCTCCTGGGACCTCCTAGGGAGGTTTCGTGTCCCAGGAGAGGCGCAATCTATAGCAACAGACGTACAGAAAACATTGTGGATTAGAGCCACAGGAGAAGGGCAATATATAGGAACACGCGTAAAACACCAAGGACTCGTGCCCCAGGAGAGGCCCAATACATAGTAACATGAGTAAAACATTTAGGATTGTGTACACAGGAGAAGGACCATCTATAGAAACATACGTAGAACATCAAAGAATCGTGCTCCAGGTGAGGCCCAATCGATAGGAGCATACGTAAAACACATGGGATTGGAACCACTCCTGTTGCCTTATGAGGCCTCCTGCTCCTGGGGCCTCTCGGGGCCTCCTGTTGCCTTCCGAGGCCTCCTGGCGCTTCCTGTTGCCTCCTGGGGCCTCCTGTGGTTTCCCGAGGCCTTCTGGAGCTTCCTGGGGCCTCCTGGAGCCTCTTGGGACATCCTGTGGCCTCTTGAGCCTTTCTGTAGCCTCCTGATGCCTCCTGGGACCTCATGTGGTCTCCTGGGGCCTCCTGGAGCCTGTTGGGGCCTCCTGTGGCATCCTGAGAAGAATCTGCGCCCACGAGCCTGGCCACCAAAACAAGCAAACCGATCGAGACATCCTCAAAATCTGGCCCACCTGGGGGGTGAAAATGAGCGCCTCGCTCGAGACATCCTCCAAATCTGCTCCGAAAGCGAAGGATGTTGGGCACAGAAACAGGCAAACCGCCTGAGACATCCCCACAAATGGCCGCGAACGAGCCCGTGCAACCACCCCTGGCGGCTCCCCTTAGGGGTGCTGAAATGAGCGCCTCGCTCGAGACATCCTCCAAATCTGCTCCGAAAACGAAGGATGTTGGGCACAGAAACAGGCAAACCGCCTGAGACATCCCCACAAAATGGCCGCGAACGAGCCCGTGCAAACACCCCTGGCGGCTCCTTTAGGGCCACGAGCCTGGCCACCAAAACAAGCAAACCGATCGAGACATCCTCAAAATCTGTTTCCCCCACGTAAACGAAAGGATGTTTGGGCCCACGAAAATGACCCAAGACGCCTGGACATTCCCACCAACATTCCGCGCTCGGGACCCCGTGAAATACCCCACCGCCGCCCCCCTTAGAGTGCTGAGACGAGCGAATCGCCTGAGACATCCTCCAAATCTGCTCCGAAAACGAAACATGTTGGATCAGAAAATGGCCAAACCGCCTGAGACATCCCCACAAAATTCCGCGAACGGGACCCCGTGAAATACCCCCCGCCGCCCCCCTTAGATTGCTGAGACGAGCGAATCGCCTGAGTCTGAGTGATGACTGAGTCTGAGTGATGAGAGAGCATGAGTGAGTCTGAGTGATGCGTGAATCTGAGTGGTGAGTCTGAGTGATGAGTGGTGTGTCTGAGTGAGGACTGAGTCTGAGTGATGAGTGAGTCTTGATGAGTGAGTCTGAGTGATGAGTGTGGTGTTCTGTCCTGTTCTGTGTCCTTCCGGCGCGGTCAGCCAATAACAAAAACCCCATCTTTGGATATGGGGAACAAAAACCCCATCTTTCGATATGGGGAAAAAGCGAAACCGTCTGAGACATCCCCACAATTACTCGACGCGGGGCTCCCCATATGTGCATCCCGTTCTCTTGGTACGTCTTTCTCTTGATATCTGTCAATGAGCGCCTGTGTGCGAGGGCGAACCGCTCGCTCGAGACATTCCCACAATCTGCAAACATGAGTGCGACCAATCGCAAACCTGAAAGCGACTGATTCTGAGTGTGAGTTATCTGGGTGCGATCGAGCCTGGGTTTGAGTGGGTATGCGTGTGAATAAATATGAGCGCGAGTGCGTCTGTGTGCGAGTGGGTCTGAGTATGGACGAATCTGAGTGTGCGCCAGTCTGTGATTGAGCGGATCGTAGCGTGATGGATCTGAGCATGAGTGAGTCTGGGCTTGAGTTGGTCTGAATGTGAGAAACAGTGAGTGTTAATGACTCTGAACGGAGTGAGCCGAGAGTGATTGGGTATGGATGTGAGGCAGTCTGAGTGTGAGTCGGTTTGCGTTTGAGCGGACCGAAGGATGATGAGTCTGAGCAGGAGCGAGTCTGAGTATGAGTGGTTTTGGGCGTGAGTCTGAGTGTGAGTAAGTTTAAGTATGGATATGAGCGGGTCTAAGTGCGAGTGAGCCTCCGTGTGACTGAGTCTGAGTATGAGTGAATCTGAATGCACAAGAGTGAAGGAAAGCGGAGAGCGAAGGAGAGTGAGGCGGAATCGTTTGACTAAAACCTAAAGCTTTGGAACATCGAACCTCGATTGTCTGGCCCTGGCTACTCGAATTGCCCACGTCCTCCCCCTCCTCCTCCTCCTCCTCCTCCTCCTCCTCCTCCTCCCCCGCGTCATCATTATCATCATCCTCCCCTTCCTGCTTCTGCTCCTACCGTGTGCATGCTGTCCTCCATCTCCTCCTCCTCCTCGTCCTCCTCTTCCTCCTCTTCCTCCTCCTCCTCCTCCTCCTCCTTCTCCTCCTCCTCCTCCTCTTCCTCCTCCTCCTCCTCCTCCTTGGGAGTGCGGAAACCAGCAAATCGCCTGACACATCCTCCCAAAGCTGCTCCAGAAACGACAAATGCCCAGCATCATAACGGCCAAACCGCCTGAGACATCCCCGCGAACTGGGCGCGAACGTCCTCCAAATCTGCTCCGAAAGCGAAACATGTTGGAAGAGAAACTGGCCAAACCGCCTGAGACATCCCCACAAAATCCAACGAAAGGGGCGGAGTGAAATACCCCCCCGCCGCTCCCCTTAGAGTGCTGAAGCCAGCGAATCGCCTGAGACATCCTCCAAATCTGCTCCGAAAACGAAACATGATGGAAGAGAAAATGGCCAAACCGCCTGAGACATCCCCACAACATCCCGCGAGAGGGGCCGAATGAAATGCATCCCCGCCGCTCCCCTTAGAGTGCTGAAGCCAGCGAATCGCCTGAGACATCGCCCAAATCTGCTCCGAAAGCGAAACACGCTGGATGACAAAATGGCCAAACCGCTTGAAACATCCCCACAAAATCCAACGAAAGGGGCCGAATGAAATACCCCCCCCGCCGCTCCCCTTAGGAGTGCTGAAACCAGCGAATCGCCTGAAGCATCCCCCAAATCTGCTCCGAAAGCACAACATGTTGGAGGAGAAAAAGGCGAAACCGTCTGAGACATCCCCATAATTACTCGACGCGGAGCTCCCTATATGTGCATCCCATTCTCTTGGTACGTCTTTCTCTTGATATCTGTCAATGAGCGCCTGTGTGCGAGGGCGAACCGCTCGCTCGAGACATTGCCGCAGTCTGCAAGCATGAGTGCGACCAATAGCAAATCTGAGAGCGACTGATTCTCGTGTGTGTGTGTGTCATCCGATGAGTGGACCTGAATCAGTGTAGTGAATGTATGAGTACAAGTACGAGTGAGTCTGAGTGATGAGTGAGTCTGAGTGACGAGTGAGTCTGAGTGATGAGTGAGTCTGAGTGATGAGTGATGAGTCTGAGTCATGACTGAGTCCGAGTGATGAATGAGTCTGCGTGATGAGTGAGTCTGAGTGATGAGTGGGTCTGAGTGATGAGTGACTCTGAGTGATGGGTGAATGGGTCTGAGTGAAGAGGAGTGGTGTGTTCTCTCTCCTCCGGCGCGGTCCGCCAATAACAAGAACCCCATACTTAGGATATGGGGAAACATCCGCGAAAAGGGGCCGAGGGAAATACCCCCCCGCCGCCCCCCTGAAGTGCTGAAGCCAGCGAATCGCCTGAGACATCCTCGCATTCTGCTCCGAAAGCGAAACATGCTGGAGAAGAAAATGGCCAAACCGCCTGAGACATTCCCACAAAATCCCGCGAAAGGGGCCGAGGGAAATACCCCCCCGCCGCTCCCCTTAGGAGTGCTGAAGCCACAGAATCGCCTGACACATCCTCAACATCAGTGTGTGTGTGTGTGTGAGTCATCCGATGAGTGG
>CAUYUJ010009577.1:15000-33463 GCA_963575745.1 Prorocentrum cordatum | reverse complement strand
CCTCCACAGTGGGAAGATGATCCTAGATTTCCGGTGTTGGTGGTAATAGTTCGGCCACCTTGGAGGCCAGAATAGTACCACCATCACCGAGATCGGGATCTTCTTCCCTCGGTGGAGGCACACCGTCGAAATTGGTGTTGGTGTCAATCTCTAGGCCTCCGAGAGGGGCCCGTGGGCGGCCCGCGCTGCGGGGCCTCCGCGGGGCGGAACCGGCGCGCCTCCAGGGACAGCTGCCGCTGCAGCGCCGAGGGGGAGCGGTCGGCGGGGGCCTGACGCCGGGGCGGGCCTCGTCGCCCTCGCCGTCGGCGTCGTCGTCCTCGTCCTCGTCCTCGTCCTCGTCGTCGTCGTCGTCGTTGTCGTCGTCGTCGTCGTCGTCGTCGTCCTGATCGTCGTCGTCGTCGTCGTCGTCGTCGTCGTCGTCGTCGTCGTCGTCGTCAGCCTCGCCGTCCTGCCCGCCGCTCGTCGCTCTCTCGCTCGCCGTCCACCCGCGCGCGAAGGCACGCCTCGCGCCCTGCCGCGTGGGTGGGCTGCGTCTGCTGCCAATGGGGAGCGCACAAAGGACGTACACGCCCAGCTATGTACATGAACACGGCCCCTTGACCCGCGAGACCGGCCGCGTGATACGAATATTCGCCCAATGCGAAATCTCGAAAACAGCGTGGATTCATGTACGTGTACGTCCTTCTTTCGCTCCTGAGCCAAAGTGGCCCGCCACTGGGGGCACCAACACCAACACAGGGGGTTGCCTTCACAGGGGGAAGATGATCCTAGATTTCGGGGTTGGTGGCAACATGTCGGCCACCTCGAAAGCCAGAATAGTACCACCATCACCGAGATCGGGATCGCCTTCCCTCGGTGGAGGCACACCGCCGAAATTGGTGTTGGTGTCAACCTCTAGGGACCCCTCGCTCGTCGTCCACCTGCGCGCGAATGCACGCCTCGCACCCTGCCGCGTGGGGGGTCTGCTTCTGCTGCCAGTGGCCCATCACTGGGGGCTCCTGCCTCGGGCCGGGGCAGCCCCTGGACGAGCCAGGACCCCAGGAGTACCCTCCCCAGCCCCTGATTGGCTGGACCCTCGTCATCAAGTCCGTCAACCAGCTAGCTGCTAGTCGAGCAGCGAACACTTGATGGACCCACGAACCCGATAAGGAAAGTAAGTCAAATCATCTGCTGTCAGACTTCTCTGGTGACGCCTCGACTTCTGAGGATAATTCAGACGAGAGCCAAGCTATTTAAGGTACGTCGAATTCGGGAGCTCACCGAATATCTATTTTTCTGAGCGTGACTCAGGTGGAAGCTTCATTTGTGAGAACCAACGTCGTAAAACAACTCGTCTAACATTCCCATTGTGCGAGGATGTCTCAAGCGAAACGCCCACCCACAACATAACGAATATCCGATGCCCGATCTCCAGCAGATCATTAATTCTGAAGATATCTCAAGCGAAATACTCGCTTTTGAGAACGAACGTCGTGAAACAATTCCTCCAACATACCGATTGTGTGAGGACATCTCGTGCGAGATGATCCCACACACCATGTTGGTTATCTGACGCCCGATCTCCAACATGTCGAGTTCCTGCGGATGTCTCAGGCAAGCGCTTCATGCTCGAGAAACCAGCGTCAACGTAACAACATAACTCCTCCAACATCCCCGTGTTGTGAGGATGTCTCAGGCGAAACGATGCCCCACAACAGCATGAATACCCGATGCCCGACTTCCAATATCTCATTGTTCTGAGGATCTCTCAAGTGATAGCAATCTCTCATGTGAAAGCTTCGTGTTCGAGAACCAACGTCGCACAACAACTCCAACATCCCCGTGATGTGAGGATGTCCCTGCGGAACGCCCCCCCATACACACACACCGTGTTACATACCCGGCGCCTGATCTTCTTCAACATCAGATGTCCTGAGGATGCCTCAGACGAACGCTTCAGCTTTGAGAACTGACCTCGCAGAACAACTCCTCCAACATCCCCGTGTTACGCTCCCCCCACAGCATATTGGACATCCGACGCCTGATTCTCCGACGCCCCCGTGAACACGTGCCCCGCGCGCAGGCCCCCCTCCGCGCACGCCTCTGCATGCGTAACGAGTCTGGCGCGAGCCAGTCCAGTCGGATACCCCCCTAGGGAGCCCCGCTGCCGCCGGCAGCACGCGAGAGCACGTGCCAAACGCCTGCGCGACGAGACTCGTGTTGGAGTCCCCCACCCGAGCTTTCTCAGAGCTTCGGACTGCGCCGCTATACGGGTGTTTGAAGGGGAACTGGAACACACACAAATAAATACACACAAGTAAAAATATCCCCCATATTTTCCCATATTTTCTGGGTTTTTGTCTTCCCCACCACTTCCCATATTTTTGCATATTTTCCTGGGAGTCGACGATTAATTGTGTCTGTGTGTTTCTTTCCCTCCTGAGTGTTGGGCGCCAGAAGAAGCGCCTTCCTCGAGCCTGCAGGCTCTCCCCAGGCATGGTTTCCAGCGTCCCTTGCAGGCGGCTCCCGGAGGCACTTCGCGCGCCCTGGCCTGCCTCGCGCGCACGATCTTTACCTGCCCAAGTTCCGACGCCGCCTGCGCGACACCCTGCCGGTACGAGGCCGAAGGCCCGCACACTCAAAGAGATCCCTGGGCCTGAGCCCTTACCGGGAGAAGGGCGCGCGTGCCCTCGGTTTGAAGGCCTCCTCCTCGTCAAATTTTCTCTTCCCCGCGGACCCCCTCCCACGCACGACAGAGCTGCCACCGCTCTCTGTCCACAGCCGGCCTCTCGCCCTCGCCCCTGCGAGGGACAGGCCACAGCGACGGAGGCGACGAACGCGCCCACGAGGGACGTCCCTCCATCGTCCCCGCGGAGGCGATCCCGGCGAGGGTGGACATTGATACGAGGGGCCCCGAGGTGTATCCGCATCCGCCGCATCCAGGGGTCCAGGGAGATCTGAAGGGGCCCAGGGACACACAAATGAATACACACAAATAAAATGATTCCCCATATTTTCTCATATTTTCTGGATTTTTGTCTTCCCCCCCAGTTCCCATATTTTCCCATATTTTCCTGGGGCTCGACGATGAATTGTGTCTGTGTGCTTCTTTTCCTCCTGAAGATCGGCTCGAAGAGAGAACGTTTTTCTCGCGGCGACAACTTGGCCCTGAGCCGCGCGCAGAGCGGGGCGGAGGCTGGGGGGAGGGCTTCTTAGAAACACCCCTGCTGCTGAGAAGGCGCCGGCCTCACATCTATGGATAAGGCCCGCGCCTTCCAAGGAGCAGGGGTGCTTCTAAGAAGCCCTCCCCCCTCCCTCCACCCCCCTCTGCGAGGCGGCTGAATGGCGGGCGTCAGGGGGGAGCGCGGCGGGAGGGCGTGGAGGGCAGAACGAGACGCGCCCCTCGCCGCCGTGTCACCAGACGCACTGCGGCGATGCTGGGGGCCCACCGGGGGGGAACAGCGTTACGTGATGGGGGAGGCGGGGGGGATGCAACGCGCGTTGAGGCCCAAAGGGTCACAAAACCACTCCCCAAGGCGGGCGGCATGCGTGAATCCCTGCCTCGGACAGGGCCCTCCCAAGAGTCCCCACCCGCCCTCCTGGGAGGGCCCGCTCCTCCGCCTGGCCCCCCCCTTGCTGACCAGCCCCTGGACTGGGGAAGCTCCCGCCAGGGGGGGGGGGGCGGCGAGAACGGCGAAGGGCATCCAAGGACCCTCCTCCTGCGGGACTCCCTCTCCTTCACGGCCACTGGCGCGCTCGACGGTCTCTGGAGGGCCCCGCCCCCCCCCCCCCCAGCTGCACCCGCCTCGCCCCTGCCGCGCGCTGCCGAGCGAGCCTCTGGACCTCTCGGGGGCTCGTGGCGCTGCCTGCGCCGGCGGGACATCCAATTGGGCCGCTGCCGGCTCTCCCCCTGGACCTCTCGAGAGGGGCGCATCCTGACCGGCATGTCGGAGAGAAGGAGGAGGAGGAGGAGGAGGAGGAGGAGGGTGAGTGAAGGAGGAGGGGAGGAGGAGATAGGTGGAGGAGGAGGCGGAGGCGGTGTGAGGAATCGAGGAGAGGAGGCAGGAGGAGGAGGAGGAGAAGGAGGAGGAGGAGGAGGGAGGAGGGGGGAGAGGTAGGAGGAGGAAGGAGGCAGGAGGAGGAGGAGGTGGTGGAGGAGGAGGAGAGGAGGAGGGGAGGAGGAGGGAGGAGGCGGAGGAGGCGAGGAGGAGGAGGAGGAGGAGGAGGGAGGAGGGGGAGGAGGAGGAGGAGGAGGAGGAGGAGGAGGGGAGGAGGAGGAGGAGGAGGAGAGGAAGGAGGAGGGGGAGGGAGGAGGGAGGAGGGAGGAGGGAGGGAGGGAGGAGGGAGGAGGGAGGTGGGAGGAGGGAGGAGGGACAGGGTAGGTGGGAGGATTTTTAGGAGTTGAGGAGGTGAAGGGAGGGTAGGATGGGAGGATCGAGGAGGGAGGAGGAGAGGAGGAGGAGGAGGAGGAGGAGGAGGAGGAGGAGGAGGAGGAGGAGGAGGAGGAGGAGGGAGGAGGAGGAGGGAGGGGGACCTCCTCATCCTACACGTGGCAGCCGTGGCGGAACATCAGCCGGGGGCTCGCCAAGGCGCGCGGCGGCCTCGGCGTCGCTCCCTCCTCCGAACCCCGGCCTCGAGGCGCCGCGGAGGGCCGCGCGGCGCTGCCCGCGCGCTACGCACGCCGACGCCGGCCCCGGCCGAGCCGACGTCGGCCCCGCGGGCCGCGCCGAGAGGGCGCACGCGCCGACCCCGGGCCGGAGACTGCCCTCGGCTCGCCTGCGGCGCTGCTCCGTGTCGCTTCGGCGGGCGCGCCCGAGGGGAGAGCCCGGGGGGAGGTCGAGTGGGGAATCGACTGCAGACTCGACTTGCCTCAGTATCGACTTCCCCGTCGAGTCTCTACGAGAGGCGTGCCTGCAGAGCGCTCCGCAGATCTGCCGACCAGTCTATACGCGTGTTTCTCGTGGAGCCCGAAGAGGAAGTGAAGCTTGGGAGCTTGGGGCACATCAACTCTGCAGTCGATCCCCCTCCTGCTCCTGCTCCTCCTCCTGCTCCTGCTCCTGCTCCTCCTCCCCCTCCTCCTCCTCCTCCTCCTCCTCCTCCTCCTCCTCCCCCTCCTCCTCCCTTCCTCCACCTCCTCCTCCTCCTCCCTCCCTCCTCCTCTCCTCCTGCCCTCCTCCTCCTACCTCCTCCTCCTCCTCTCGAAGGGGGGGGGGGAGCGGCGCGACGGCCGGCGGCTGGGTTGGCATGGCGACAGGGGGGCCCTCGGAGGGCGGTGCGCGGCGGCCGCGCCCCGGCCTCCCGGCCCCCACACCTGCAGGACAGAGGGTCGGAGGGCCGGCCCGGCGGCGCAGAGGCGGGCCCGCAAGCAGACGGTGTTAGGCAGGGCGAGGTTCAAGAGACGCGCCCATGCTCTGCTCGGCGCGCGCACGAGGGGGTGGAGGCGTGGGGGGTGGGCTTCTCAGAAGGAGGCCGCTTTCAGGAGGCGCCGGCCGAACATCTAGAGAGAAGGCTCCGCCGCCTTCTTAATGATGTTTGCCATGCTTTTGGAGAAAGCCCTCCCCCCTCCCCCCACCCCCCTCTGCGCGTGGCCGACCCACGGGCAGAGCACCCTCTGCGAGCGAGGCGCGGGACCCTGCAGCAGACGTTGGGCAGGGGCGAGGTTCAGAGAGCGCCTGCCTCTGCAGGGCCGGCACACAAGGGACGTCGAGGTGGTCAAACGCCTCGCCAGTGAAGCCGACGAAGATGCGCAAGATCCCACCATGCGCTCATGTCCAGAAAAGTTTTGGCTTGACGGCGGGTGTGGCTGATCATTTTCAGCTTGACCGAACAGGTTGGCTGCGCCCCCTGACGTCCGCTTGGGGTGTTTCGGGGATCTTCTGACCCGGGTCAATCCAGACACGAGTCAGCAGGAAACCAAAAACTGCAATGCAGGAAAAAAAAAAAAAAAAAAAACTGCAACGCAGATCTTCGCGAACCCGGGTCAGCCAATATGCGCGGCCGCCTCGCGGCCACGCGCGGCTCGCTAACCCGGGTCAGCCAGAGGGGGTCTTCGCAGGATCCTGCAGGATCTGGTGCCCTGGCTGACCCCCTTTGCATTGACCCCCGCCTCATTCGCTCATGTCCAGAAAAGTTTGGCCTGACTCGGGAGCGGCCAAGAGGGGGGTGTCCAAGAGGGGGGGGTGCAAATCATGACCGGCGGCATGTGCGCGGCCCAGCGGGGGGGCCTGGGACGTAATGAAATAAGAAGAGGCGCCATGAAATCTGCGGAGATATCATGGCCGACGCCATGAAATCCACCCCCCCCTAGTCATCACCCCCCTCTTTTCCGCCCCCGACTATCATTTCCAGCTTGACCGAAGAGGTTGGCTGCGCCCCCTGACGTCCGCTTGGGGTGCTCTGCAGACCTGGCCCCCCGCGAGGGATCCCACGGGGCAGCGGCGCCCCGCCACGGGCACTGCCCCGGGCTGCCTGTCGGCGGCGAGCGAGGCCTGCCGTGGCCGGGACAACACCTCTCGCTCCTTCTCGTCGAGGCCAGCCAGAGGCACGTCCACTGCAGCGTGTTTTGTCTGTCCAGCAATTGGTAGCAAATGCCGTCGCCGTCGCCGTCGCCATCGCCGTCTCCTCCTCCTCCTCCTCCTCCTCCTCCTCCTCCTCCTCCTCCTCCTCCTAGCCACAGGTGCCAGAATGACGCTTCCAGGGTGCGGGACGGTTATCGTTTCGCCGGAAGGGGGGGGGGTCTGTAATTGCTTCTTCGGGTTACATCTTTCTGTTCGGCACCCGTCGCCCAGAGAGCCGGCCGGAAAATTGTACACTAGATGTTGTCCCGTGGCGTTTCTGCGGAGCCCCGTGGCACAGGGCCCCGATACCTGAGTGTACACACGCGCGGCCCCCACGTCTCGGCGGCGGGCGAGGGGGAAGTGAGGAAAAGGCCACTTCTGGGCGGGCGGCGGGGCTTCTCAGAAGCCCTCGAGCCTGCTGAGGGGTGCTCGGTGTCTTCGGGGAAGGCTCGGCAAAAACTTCTCATAAGGCCAGAGGACTTCAGAGAGCTTCCTGAGCAGGCCCGCCTTGGGCGTGGCTCCAAGGGGGGTCATGCATGGGGGGGTCGGATGCGCTCCCCTCTCGTGCCACCGTCGGGCCCCGCCAGAGCCCCAAGGGGGCTCGTTTGGGTACAGCTTGGGTACATATTCGGACCACCCTCGCCCTCCCTTACCAGCCTCGAACGTATCCCTATCCCTGAGATTGACACGCCAAAGGGCGATGACAATCTTAGGGATTCGCCCTCCAAAAATAAGGGAATCCCCAAGATTGGCATCGTGATGAGGAGGTGCCCAGCATAGGGATAGAGATATGTTCCAGGCTGGTAAACCCCCCCCCTCCGCGCAGGACCCCCCCCCCGCGACGCAACGCACCGCCGCCCCCTCCCACCTCCCTCCCCGCCGGGCGCGCCGCCGCGCCGGGCAGGACGCCCGCCGTGGAGGTCGGCGTGGCCTCTCGCCCCCGGGGCACCACCCGCGCGCCCCCCGAGGGGAGACCTCGGCCGCTGCCCCGGGGGGGCATCGCTCGGGGATGGACAGACCCCCCTTTAGCAAAACGTGGTTTAGTGAGAAAACGACCTGAGGCCCAAACCTGGCGGGCGCAGGCCTGGAAAACAACGGCCACGGCGCCCTCTCGAGAGCCGAGAAAACGGACAGTTCACTCCTCGACGCGTCACTGTTGGGGCTTCTGTCCACCCCCGAATCGTGGTCCGGAAGCGCCGCAGCCGAGGCGGCTCGATCGATCGCCGCGTCGACACTGGGGAGCAGCACCGCTGCTCCCCGGACCTCTCTCCCTGGGCGCGCTCGGACCGGAAGTGCGGGGCGCATCCGGCCGTGGCGACGAGGGCCTCCCACCGAGGCCCAGCAGAGGGGAGACGAGGCAAGGGCCGCAGTAAGGGGACACCTCCTCGCCCTCGCTCGGACGTCCATTCCCTGTGCTTTTGTTCGGTTTCGCGCGTGGCTTCTTCGCCAAAGGATCAGGGATGCTCCTCGAGGGTCCTCGCCGGAGGAAAAAAATGCACACGCCCGAGCGATGCCAAGCCTCTTCCTCCTCTGCACACCGCTGCGGCCTCGTCGAACGATGCGTCGACACGTCGTCGACCACGCCGCATCGATCTCGATCGTCGCGCCCCCGTTCCCCTGGTCGGCGGGAGAGGCCGCGCCGCGAGAGAGAGCCCGGCGCCTGCTCCAGCGGCGATCGCCCGCGCGCCGCCTCGGGGGGGGGGGAGTGCCCTCCGAGTGGCGGGGGGGGGGGGGGGGAGGGGGAGGGGGCAAGGCTCATCAGAAGGGGGATGCCTCTTAGAAGGCGCGGGCCTCCTGCATCTCTGGACGAGGCTCGCGCCTCCCAGGAAGGCGTGCCTCGAAGGAGCGTTCACCCCTCCCCCCCACCCCCTGCCCTAGGGCCTACCCCTAGGGCCTACCCCTAGGGCTACCCTAGGGTGTCCAGTAGGGCCTACCCTTGGGAAGCCTAGTGCCTTCAGTAGGGCCTACCCTTGGGAAGCCTAGGGCCTTCAGTAGGGCCTATCCTTGGGAAGGCTAGGGTCGGTAGAAGGGCCCAGGGTAGCCAAGGCCCCCGGTGATCTATACCAGCCATCGTGCGTGATACTCAAGGCGCACTTCCCCCCTCGCCACTCAGAGTCGGCCGCGCGCAGAGGGAGGGTAGCCCTAGGGATAGGCCCAAGGGGTAGGCCCTAGGGGTAGCCCTAGGGTAGCCCTCGGGGTGGGCCTTAGGGGTAGCCCTTTTATTGCGGATTACAAACTGATTCCTTTGGTCGGGCGGGTAGGGCAGGACATTAAATGCATTGATTGCTTTGGTGGCGGACTACATGTTGATTCCCCTTGGTAGCGGATTACAATTTGATGCCTTTAGTCGGGCGGGCGGGCGGGACATTAAAGGCATTGATTGCTTGCTTGTGTGGTGGATTACCAATTGCTTCCCGTTGGTACCGGATTACGAGTAGATTCCATTTGTGGCGGATTACAAGCTGATTCCTTTTGTCGGGCGGGCGGGCGGGACATTAAAGGCATTGATTGCTTGTGTGGCGGATGGCAAACTGATTCTTATCGTGGCAGATTACACATTGATTCCTTTTGTCTGGCGGGCGGGCGGGACATTAAAGGCAATGATTGCTTGTTTGGTGAATTGCGAATGGATTCCCTTTGGCAGCGGATTTTAAACTTATTCCTTTGGTCGGGCGCCTTTTGCCTGGCGGGCGGGCGGGACATTGAAGGCAATAATTGCTTGTGTGGTGAATTACAAATGGATTCCCTTTGGCAGCGGATTGCAAACTTATTCCTTTGGTCGGGCGGGCGGGCGGGACATTAAATGCATTGATTGCTTTCGTGGCGGATTACAAAGTGATTCCATTTGGCAGCGGATTGCAAGTTGATTACTATTATGGCGGATTGCAAGCTGATTCCTTTTGTCGGGCGGGCGGGCGGGACATTAAAGGCATTGCTTGCTTGTGTGGCGGATTACACATACTGAAGGCCCTAGGCTTCCCAAGGATAGGCCCTACTGGACACCCTAGGGTAGCCCTAGGGTACCCCTAGGGGTAGGCCCCAGAGGTAGCCCTAGGGTAGCCCTAGGGGTAGGCCCTAGGGGTAGCCCCAGGGTAGCCCTAGGGGTAGGCCCTAGGGGTAGCCCTAGGGTAGCCCTAGGGGTAGGCCCTAGGGTAGCCCTAGGGTAGCCCTAGGGGTAGGCCCTAGGGGTAGCCCTAGGGTAGCCCTTCCTTGGGTGATCTATAAGCGATCGCTCGGCGACCTCACCCGACGGCTTGCGGCGGCCGCTCGAGATGGATGCAGGAGACCGGTTGAGATCGAGACCAGTGGACAGATACATCGCGAATCCGATTCGAAGCCAAGCGCAAATCGAATACTTCAACAGCCCTCCACTGTCTGCAGATCGCCCGAAAGGTGGCCCTACAGGTATGGATATCTTGGGGCCCTGGGGGGGGCAAGTACAGTTCAAACTGATAGAAATGATGCGCATGACGAAGCTTTTCGAGCGGATTGACCGTGGAGGCAAGGATGCAAGGGTACCTTTGAGAAACTTGTCCATCCTTACTACCGAATGTCGGCTGTGTATCCATATCAACCGCCTACAGAGGTCCCCGAAGACCGATACCCTAAGCGGTGGCCATGGACACGTCCCCGCCCCGGGGAGAAACGCATTTTTCATTCGCGGCCATAAGTGGCGTTATGAGGGGGAGGGGGCCGGGAGGGGACATAACGTAGCGCCCACCCCCCAAACTGTGCCGGGGACGCACTGAGGGGGGGAGCGTTACGTCATGGGTGGGGGAGGGGGGGGAGAGGGGGGAGGCTAGCCAGGTGCGCTCGCGTCATATCTGACGTCCTACCCCTTCCTCCGATCCCTTACCATGGCGTAGATATCCTCTCTATTCGCACAGTTGGATGTCGAGCAGGGCAATGATCGCGAGAGGGTACGCGATGCATGGTCGAGTTTGGCATGGAATAGCGTACAAGAGCACGGCAGAGCGAAGCATGCTATAGCATGGCGTGGCATTGCACAGTGAAACATTGCATCACAAAACATTGCAACGCAAAGCATGGCATCGCACAGCGGCGCAGAACACAACACCGCACAACATGTCATGGCATGGCGCCGAGGTCCTTGGATGGTAAGTGAATCGTCTTCGAAGGGTCTGGGCCGGTCTGGAGTCGCGGCTCCATGTTTAGCTGCCTGGGTTCCCCGAAGAACTCCCCACAAGGCGGGGCTGATGGAGAGCACCCGCTGGCTCTGCTTGCAACATCGCCTTCTCAAAGCAGAAACAGGGCTACCGCTTGATACTTCCTGAGGGGCCAAAAAAATCAACGAATCGACACCGAATGTGTAATCACTTCCGATGGTTTTGTTTGGGGGGCATTTTCTAGATTTTGGGCCTCTTTGAAAGGGCCGAAAACCAAGCCGTGGCATGGCGATGGAAATAATGTCGCCAACGCTGCAGCGGGGAGCACGATTCGGAACGAGCGGAAGCACGGAAATGAGGCCAGCGCTGCAGCGGAAGCACGACTCGGAACGAGCGGTAGCCCGAAAATGAGGCCAGCGATTCAGCGAGAGCAGCATCTTTGAAACAAAACCCACCGAAAAAACCTACTCCACGGGGATCCTGTGAAACAAAACAACACCGCGGAGGGGGGCCGAATATTGCCTGGACGTCACCCGGGGCGAGAGGAGAGTAGCATTAGCCCCCCAAGAGGCCCCAAGAGGCCCCAAGAGACCCCCAGGAAGCCCCGGGAGGCCCCCACGAGGCCCCCAAGCGGCGGCCCCCCGCAGAGCTTCCCCGGAGGCCCCCAAAACTGCCCCCCGGAGGCCCCCGAGAGAGCTCCGTCGCAGTGGTGGCACCGGCCGCAAGGCCTTCGCAAGCCACTACCGTGCAGGCGTGCAGGGGGCATCACGCGCGCCGAGGCCCCGCACGCAGGCAACGAAAAACACCCTCGAGGGGAGCCCGCTCGCGAGCGCCGCACCGCGCCCCGAGGGGCAACGGCGGCCCGGCACCGGCGCGAACGCCGTCGCCGAGAGGTCGGCCACGAGCCTGCGACGGGGAAGCCACACGCTGAGCGAGGAGGAGGAGGAGGAGGAGGAGGAGGAGGAGGAGGAGGAGGAGGAGGAGGAGGAGGAGGAGGAGGAGGAGGAGGAGGGGGAAGAGGAGGAGGGGGAGGAGGAGGGCGCGGAGGAGGAGGAGGGGGAGGAGGAGGAGGAGGAGGAGGAGGAGAAGGAGGAGGAGGAGGAGGAGGAGGAGGAGGAGGAGGAGGCGGAGGCGGAGGCGGAGGACGTCGTCGAGCCGACCCCGATCCTCAACGGCCTGGCCCTGGTCCCACTGGCCCAGTGGCCTCCCTCGAGGCGGGGAGGCACAGCTGACCCGCACAAGCCGGACGCACGGTCAGGATGCAAGGGGGGCCTCGGCGGGCCGTGTCGGCACGTTTTGCGAGCGGGGCCTCGGCCAGCGAGAGCGGCCAGGGCTGGGCCGAAGGGGAAGGATGCAAGTAGGGGGAAAACAAACCTCCCTCGCTTTTGACCACCCTCGCTTCCAAGAGATACCAAACGATGCCAAATTGCAGCCTGTACTGATCAGGCCGCTTGACGAGGAGGCGCGTGGTATGGCTTGGTTTTGCCTGGAAGCGAAAGCGGGGTAGGTAATCCACGCTCTGCCCAGTGGCCTCCCTCGAGACGGGGATCGCACAGCTGACCCGCACGAGCAGGACGCACGGTGTCAGGATGCAAGGGGGCCTCGGCGGGCCGTGTCGACACATTTTTTGCGAGCGGGGCCTCGGCCAGCGAAAGCGGCCAGGGCTGGGCCGAAGGGGAAGGATGCCAGACCCCCTCGAGCAATGAAAAAATCACGACGGGAGGTTTTTCGCCATTTTCGGCCTCTGGGGGCCCTCACCGGGCCTCGGGCGCGTCAAAAAACGACTCAGGATGACAAACCGGTCCTGGGGAAGGGGTCGGGACCTCTGGGGGTCGACGTAATGAAAAAAACATTACGTCGGGGGTCTGGGATGCAAGGGCAACCCTGGAGAAAATTGTTCATCATTACTATATGCGGGTTGACTGTTGGCTGCTTAGCCTTCGGGCTTCGAGGAGGCAGATCCCCAGCTGGGGCGCCGGTGGGTGTCTGGATGGGGCCTGGGACGTGGATGGGGATGGGGGCAGGGGTCGGGTAAACACGATACCCGACGAACGCTCCTGGGCGCGGTGGGCTGGCGGGCCCCGATCGGCGATCAGTTGGCGCCTCAGGGTCGCTGCTCTCCCCCTCGGGCCGTACCATCCCCCTCACAGTCGCCCCCCCTGCCTTCCGGGCCATGGCTCCGCGCTTCGGCGGCCGCTCGGGGCAGCCCGGGCACCCCCCCCGACGCCTCGCGGCGAGGCGCCGCCGCTGGGCACATCCCGAGGCAGGACAACCGCCGAGGTCGAGCGAACACTGACCCCCTGAGCCATTCCCCCTGGAGCCCCCCCCCCTCCCTTAGCCGTCGGTCGGAAGAAGTGGGCAGGAACATGAAGCAGGAAGGCGTTGGAAACAGATCGGGTCTCCGCCCGCCCCCTGAAGAAGAGGGAAGAGGGAAGGCAAGGACACAAGGGTACCCTCGATGAAGGCGCGCGCCCTCACGGCCATCGCTCGGACGCCCATTCCCTGTACTGTTTCCGGTTTCGTGCGTGGCTTTGTCGCCAAGTGATAAAAGGATGCTCCTCAATGGTCCTCGCCGAAGGAGGAGTGCACACGTCCGAGCGATGCCAAGTTTGGTGGTCCCCAAACGTGGTGGTGACAGCACCCAGCGGTGAGTCTTGGGCGATTTGGTGTCACCACCCTGTTTGGGCTTCGTGTGGCTTTTCGAGGATCTCCCGAACGCCGGGGGGCTCCAGGAGTCAAAAAAAAACCGGCGGTGACCCCGTGCTCCCAAACCCGGCGGTGACGGTTTTTGGGGGATCCCAGGTCACCACCTGATATCTCACCACCTGGTTTGGGGGCTCCCAACAAGCCACCAAGGAGGAGGAGGAGGAGGAGGAGGAGGAGGAGGAGGAGGAGGAGGAGGAGAGGGAGGAGGAGAGGGAGGAGGAGGAGGAGGAAGAGGAGGAGGATGCGCTGACTGCCAACGACCGGAGAGCCACGCCGCCGCGACGCACCCGAGAGGCCCGTGGGGACGACCGCGCGCCGCGGAGAGGGGCGCGGCCACGGGACCGCACCCACCCCGAGGCTGGGAACACAACCGCGGAGAGCCGACCGCGGCGCCCGCAGATCTCGAGCCCGAGGCCTCGCCCACTCGGGTGCTCCGCGCCGCAGCGGCGAGGCCGCGCCGTCGAGGCGGCGGGGGGAGGGCCGAGGAGCGCAGGGAGAGAGAGAGGCCGAGGGCCGGCGGCAGAAGAGGAGCCGATGACCCTGACCTTCCAGATAGCTATGTTTTAGCACGGGAGGCCTAAACACACTATATATATATATATATATATATATGAAAAAACACACACACACACACACAAAACGAAACAGCCTAACACCAAGACACAGAATAGCTCTGGGATAGGTTTTGAAGTCGCGTGTTATTGCTTAGCCCTCCTGGAAGGTCAGGGGAGGAGTGGTGGGGAAGAGGAGGCAGGCAGGGCAAGCAGGAGGCCCTGAGCCCGTCCTCCCCGAAGGATGCCACTGAGCACCCCGAGGCCGCATCATTACCACATCGTCCCAGTGTGCTCGCCATCCCCCTCACGTTGCCGCTGATGGGGTGACCAAAGAAGGTGCCGATACCGCTACTCCCTGGACCTCTCCCCGGGTGCGTTCTGACCAGAACTTCGAGGCGGATCCAGCGGTGGCGACGAGGGCCTCCCAGGAGGCCCAGACGAAGGGAAAACGAGGCAAGGGCCAGCCGTAGGGGCACCTGCTCCTCCACCGAACTGCACTGATAGAAGAAGAACAACAACACATAAACATGAACTGTTGGCGCTCCGCGCGGACTTCTGGGATCCGCGCCTGGGCCCCTCTCCCTGGCGCGCGGGGCGGCGCCGGAGGCGCCGCCGGGGGGGCCCGGGCGCGGATCCCAGAAATCCGCGCGGAGCGCCAACAGTTTATGTTTATGCGGTTCTTTTTCCCTTTCGAGCTGAGCACCGCGCCACGGAGATCAGGAGGGAAAGAAACACACAGACACAATTAATCGTCGTTTTCCCAGAAAATATGGGAAAACATGGGAAGTGGGGGGGAAGACATAAACCCAGAGAATATGGGAAAACATGGGGAATCCTGTTATTTGTGCGTCCCAAGGCCCCTCTCAGGAGAGGCCTGTGGGGGCGACAGCGCCGCGGCCAGGGCGGCGCCGGCGCCGGCGTGGCGGTCCGGCCGGGAGGCGCGGCGGGGCTCCCAGGGTGGCGCCGCCGCGGCGGGCGCCGCGGGCCTCGGACGAGGCCGCCGCGGGCGGGCCGGCGGTGCTCCCAGAGAGACAGCGCACCGCCATGCCCTCCTCCTCCTCCTCCTCCTCCTCCTCCTCCTCCTCCTCCTCCTCCTGCTCCTCCTGCTCCTCCTCCTCCTCCTCCTCCTCCTCCTCCGCCACCGGCCGCCGTGGGCGGGCCAGCGGTGCTCCCAGAGACCACGCGCCACCATGCCAAGACCCCCTCGCGCTGTGGAAGGATCACGACGGGCGGTTTGCCACAATTTTCGGCCTCCGGGGGCCCTTCCTGGGCCCCGGGACCGTCAACAAACAATGCAGGATGAAAAACCAGTCCTGGGGAAGGGGTCCAGACCTTTGGGGGTCGACGTTGCGCAAAAAATCATGACGTCGGGGGTCTGGGTAGGGAACGGATAATCTTCAGCGGCGAGCGATGGGGGGGAAGCGAGGAGGAGGCCTTCGCAGGACGCTCGGAAGTCCCCCCGGCCTTCTGAGAGATGTTCTAAGCCTTCCCCGAGGACCTGGAGAGCTTCCCAGAGGGCCCGAGGGCTTCTGAGAAGTCGCCCACTGAGAAGGCCTTCTCCTTCTCACTTCACTCCTCGCTCGCCGCCGAGATATGGGAACCGCTCGTGTGTATATGAAGGTATCTGGGCCCTGTGCCATGGGATTTCGCAGAAACGCCACGGGACAACATCTAGTGTACAATGTTCAAGCTGGTTCTCCAGGCGAAGGGTGTCGAACATAATCTGTATACACTATGTGTTGGGTCGCCATTTGCCACGAAGTGCTGGACAAACATAAGATGGTGTAGTGGACATGCGCCTGGCCCCGATGAGATGGACCGAACAGTTTGTTTCATGGCCGCGGCGAGTCTAAACCACAAACAAGTTCCATGGCAGAAATCTAAGGAACGGCCAAACTACCAAAGCAGTCCTGATTTCAACGTCTTGACTATACTCGGGCGCACGCTGCCGTTGTTTACGGATCCGTGTGCCGTTTGGCGGCAATGCCTCCGAATGGCACATGGGTTCTCAGGTCATCCGTAATCAACGGACAAGCCTTAAGAGATCAGAAAGACAAGTACGCGGACAACCCTCAGTCGTTCCTGCGACGACTTCCCATGAGTAGGACTCATGGGAGGTCTTCGCAAGAACGACTATAGGCGCTGAGGCCCGAGCAAAGGGTCGTCAAGCCAAACGGGCCGAGATTTAGCCCAGCATTATGCCACATTAAGCCGAAGTCGGTGTGGGTGGGCACGATGGAACGGGATGTTGCCAGATTCGGCCAAGTTCGACCACAGAGAGGCCATCGCCGATGCCGAGAGAGCCCGAAGACGGCCCAAGAAGAGCCCCTATGACGACCCAAGAAGGCCCCAAGACTGTCCAGAGTGGCCCAAGCTCCACCGAAGACTACCCCGTAGGAGCCCAAGACCACAGAAGAAATGGAGGAAGACGACGAGAAGAGAAGAGAAGGGAAGAGAAGAGAAGAGAAGAGAAGAGACAAGAGAAGAGACAAGAGAAGAGAGAGGAGAAGAGAGGAGAGGAGAGGAGAAGAGAAAAGAGACGAGAACCCCTGACACGAAGCGGAAGAGCGCGCCACATGTTACGCCTGCTTCATGCCTCGGGACACGAGGCGTCACACGGGGCGGCCTCTCGTGCGCCCCCCGAACAGCTGCCACTCGAGGTCCCCGGCAGGCACGGCGGCGGGACTCGCCGCGGGCAGCTGGGCCTCTTCGACGGCCCCAGGAACCGGACACGGACTCCAGGCGCAGAAGATCGCGGCACACCTCCTCGGCCACCTCCTAATCCTCCTCCTCCTCCTCCTCCTCCTCCTCCTCCTCCTCCTCCTCCTCGCCGTCGTCGCGGCCACTACCGCCACCGCCGCCGTCCTCGCCGTTGCCATCGCCCACCTCGCCGCTGCCGTCGTCGGGGCTCACGGCAGGGCTCCACGGGGGCAGGAGGGGGGCAAGGCCACCGCGGCCTCGGCATCTGGCCACGCGTGGCACGTCGCCCGACGGTTCTCGGGGCCCCGAAGAGCAACTGCGGCGACGGACCGTGCGGCAACCTTTGGCACCCACAAACATCTCACCGCACGGTCCGTCACGGCATGGTTTTGGAAACTCGGAGGCCCCCATCGCTGGAGACGTCCGCGGAGAACGACCCGAGCCCGAAAAAACCATGCGGTCACCCCGAGATCGCCGCCGCCTCACCACACGGTGTGGTCACCGGGCCGTTCAGGGCCCCCCGAGCTCCTGCAGTCGAGCGCTCCCTCGGGGGCTGGTGCTGCGAGCGCGGCGCCACTTGCCAGAGACAGCGCGGCCGAGAAGAAGCGCGCCCCCCCCAAACAAAGAGGCCACGGCTCCCAGCAGGCGCTGCCGTTCGACACTCACTGGAGCTTCTCCAGGGCGCCATCTGACCTGGTCAGGCCGCACCCTGGGAGAGGTCTGGGGAGGATCGGCGAAGCTCCATTCCCCCCTTCAGAAACTTTGCCTTTGTTCGGTTTGTTCTCTGTCCTGATGGCCAGAATTAAAACACGGATCAAGCGGTGGCGGCGAGGGTCCCCCCACAGCAGCAGAAGCCCTGCGCGCCAACCCTTGGCAAGCGTCGCGTGGGCACCACTGCCGAAACGAGGGACGAGCAGCGATATCTGTGCCTCGTCCTCCCCCGAACTCCCAGCAGGCGCTGCCGCCGGGGCGCAATGCCCCGTCTATGTGTTGTTGATAGTGCTGTTGTTGCTACCGCTGGCGTTGCTGGTAGTTTTGTTGCTGTTGTTGCGGTTGCTGTTGATCTTGTTGCAGTTGTACTGTAGTTGTAGCTGTAGCTGTAGCTGTTGTTGTGGTTGTATAGGTTTCTCTTGTTGTTGGTGGTGATGTTGTCGTTGTCGTTGTCGGTTGTCGTTGTTGTTGATGTCGTTGTTGGTGGTGTGGTTGTGGTTGTGGTTGTTGTTGTCGGTGCTGTTGTTGTTAGTATTGTGTTTGTTCGTGCGTTGTGTTATTACAAAGGTTAGTGACGTTGTTGATGTCGTTGCTGTTGCTGCTGCTGTTGCTGTTGTTGTTGGTGGTAGTGGTGCTGCTGCTGTTGCTGTTGCTGTTGCTGCTGCCGTTCTTCTTGCTGCTGCTGCTGCTGCTGCTACTGCTTTTCTTGCTTGGGGGAGGCACGGACATTTCGGGCACCCCGGCGACAGCCGACTCCGCGCGCGAGCGCACCTCGGGAGGATCTTGCGCGGCGAGCGAGCGCGAGGATCCTCGCGCATCCTCGCGCGAGCGAGCACCTCCACAAGCGAGCGCATCCTCGCGCGCGCGCGCGCCGAGCCCGCGGCGACACGGCCAGCGGCGGCGACGTGGCCCTCGCGAGCGGCTCCGCGGCGGGCAGGGCCGCGGGCCTCGGCCGCACGCCCGCCCGGCCTCGCAGAGCCTAGCCGGGGCTCCTCCTCTCCCTCCGCCGCCCCCCTCCGCCTGCGCCGCCGCCCCTCCCGATGAGAATCAGCGCGGCCCTGAGGTGCCTGGCACACCTCCCGTCTTCCTCGCCCTCTTCCTCCTGGTCCTCCTCCTCCTCCTCCCCCTC
>CAUYUJ010009577.1:0-5000 GCA_963575745.1 Prorocentrum cordatum | reverse complement strand
AGGAGGAGGAGGAGGAGGAGGAGGAGGAGGAGGAGGAGGAGGAGGAGGAGGAGGAGGAGGAGGACACACAAAAATACCTACACACACAGATCACAGGGTTCTCCATATTTTCCCGTCTATTCCTATATTTCCCTGTATTTTCCCAGATGTTCCTGGGTGTTCGTCGTCCCACCCCACTTCCCATATTTTCCCATCTTTTCCCGGGAGTCCCTCCCAGATGATTCGGGCACCCCGGGAACGCTCTCAGCGAGGCGCACCTGCTGGAGAGCCCCCCGAGGCTGGGAAACCAGCGAAAAAACAACCGACGACCTCCAACCTCTGACGCTGAGCCTGTAACGGGGAGGCTGGAAACGCTGAGGGCTGGAACCGCAGAACGGTCAGAGCAGGGAAAACCGCGCTCGCGTGGGTCCGCAACAAGAATCCGCCGACCTAGTCGGCGTGTGCGAGAGGCTCCTCCGTTTGAATCGTCGTCGTCGTCGCCGTTGCTGCCGGTATTGCTTCCACATGTCCGTCTGTGGGCCCTCCTCCTCAACCGTCCCAGTCAAAGAGAAATAGAGCAATGTCGCAATCGAGTCGAATGGAAGCCCCTTCCCTTTGATCCCTTCCCCGCATGTGGGGGGGTGCCCGGGTGTTGTGACCCCCTGGGGGGCACCCCTCCCTGGGAGAAGCTTGCCCCTTCGATTTCTCGTCTCCCAAGCGCCTGGGCTCCCCCATTCGGGGTCGGCGGCACTGGCCGCAAGGCCTTCACAAGAACACAAAGGAAGCCCATGTCCCGACCACCAATCAACAAAGACCCTGCCGTAGCCCCCGAATCGCGCACTACCTTTAGTTTGGCGCGGCCCGCGCGAAAGAAATGCCGCAGGAGGCCCAGAACATGCAGCACAACTGTGCCCGGCCCGCACGTGTGCTTCCAGCCTCCCCGTAATTACGGCAAGTTCGTGTCGTGCCGACTTCGGCGTCGGTTTCTGACACCGCGGGGATCGTTCAACTTCGAGCGATCGACCGTTTCCGGAACGTCAAATATCAACATCGAACGATTCCGGGTCACAGGCGACGTTCAACGTGGAACGCCTGCGGCGGGGTCGCCGCCGGTCGACGCGACGCGAACCTGCAGCCCATCCTCCCCTGATGCCCCCTCTTGGACGCCCCCGATCTGGGCGGAGCACCGCTAGAGGGAGAATGATGTCAGGATAAGGTTGGCTCATGATACGTTCAAGGACCTCCAGAAGGTCTAGCGGCACAGCCCGGTGCGGAACATCAAGGAATGTGGGAAATCCTGGAAAAACTGGGAAATCCTGGAACGTATTCATTATCTTGACCCATTGCTCCTCTGAGCCTTCGCACGGGGGAAACGGGCCCTGAGGGAACCAGGTCCTGGATCCACGCCCAGGACGAGCCCTTCATCCTGAGTCTCTCTCTCTCTCTTTGACCGCCCGCGGTGCCCGTGGAGGGTCCGAAGACAGCGAAAAACCTCAGGAGCAGTTTCCCCCTTGGCGGTTACGGCCAGACCTAGAACATCATGACATCCTTCTAGAGCGCGAGACCCTCCGCCGGCCAAACTGAGGAACACCCAAGGGCATCCTCCCCAAGATGCACCAGAACTTCCAGCAAGCACTAAGAACATTAGGCTACCCTCCCCGAACCGACCTCGATCTCATCCTCGGGGGCGTCCAAGAGGGGGACGTCCAAGAGGGGGGGGGTGCAAGCCATGGCCCGAGGCATGTGCGAGGACCGGGGGGGGGGGGGGCCAGGGAACGCATGAAAATAAGCAGAGGGCCCTGAAATCCGGGACGATGCCATGGCCCTGGCCAGCATATCCCCCCCCCCTAGCCTTCACCCCCCTCTTGGCCGCTCCCGACCTACCTCGGCCCAACCACATCTGTGGACGCCCGAAATGGGTACGGAAAGAGTGGGCACAATGCCCAACAACAAATGTTGTCCCAAACCAACAGCGGCTGGTGTTGGGCAGGCGGCCTTCTGTCCCGAATGGACACGGGCCGCGGCGACACCGACAGCGAGCCCCTGTTCAGAATGAACAGGAACTGCTGTTGAGAATTGTACCCATTCTTTCCGTACCCATTTCGGGCGTCCAAAACACCGTGACCCCCTCTGAGCCGCGCCTGCCGTGCGTGCGCGGCGTCGCCCTCGCCCCGCCCGTCGGCCGCGGCGCCGGGCCCGCCAGGCCCGCCGGGCCCGAGCATGTCGGGCGGCGCCCCCCCCGCCGGGCGCTCCGGGCCCCGGGGCTGCTGCGGACAGGCGGGCCTCCTCCCGCTGCTCCACCCGGTCCTCGTCCTCCTCTCGCCCTCCTCGCCCTCCTCCTCCTCCCTCCTCCTCCTCCTCCTCTTCCTCCTCCTCCTCCTCCTCCCCCTCCTCCCCCTCCTCCTCGTCCTCCCCCTCCTCCTCGTCCTCCTCCTCCTCCTCCTCTTCCTCCTCCTCCTCCTCCTCATCCTCGTCGCCCTCCTCCTCGTCGCCCTCCTCCTAGTCGTCCTCCTCCGCGAGCGGCTACGATCCTGCGGCACAGATCCTCACACACTGAGGAGACCCGGACAAGCTCAGAGGCTCCCCTGGGGCCATGCTCTGAGGCCAGGGGGGAGCTGCCCTTTGGCCAGCTTGGGGATGGCGCTTCTCTGCACCCCACTCCTGCTCAAGTCCAGACCTACAGCGCGAGTCCCAAGAGCACCCCGCTCCTGCTCCTGCTCCTGCGCCTCTTCCTCCATCCCCATCCTCTTCCTCCTCCTCCTCTTCCCCCCTCTTCTCCATCGCCCTCCTCTTCGTCCTGCCCCCTCTCCTCTATCCCCCTCCTCCATCCTCCTCTTCTTCTCCTCCTCCTGGACTCTCTGGACTCTGGAATATGGTGGCATCGGAGTCCCTCAGGACCTCCTCCTCCTCCTCCTCCTCCTCC
Source organism: Prorocentrum cordatum (assembly GCA_963575745.1). Classification (NCBI taxonomy): domain Eukaryota; class Dinophyceae; order Prorocentrales; family Prorocentraceae; genus Prorocentrum; species Prorocentrum cordatum. The sequence goes on along the minus strand of CAUYUJ010009577.1, from coordinate 2,098 downwards.
TCCTCCTCCTCCCTCGTCCTCCTCCTCCTCCTCCTCCTCCTCCTCCTCCTCCTCCTCCTCCCTCCTCCGACGACAACGGCGACGGGCGGGCTTCGCACGGGCGCTGTCCCGCAGCCCAGAGGCTCGGCGAACCCAAACGCCGACTTCTGTGGGGTTCATCGGCTGGGCAAACAGAAGATTGGTCACAACTCGGGGATATGCGATGGGGGGCGTTCACCATCGATGGGGGTCCGTCCACAGATAGCCCCTTCCGGGGGTTATCCCCGATGTCTCCCCTCTTGCCTGAGGTTTGGGGGGAATCTTGGGGATCTGCGACGAGAAATCGCCCATGAATACAAGCCCGCTCGGGAGATACTGGTAACGCGAGCCGTGCGACGAGATGCGCGCAGACGCAACCAGGACACGAACGGCAAGCTTGCACTCTGGCGCTGTGCGCTCAGAAAGTTCTGCAAGAAGACACATCGTGTGGGAAAAGACTACATCTCATCGCCGGCATACCGAACCAGCGTATGGTACATACCTGAGCGACGATCAAAAACGGGTCTTACGCGGGATGACATAGCGACCTTTCGTGGCGGCTTACGCGGACCGCCAGCGCGGCACGCCACAATGGAGACGAGGGCGCTTGCGTTTCAATGTCGGCGCAAGCGACACTCAGCAGATGATGCTAATACGCTTGAGGCATCCACACCCCTCTCCCCGCTGCTCTCATCTTCCCCACTTCCCCCTTCCCATCCTTCCCCCTCTCCCTGCCAATATGCAAGGACGGCCAATGAAACATGAGCAAGCATGACAAATATATAGCCGTGCCACCAAAAATGCGCCTGGCGAAGACTGCGCCAGAAAGAACAGTCTTTATGCATGCTGCTGCACAACACCCTCGCACACATCAGCAGAAAGAAGCGTGAGGAAGGAATGGCGGGCACAGCGTAAGCAGAAGTTTTATCGGCGGCGAGCCAAGGGAGGAAGTGTGAGAAACAGAAGGCCTGCTCAGAAGGCGGCGGGACTTCTCAAAACCCTACTGCCTTCTGAGAGGTTGTCTGCACCTTCGGGGAAGGTTTAGAGAACTGTTTCGAAAACTGGGGGACTTCTGATCCTTCTGAGAAGGCCCGCCCCTTCTCACGTCCCCCCCGGGCTCGCCGCCGAGCAGAGGGTAAACACAAAGTTGAAGGGGAAGCGTGCGCTGTACAGCCATCGTGTTACTATACGGGAGGAGGACCTCAGCGGTGTGGCCACGGCTAGCCTCGGCCACGAACAGGTTCCCCGACGTAGATCTAGGTATCGGCCCCCGACGTTGTAGATCTCAGAAGCGGAGCGAAAACCCGAACCCTTCTGGCTCCCAAAGTGGTCCTCAGTTCAGCGTCTTGAGTGTACACCAGAGAAGGCGGACCCAGAATATTGACCTGCACGAAAAGGGGAGGGCGGGAGAAGGTGCACAATGACCGGGAGGGCGGCAGCCAGGAGGTCAGTACACAAAGATGCAAAGAACGCTGGACCGGGTGCGCCAAACGATCTAAGAGAAGATCCGTGCACACACAGAGACACACACCGGTGCCCGCCAGGCCCATGCCAAAGGATCAGCGCACACGTCGAGATGTGCAAACACTCCCTCCTGGCTTGGCCGAGGAGGCGTATGCAATGATCCTGGGCCCTGGATGGACCTGGCCAGGAACAGTGTATGTGAATCACTGCGATACGTCTTTAGAACCCCCACCCGAATAGGGGGTGATGATTTTCGTTCGGCGGCCGTATTGAATGACTGGGGTCGCACCAATACGGGGTAACTCATGATTTGTTTCCACGGCAAACGCCGCGCAACAACGACGACGACAGCTACGTTTACGAGTGCGACTACGACTACGACAATTATTGTTACTACTACTACTACTACTACTACTACTACTACTACTACTACTACTTCTTCGACTGTTACTGCGTATAACTATTATTCTCCTACGACTACTTCCTAATTGCAACTACTACTACGAAGTACTACAACAACTACTACTACTACTATTATTACTCGTACTACTACTACTACTACTACTACTACTACTACTACTACTACTACTACGACTATTACTACTACTACTACTAC
>CAUYUJ010009576.1:22500-33472 GCA_963575745.1 Prorocentrum cordatum | reverse complement strand
AGTAGTAGTAGTAGTAGTAGTAGTAGTAGTAGTAGTAGTAGTAGTAGTAGTAGTAGTAGTAGTAGTAGTAGTAGTGGTAGTAGTAGTAGTAGTAGTAGTAGTAGTAGTAGTGGTAGTAGTAGTAGTGGTAAGGGAAGCGAAATGAGATATGTGAGGAGGGAAGGGGGAAGGATGACGTGTTGGATGTGGAGGGTGAGGAGAAGGCGGAGGAGGAGGAGGAGGAGGCGTAGGAGATGGTGGGGGAGGACGTGGTTATACATGATCGTGAGGCGTGAAGTGGAAGAGGGTGATGATGATGATGGTGATGATGAGGATGAGGATGAGGATGAGGATGAGGATGATGATGATGATGCTGATGATGATGCTGATGATGATGATGATGTTGTTGATGATGATGATGATGATGATGATGATGATGATGATGATGATGATGATGATGATGATGATGATGATGATGATGATGATAAGGAGGAGGAACACGAAGTTTCGAAGCCATTGCCCCGAGGCCGGCTACAAGCTGTGGAGCTTCCAGGGGCGGGTCTTATTCCAGCAGCAGAAGGAGAAGTTGTGGCACATTGCGTGGAGGCAGCGCCTCCTGATCATCATTACCATCAGAGGATGTGGTGGTTCTGGTGAAGAGTCGGGAAAGGGGGATGGACAAGGGGATTACCTTGAGTTAGGTAAGAAGAAGGAGCAGGTGGTGGGATGGAAGGACGGAGGCATATGTGGTGGTGGTGATGAGTAGGAGGATGAGGAGGAGGGAGCTCCCCCTGAGGCTCCAGGAGGAGGAGCCCCCTTCTGCTTCTGAGGCATCGGGAGCTCCCTCTCCCACCCCATCTCTGGGGGTTGGGTGCGCGCGCGTGTGCGGATGTGTGTGTGTGTGTGTGCGTGTGCGCGCATGGCGTTGCACGACGGCGCACGTTTTGCGTGCGGCCTCGGCTGCCGCCGCCCCGCCGTGCGTGCGTTCGTGCGCTCCGTCCGTGCGTTCGGGCCCACTTCGTCCTCTGTTGCCCCCCCCCGTTGCGTCTCTCCCCCCGCCCCGCCCGTCGGTGCCGTGACCAGCCCTTTCTCGGAATAGCCCCCCCCCCCCCCCTGGCGAGCCAGACGGCGCCGCTGGGCGGGGGCAATGGCTGCGTCGATCGACGGTCCCACAGCCACCAGCGTCAGCGACAGGGAAAGGAGGATCATGAGGAGGACGATCCTACTCGGGGGGGAGGAGGAACAAGGAGCTTGAGGGAGTCGGGAGGAGGAGGAGGCAGAAGGAGCAGGATGACGAGAAAGACGAGGTGAAGGAGGAGGAGGCGGCGGTGGAGGGGATGGAGGAGCAGTGAAGGCTCGAGGAGGACCAGCAGGAAACGCGGGGAGACGGAGGTGAGGTGGCGTGGAGGAAGAGCATGAGGAGAATCCGCTCCGCAGGCCCCACCCGCCGACGCTCCTGCCCGCCAGCAAGCAGAACGAGGTCCGTGAGATCCCGCGCCCTCGTGGGAGGGGGGGCACGTGGGACACCTGGGTGCGGAAGGGACGTGGTCGGGGAGGGGGGGATCCCCGCGCCATCGGCAGGCACACGCCGAGCTTGCTTGTCACGTTTTGGCGTTTTCCGGCGCCGAGGGTCGCCGTCGTCGTCGTCATCGTCGTCGTCGTCGTCGGCGGCGTCTTCGTCGTCTTTTTTTGCTTTCGTATTTTCCCCCCTCGCAGTCTCTTGCCTCCCCGAATGGGACCATGATGACTACGATGACTAGGATGACTATGATAGCTACGATGACTACGATGATGAGGATGACGACGGGGAGGACAGTGATGCTGATGATGATGATGATGATGATGATGATGCTGATGATGATGATGATGCTGATGATGATGATGATGATGATGATGATGATGATGGTGTTGATGCTGTTGTTGACGATGATGGCGACCATTGTGCTGGTGATGGTTTTCGTCATTGTGGTAGTGATGATAATGTTGGTGGAGGTGGTGGTGTTGGTGGTGATCTTTGTGATGACGCGGAATGGTGATGCGGTGCGCCGCACGTGATTCGCCACTTCTCGGGGCTCGATGCTGACCTCGAATCGTTCGCACAGAGATCGGTTCCGCGCGGGGCCAGGCCACCGCGCAAAGGTCAGAACCAGGGAATCTCCGCCGCTGGCTGGTTTACAGAGCCTGGTCGCACATGAACTACACCGCGCCTGCCGATCGTGGACTTTTTCGCCGCGCGGGTGTCGGTCGCGCCGCTGCCGCGCCGCCGTGGCCGATTGGCGACCGCGACCTGGCCTCAGCATCGCCGCCCCACACTAGCGGTCCGCGGCTGGCAAAGCGTCGGCCCCTTCTTGGTGGGGCGCTAGCCGCCCTTGAGCTGCCCCAGGGCGCCTGCTCGGCGGCCTCTGCTGCGCAGTGGCACTTCTTCGCGCTGCTCCGCCACTCTGTCGCCGCAGCGCAGTTCCCGCACGCGGCGCAGTATCCGATGCCACCCGACTGACACGGCCTGTGGGTCGCGTTCAGCGGCGGCGCGCTGCCCCAGCCTGGCCGCGCGCCCCTCGGCGGGCTGCGATGCCGCCGCTGCTGCGCCACCGTCGCCACTGTGCGCCGCATAGTTCGGCGCCGCGGCGGCGTCCTCTCTTCTCCTGGGCTTTTGCCGCCGTCGTCTTTGCGCCAGCCACAGCCTATGTTGCAGCCAGGGGTGAGCACCGTCCGACGTATCCTGGCCTGGCCTGGGTGCCCGCGAGCTTGTGCGCCCAGCCGGGGCCGCCGCCTTTGCCCTTCCTTCCAGGCGTCTGCGAGCAAGGGCGCCAAGGCGCAGCCGCACCCTGCGGGGCCCCATAGCCGGGACGGCTGGCCGCAGCCGCCCTGGCCCTGCCCCCCTCTCCCACTCCCTCCCTCTCCCTCTGGTGGTATGTGTGCGTGTGTGCGTGTGTGTGTGTGTGTGTGTGTGTGTGTGTGTGTGCGTTGGGTGTTGGGTGTTGGTGGGGTGGGTGGGTGGGCAAAACGAAAGAACAACAAACTTGTCGCCCCCATTCAGTATTTTGTTTGTTCCCCCCGCCTCCCCCCAACACCGCGCCAACACCGCGCCACCACCGCCACTGGACTGGGGCTGCGGGGGCATTCTACAGCATTCTGGCCCCTCGAACCCCTCCCCTAGGCGCCACCACGGGCGGCATGGTGGGCAACCTTCCAGGGTCTCTCCCTCTCCCTTCTCTCTCGCTCACCTCCCGTCCTCTCTCGCTCTCTCTCGCTCTCTCTCGCTCTCTCTCTCGCTCTCTCTCGCTCTCTCTCGCTCTCTCTCTCTCTCTCTCCCTCCCCATACCCTCTCGCTCTCACTCTCTCTCTATCTCCCAGACCGCAAACTTCACAATCCCACCTTCTTCTTTTTCGAGGGCTTTGTTAAGGAGTGGGTTGTTTTCCCTCGTCGACCTCTTGTCGAAAGCTCGCTGAGCGCTCGCCGAGTACTCGGTAACAGCCAGAGGGCTTGGAGAAGGAGGTATTCCATGACGAAAAGGTATCCTGAAGGAAACTTATCCTGAAAGTCTTTCCCTTTTTCGTGCTCTCAGGGCCCTCCCTGGACCCCACTGGCTGCCAAGAGCCAACTCAGGCTGATGCTGGGGAAAGACCACGGGTCCAGGGGTCCAGGACGCGTTTCCAACAGGACTCCTTTCCCTTATGTCAAAGCGTTCGGCGGTGTTTCGGCACTTTCCTGTTGTGTGGTGTCAGCAGTATTTACGGTCGATCGCTGTCGCCCATGAGACGTTCGTCGATCGTTCGTCGAACGTTTTCCGGACCTTCGTTTGCAGGTTATTCTGTTATTCAGAGTTTTCGGTCGTTTTTGGAGGGTTGCCAAGGAGGTGTCCAGATGTCGCTTGACGGGAGGCCCGATCTCTGGAGCCTTCTGGGGAGATGGGAGGAGGGGTGGAGGGAGGATGAACGCCGATTGAATTATTTCGCATTCGATGTGGTATCTGCCCCTCCAGTGCGGCAGATGCTTCCATTGTGGTTTCGTTACTATCTTGGTTTGAAGGGAGGGATGATCAGATCTCGACGAGACATCCGACGAGAGCTTCACAGTGGCGCTCAGTATATGCCTTTGGGAGCTTGTTCGACAACATGAGAATGGATGCGCGTCAAACCCCTGCCCCTCCCTACCTCCCTTCACCCTTCCTCTCTCCTCTCTTTCCTCCTCCCCCCTCCTGCCTCCTCCCTTCTGTGTTTTTTTTGTTTTCCGTTTCTGCGCAATTGCCCATTATCCATGCGTCCAGCGTGATTTCGTCTCATTATGTAAGATCGCGCATGTGCGCCGCATGCTTACTTGCATACATGTTTTCGCCTGTGTGTGCATGCTCGCGCGGCAGACGTGCAGCAAATCAGTGCGGTTGTGCACGTATGACTGCGCGCACGCGACGCATCATTCACATGTGCATTTGCCTTCTCCGACAAGGTCCGGAAGAACATAAAGCAGTACTCCAAGAAGTACGACGCCCTCGACGAACAAGCAAAGGAGACTGCACGAAATGCATTCCGCGAGGAGCGCGAAAAGAAGATGAAGGCGTTCACCGAGGTCATCGGCTTTTGAATGAAGCGTAAGTTGCCCTTGTCCTGCCTATCGATTCGGCCCCCGGCCTTGTGTACTTTTTCTGAGTTCTCGTCGATCGGCAAGCCAGGCATGGTGTCTCCGATGCGAAAGTAAAACCAATGTATCATGAGCGTTTCGAAGCAGCCGCAGCATAAACCGAGATCAATCATTCCATGCTTTTGTCAAGTAAGCGCTGGTTCCCAATTTTACCGATGTCTGGTCGAGTATGCATCCAGCGCCGAATCGTGGTGGCAGACTGGGCATGTAGCGGCTCGGGCTACGAGAGACCATCGCTACACCCCCCGATCATCCCCGAGACGTCTGGGCGTCGCGAAATTGATTGCAATCCGTACTCCCCCCCTGGATCATACATCATCAAATAACTGCCCGCGACGGAAACAATCAGACCCGGGGATGGGGTCCACGCCGTGAGACAAGCACGACGTCGGAGGTCTGCGTCCTCTTCTCCCAGTGTGTTTTTGCACTGTGCACGTGCTTCTTACCACTTCACGGACGTTGCCGCCATTTCAGTGAGACTGTGTTGACGAGGATGTGGCTGAGACATTGGCACTGCATACCGACAGGGCAGGAGCTTGAGAGCAGTATGCGAGTTGAGAGCCCCTCCGCCATGGCCCCTCGTCTCTCGCGGGGGAGGAGTGGTGGGAAACAAAGCTCCTGACACTTCTTCTGCACGTTGCGCTTTAGCATACCTGTTATAGTTGGCCTAGGCGGACCAGACGCCATACCGCCGACATCCTGATTTATTTCATGCGCAGAGCTCTGGAGCTCCCGCCCCCAACGTTTGTACGGATTTTGCGTCGTGGGCTGCTTTTGTGGGCCGTGGGAGAGGCTCACCCCCAGAACATTTAGCTATTCGGATGTTTTAGGGCGCTGGATGTCTGACGGCCCAGTCTGGGCCTCCGCATTCGCCAGTCATTACACGGTTCGATTTCTCAGATGGCAAGATTTGGTTGGCGCGATGTCCTCGAGTCTCCAGATCTGTGTCCTCCCCCTCCTCCCGAAGCTCGCTTCCCTGGGCGGTCCAGGCCTCTCCTGGGGTTAGTTTTGACGATGCTTTCCAGGTGAATCCAGCCGTGGCGACGAAGCCCCTCCGAGAGATTCATACAGCCAGGGCGCTGAAACGAGCACCGCTCTGCGTTCAAAAGGTGATCGCGGTTGCTCAGGTCATTCCGTGATTGTTCTTCCAAGCCCTCTTCGTGTACCCAGGCGCTTTTGGTGCCAAAGGGGGTTGTCGTTACTGGTTTAGCGTTCCTTGTTGCAGCAGCTTGACTGCACAGGCCCAACAGCGCTCCAAAACCTTGATCCCCAAACCTAGTTCCTCGAGCCTCGAGGACTCTGGGGCGGAGGATTGGATTGATGGTCTCATCAAGGCGCTCCGAGTCTGCAATTGCCCTCGGCGGCGCGAACCGAAGACCGAGGATTGAGGAAGGCTTTATTGTTGCCCCTCCTCGTTGTGCCTCGGGGGGCTTCCTCGTGGCTACGGCTCCAGGCAGCTCGAACAACTGGCCATGACTTATCCCATGCAGATCCAGGGAACGGTCTGTCTTGAGTGGGATTTGGCCGGGGGCAGGGGGGGAGGCGGCCTTCTAAGGAGGCAGAGGGCTCGTGAGAAGACCTGCAGTCTTGGTACCATGCCTTCTTAGAAGCATCCGATCCTTTTAAGACCCTCCTGCCCCCTTACTCCCTGCCAGTTCAGTACTTCCCCAGCCATCCGACGACGTGTTCTTTTCCTCGACGTGGGCCCTGGAGTTTTCGACCGCATCCCGCGGGTAATCCGTAGCCTGGGGGCATACATCGGCCCATTCATCCGACATCGAGAAAGAACCTGTGCGCTTTCGGATTCGATACTAAGGCTCATCAAGATCAGGCCCCGGGACTCGATCTCGACTCTACCCCTTCCCCCTCCCCATCATCTCGGGAGTGCACGATGGGTCTCGGCGATACGGTCAAAACGTTGGAACCAGGGGGGCCGCTTCGGTTTCGTAAGGGGCTCAGAGTTCGCTCGAACTCACGAGCTCGATAAAGCCACTTCTACAGGCAATCTACCGCAGCCTGCCGCCGCGCGTGTTGCATCCCACGCGAGAGGTCTGGTCACACGTACAGGGCACATCCAAATGGCCGCAAGGCTGAGGCTGTCGTCGCAAGGCTCAGAGTTCCTTGGGCATTTCCCGTGCTTTTTATTCGGCTGCCTCTTGCAAGTCTGGTCGCAACTGGGGTCCCCAGGGTGCTGTGCTCCCTGTTCAGTTTCCGCATGGCAAGGCTTCGATTGTTTATGGCCAGAGGGCATGCGTAGAGCTCAAAGGAGCAGAGCGCACCTGGGCAAGCCTGTGGCGGAAGATTACCTGGTGTGGCTGATTCAACGCACCGTTGGCCCGCTGGGTGAACGGTTGAAGCTTCTGAGAAGTTTGCGCCCCCAGGTGATCATCAGGGCAGGGTGTCATGAGAAGGTATCGGGTTGTCCCTCACGATTCTCTGAGGCATCTGGACCTCCATTCCGTTGAGCATCCCGACTGTGATTTTATACGATGAAACCATGCAGATTCGTCAGATTTTGAGGAGTTCATCCCTTAAGGGGCTCCAGAGTTCATCCTAACCCGCATCACATGCTTCACGCAGCGCACTTCTACAAATGATAGCAGTGTGTCCTTCTTCGCATAGTTGCGCTGCTTTTAGTTGGTGATGCCACGGGGGAAGGGAGGGGAGACGGGAGGGAAGAGGGAGGGTGATGGGCAGGGGAGGTGAGAGAGACAGGGCAGGGAGTGTCCAGCTTCACATCTTCTCATCTCCGCCCCAGCCTCTTCATCCCTGTTGCGTCTCCTTTGTCCTCTGTGCTTCGTCGTCTTCCTCCTCCTCCTCCTCCTCCTCCTCCTCCTCCTCCCTCCTCCTCCTCCTTCCTTCCTCTTTGTGCCGTCCTCTTTCCCCCGGTCCTCCTCCTTTCTTCCTCCCTCTCTCCTCGCTCCCCCTCTAGGCCTCGTAGATGGGGTCCGAGTAGATAGGGTCGGAGGATCGCGCTGCATCGCCGATGCACGGCTCGATGTGGAGCCTGATTTGCTTCACGTCGACGTCGCCGATGCGTCGCCCGCGTCGACGATGCATCGCTGGTGCATCGCCGATGCATCGCCGATGTATCGCTGATGCGGCGCGATCCTCCGACCCCATCTGCCCCAAGCCCCTTTAGGAGGCCCTCTGCCCCCTGCCCCCCCCCCCCCCCTCTCCCCTCCCCCCTTTGTCCCTCCCGTCCTATCTCGCTCCTCTTTCTTCTCGCTCCTCTTCCGGGCTCCTCCTTTGGCTCCTCCTTTGGTTTCTGCTTCATTTGGCTTGCTCCTCGTCCTGGCTCCTCTTGGCTCTTCCTCGTTCCTCCTCCTCCCCCCTCTTGTTCCCCCCAAACTCCCCTCTTCGTCCCAGTTCGATCCTGGCCATGCCCCTTACCCATTCCTCCGTTGTGGTCCTCCCGGCCCGAACAGGTCCTCGACAGGCTACAGGAGTGGAAGTTGGACAAGGAGGACGAGAATGATTGGGCGGACGCGGTGAATGCATACCTGGAGAGCCAAGGCACCTCCAGTGGACCTCTTCTTCCGCTTCAAGGGGGAGGAGGGGGAGGAGGGATCAGTCAGGAGGGATGCTCAGGCGAGTTCAGGGCGATCCAGGGCGTGCTGCAAGACTTCCTGGGATTCTCCTCCTTTCTCCTCCTACCTCCTCCCTTCCTCTCTTGGCCCCTCCCCTCTCCTCTCTACCTCTTATTCTTCCCTCCTTTCCCTCCCTCGTCCCTTCTCGTCCTGCAGTCGCCGTCCTGGTTCGGGCTTTAGGGTGCAACCACCGGGTGGTTGCGAAGCCTTTCGGGAACGCGACCGATCGCGCCGACCCGCACGTCGTACGCGTTGGGACGGCCGTGCCAGCACCAGGCATCCGTCACCACGCCTTCTCGCCCCAGCGAGCCCGCGTGGCACAGGAGACTGCGTACCAAACGAGGCACAGCACGCACTTTCCCCAGGATCCATCGCCAAAAGCGTTTCACGACAGCATCATTTGAGGGAGCTTGTCTTGTGAACTCACGTCATCCTGACCCCCGGCGCGCGAGCAAATGGGCCCGCTAACCGCCCCCCCGGGACATTTCCGTTGCTGCGCCGGATGCGCCGGGCGTGTCCCGTTTTGGCTCTCTCGCTCGAGACATCCTCGCACAATCGCCCCCCCCCCCAGTGGGGAGAGCGGGGGGGAGGGGGGGAAAGGGGGGGGCGGGGGGGAGGGCGGGGGTTGAAGGGGGGGAAGGGGAGGGGGCAGGCGGGGGGGATGGGGGAGGGGAGGGGGGCAAGCTAGGTGCGCTCGCGTCAGATCTGACATCCTACCCCTCCCTCCCATCTCTTACCATGGCGTAGATCCCCTCTCTACTCGCACAGTCGGATGTCGAGCAGGGCAATGATCCCGAAAGGCTACGCGATGCATTGTAGAGCACGGCATGGCATGGCGTAGAAGAGCACCGCAAAGCGTAGTATGTGACAGCATGGCGTGGCGTGGCGTAGTGAAGAATTGCATCTGAAGAATTGCATCACAAAGCTTTGCAACGCAAAGCATGGCATCGCACAGCGGCCCCGAACATAACATTGCATAGCTTGCGTTGAAGATCAAAGCGTAGCAGGGCATAGCACGACGTGGCACTTAAGCACTGCATGCCACAGCTTCAGCTGAAGGCATGGCATCGCGCAGCGGAACGCAACCTAGTATTGCATTGCATGCCGTGGCATGGCACGGGAAATGACGCCAGCGCTGCAGCGGGAGCACGATTCGGAACGAGCGGAGGCGCGGAAATGAGGCCAGCGCTGCAGCGGGAGTACGATTCGGAACGAGCAGAAGCACGGAAATGAGGCCAGCGCTGCAGCGGGAGCACGATTCGGAACGAGCGGGGCCCGAAAATGAGGCCGGCGCCTCAGCGAGAGCAGCATTTTGAAAAAAATGCAGGCGAAAACCCAACTCCGGGGAATCCTGTGTGTAAAAAAACTGTACGCGGGGGGGGGGAGGGGGCGAACACTCCCAACCCGTCATCAGGGGAAGGAGGAGAGTAGTATTCATATTGAGTAATTGTGAAGGGGGGGGGACGTGGGAGGAGGGGGAGGGGAGGGTGGAGGAAGGGAGAGCGGGACACATAAGCGCAATATATGTGCACAAACTCCCGATCAACCGCAGAGCGGCTACTACTCGTAGCTCAATGGCACGTCCACGAGCCCGCGGAGCATCGACAGATCGGCAGCCACGCTTTCGGGAGTGCACACTACGTCATCGGACCAACATCATCACACGCTCGACGTGTCGATTCTGTTCGCCAGCGTATAGCCAAGCCCGTACCCCATCGACACCAGTGGAGGAGGTTGAAGAAGGGAGACCTTGGCGAATACAGCCTACTACGGGCAAGCCCAGGTGGCGGCAACCGACGTGGCAGTAGTGGGAGTCCTCACCCAAACCAGCAGGACGTGCACGTTCCGCACACGCGGCGGCCAGGACCAATGCGCCGCCATTGCTTCGACCATCTACAGAAAAGGCAGAGAAACACTGACTCTGGCTACCCCTCCCGCATTTGTCAAAGGAGATCGCAGCTCACAGGGAGCAGCTGACGATCAGCCTCGACGCGCTGGAACGCCAGATCGCCAGTGCCCAAGAGATGGGGCATCACGCACCAGGATCATGGAGTTCGAACGTGACTACTCGGTCACTCTCTACATGGTCATGTTCGCACGCGACGGCAAATCGCGCACCAAGCAGCAGTCGTACTCTGTCGACCGCATCCGCAAGAGGCTCAGCGACGCCCAGAATCAGAAAGCTGAGGACGAGTGCGCCGCAGCCTTGCAGCGCGCACATGCGCACGCGCAGGCCCTCTTCGAGGACGTGCAAGAGCTAGAGACCCGACTCCTGCGACACTTCGAGGAGCTCGAGGAGGCCGAGCAGGAGAGGATAACGACAAGGGCGGTGATGCTCGCATGGCTGACAGCGGCGTCTCCTTCCGCCATGGCCAGGCATCAACAGACGGTGAAGCAGCGTCAGCCACGCCGACGGCAGGAGCGGAGAACAACCCGATCGCCGCCATCGCCGCCCTGCAGAGGCCAACAGCACGCAGATGGCAGCTAACATCGCATCGCTTGCCGGCGTCGTGTCGGCCATCCAGAAGCGGCTCGCACTAGTAGTGCCAAACGCAGCCCCCGCGGCTGCAGCAGCAGCAGCAGCAGCAGCAGCAGCAGCAGCAGCAGCAGCAGCGGCGGCAGCAGCAGCAGCGGCGGCCACGGTGGACGCCGCGATGGCCCCGGCGCCTGCCGAGGCGCCGCCTGCCTCCGTCGCCGTAGGGGCAACGGCAGACGCCGCTGCAGTGGGCAGCTGCCGCCGCAGCAGAGCCAGCCGCAGTTCCAG
>CAUYUJ010009576.1:0-20000 GCA_963575745.1 Prorocentrum cordatum | reverse complement strand
AATCCCCTTTTCCTCTTCTGCTCCCTCCTTTTCCTTATCTTCCTTCTCCCGAGGGCCCGGGGGTTCGAAAAAGGCCCCGGGAGGCCGAAATCCGCCGCGATGAGATCGGCCCCCCCCCCCCCCCCTCCCGATCACGCCCGTTATCGCGGATACTATCAAAAAACAGGCTCCTACTCTCATCGAGACATGGGCGGACGGAGCCCGAGGGGGTGCAATGATGGGGGCGGCAGTGGCTGCCCGCCAGCTTGGGCTTTCATTGTCGTTGCGTCATGTCCAGGATATCGCTGGTTTATTGGCGTCCAAGTTCGCCGACTAAAGCCTGCCGGCGATTTATGCCCGCCAGCTCTCTTCTCGGCAGCTGGAGTTTGAGGCCACCATGTGGGTGGTGGCTTGGCTTGCTCGTCTCTTCCCTCCCTTCTCCGACGGGCGCGCGCCTGCGGTGCGCGGACGTGCTGACGACGTGAAAGTGGTTTATGGGGTCGCTTTTGGAGCTCTCAGAGGGGGCCCCTTGTGCTTCGAGGGTGCCCTCGATGCCATGGTGCAATTGCTACATCTAGCGTATGTGGACATCCGGTGGGAGTTCACACGCCGGGGCGCATTAGCGACCCTTGGACTGAGATGGCGGATGCAACTGCGCGCCCTGCGGCCGCGCCTCAGTTCTACCCCCCGCGCTCAAGCTATGCGCGTGCCTAGCACGACTTACCGTGGTGCCAGGGTGCGCCACCGTGGTTCTGGCAAGAATTTCTATCGTTCGAGCAGCGCCAGCAGAGCACGCCAGTAGGAGACGCCGCCCTCGACCCAGGTCCGTCAGCTTGCCTCCCCGAAAAAGGTCACATTTGAGGGGCCGGGCAGGCCGCCTGTCTTAGTTTTGGGTGGCCGCGGCAAACGCTCTGGCCCTGCGCCCCGGCTGGTTCGACGATTCGTTGCAAGAACAAGACGGACCTGGCCCAGGTGGGCCCGTGCAGCTAGCGAGGCAACTTATCGATCAGGACTACCTCCTCACAGGCATGCAGGAAGCATGTTATGGGCAATTTCTGGGTTGTCCGTTCGTCGGCCGCACTTTTGGGCACGGACGGGCGCGCGCTCTGGGCGCGCGCGACTACGCAGTGCATGCCCGGGCACAACATTGCGACGGACATGCCAACCAGGGTCATTGTTGCGATCCGATTGCCAGGTTTTACCATCAACGTGTTGCGCGCGCCCCGCTCGGGGGCTGGTGGATCCTTGGCAGCGGCCATTATCGAGCTTCAATAGTGGTGGGCTGCCACTGTCGCGCTGGCCTTGCACGCCAGGCAGGGGGCGGGGCATGTTGTTGTTCTGGCTGGCCCCGACTGCGACGTCTGCAGTTTCAGTTCACCTGCCGTCGGCAGTGAACAGGCTTGGCCTTAAAACGCACCCGGGCAGCCATTTCGCCAGTTCTTCCAGGACGCGCAACACTGGGCCCCATCCACCTTCCAGATCGCCCACTCCTGCAAATCTGGTTCTTGGACGGCGCCCCTCTGGGAAAACTGCGGCTGAAGTGCGGGTATGCCATGCGTCGTGCCGCGCTGCTTCGGTGCTTCTTCACATGGGGGCAGTGCGCGCAGGTATGCAGGCGCCTGGATACATGCTTCTTCGCGGACGCGAGCGTGCATCTCACGCCACATGCTCCGAGCAAGCTCGTTTACCAACTGCAAAAGAGCGCCGCGCAGTTTCAGACGCCATACCGCGCTTGCGTATGTACCATGCAAATGTCAGCGACTTCGCAGGACGCCGACAACGCGAAACAATGACGTGCCCGATGGACGCGCATAGTGCATAGCCATGTCTTTCGGGCATAATCCCCGCTAAAGTTCGGGCGCGAGCATTGGTGCGCTTCCTTCTCGGTTGTCATCAGAGCCTGCGTCCGTGTAGAGTGGCCCGTGTAATGGAAGGGGGGCTGCTACTGGAACGTTCGGAAACGTGGTGGGAGCCCCAACTAGCCCACTCATTCCCGCGCGATCGTGGTATCGCCACAACTGGGGAAACATGTCGCACGCTCAATAGGACACCGCTGGTTTCTGTTCTGCCTGATTGGGCGGGTGGCAGTCGATTCAGAGGTATCTCTGGCCGAGGCGTGGACCTCGCAGGCTTGGAGATGCGCTCGCTGCATCAAATCTCTGAGACCCACAGTGCGTCGGCAATGTTTTTGCTAGTGTGGACGTGGTCCAAGTTTTTCGCATGTCGCTACGAGAGGTCGTGATGCGTGATGGCCTCGCGCAGCACAGTTGAGGATGTCGGGCACTGTGCTCAACGTCAGTGGGCCGCCACACTCCGTCTAGCAGGTGCGACTTTGAATGCATTCCGTGGATGCAGAACTGGCGTGCACCGCGTCGGCAATTGATGTGTTTCTTCGACGACGGCGCTTTTGCCATCGTGCGCCCACCTACTGAGTTGCTCAGCGTCGCCGCGGAAGTTGCAGCATGAGTCGCCTCTAGGCGCCTCAGTTTCAAGAGGCAAGTCGGAGTTTCTCTTCCAATGTCGAGGTGAGCAGTCCAAGCCAGCTCGCATCCAGCTTTGGAACAAGCAGCAGGGCCAATTTCAAATCAGCACCGACCGCGCAGGCAATTCCACCATCGAAGTTGTAAGACAGCACCCACATTTGGGAACCATTCTCGAATGGTAGGGGGGGGGGGCTATGGGCCCAGAGATCTTTCGCAGGATCGTTGGAGTATCGGCCTCATCCCACGTTCTGCGACGGCCGTCCGCTCGCTTAAGCACATGCCCGACTCGCTAGGCATGAAGATGTGTTTCGTTGGCGCTGTCACCTCGTCTTATGTTGCGCGCCAGGCAACTAAATGGGCCAACGTTGAAGCGAGTGCCCACAAGTCGTCGCGAGCCGATATCCTCGGCGGCTACAGTTCAGCTGCAGGTATGCAGCAGCGTGACGAGCACGCAGCGCCAGGCTGCCGTGTCCTAGCTACGGTCACCCGGCCTGATCTGGATATCTTGCTCAGCAGGCACCGACTTCGGATTCTAGGCCGTCTATTTCACGTCGGCTCCAACCTACTGCCCGGACTCGCTGCGCGCTTATCGGCTTGCTCTCAACGCTAGCTCCACCAAGCGTCCATGGCCCCAGCATGGGCTAAACGACATACAGTGTCCCCGCTCTGCTCGCAAGCCTTCTTCGCGACTTCCCCGACCCCGCTTGCGACTTCGGGCTCGAGCCCGAATTTGAAATTCTAGACAGCCCCTTCAAGCATGGGAAACTTGCGATCAGCGCTGAGAGGACACGCGCAAGCAGTTGCATGGCAAACGCTGGCTGACCAGGCCGAACGGCAATGCTTCGCCATCGTTCGCCACAGCGGATTCCCACTGTCAGTCGCTCATCCTCACCGCCCGCAACGCGTTGGCGAACGTTCGAACGATGCATCGCCCGCGTGCGCGCATATGCCCATGGTGCCCTACACATGTACGTACTGCAGCTACGCTACGACCGCATATCATGCGCGCGCACTTTGCTATGGCACCATGGGTGGAGAGGGTAGTGGGCTCATCATCGGTGTGCCGTGCCTGCTCAGCGGAATGCGCAGCCGTGGTCAGCTACGCCACCATCTCGCATTCGATGCAGCGGGGTGACGTCCAATGTATTCTGCGCGGCTGTCAGCTCGATCCCGACGCCGCCTGCGCGGTGTCAGCGGCGGGCGCGCAGCAGCGCGCCGCTCGGCGTAAGGCCGTCTTGGGCATGTGCGGAGCTGCGCGCCCAGCCGCGCACGCAGTCTGCGACGATGGCGTGCTCTGGGAGGCTGCTCGGGCATTCTCGCATCTCTCTGAGCAGGAGGCCAGGGAAGTCATTGAGGAATCCTTTTATGAAATAGACGACGCAGCTAGACGGCAGCTTCGTGAGGTTTGGGCGCGCGCCCTGACTCCGACGTCGCCCTCCGACCTGGCAGTTGCAGCCGAGGATCGTCGCTATTTGTTCAGGCCCCAGGACTTCCAATGCAAAGCCGCGCAGCATAGTCCCAGGCGCCCGAAGCGCGCCGAGTTTTTTATCTGAACCCGTTTTGACGTCGCCGCCAAGGATATCCAGGATCATACTGACCATTCGCAAACACATTACGATGCAGGTTGTGGCGTTTTCGATCGATATCCCCCTCGATCCTGTGCGGTGTGCCTGAGCGCGTGCCACTGCCGTGCAGGAGTGGACCGCGCACATACACTAGCACGACGTGTGTGGGTTCCAAGGGGTTCCAAGGGGGGGATGGGGGACTTTCGAAACCTGGCGCGCTGCGCTTTGGCCTGAGGGTGGCGCGCCATCAGCTTTGCTCCTTGCTGTGCATGCCCGCGTAGGCACCCGCGGTTCTTGTGGGTGCCTCTGGGGTCCCAGGAATGTTGCCCCGTCGCCAGCACTATCAATTTTGACCCGTTCATGCTCCGTGATGCCCCGCCAGAAACCACAGGGCGTGCGCCGACAGGGATCCTTGAAGGCTTCCTTCCTACGCTGACATCCCGCGTGCAATGTCGACGGACGGTGCGATCACGGGCCGGAGGCGCACAGCACGATGACAGGCAATAGTTTGGGAACCAGTTTCAAGACTGCCAAAACTACACCTCCAGCGTCCAGCAGCTATGTGCAAGGCGCTCGCCGCAGGTATGGTGGAAGCTATTCTTTCTGCGCGTGTTCTCACCGATAACAGTTATGATTCCGACCAGGCAAACGAAGAAAACAACAAAGCAGCAGGTGACGACGACAACGTGGATCTCTTTCCAATTCATGGGACCCTAGATGGCGAGTTATGGGAGGCTTCTGATTTTGCGGGCTGGCGTAGTATGCGTCCTAGAGGGGAATCCTGAGTCCTTTCTTTTGGCTTCTCCCGCTTCCCCGCTCCTCTCCTGTCTCCCCCGTCGCCGAGGGATGCCATGCCGCTGCCGACGCGGCGACGGCCGCTGCCCAGCCCGACGCCCAACCCTGCGAAGCCGGGCCCGTCGCAATGTTCGACGAGAGTAACCCCGCATTTTTTTCCCTTTCCTCGCCTCCGCCTTCTCCCCCGCACCCCCCCGTCCTCGCAGAGGCCCAGAGAGCTCGATTCGCTGCCGATCGAGCCGAGGCCCGGGCAAGACGCCACTGAAGAGTGGCGCCTTCTTAGTCCTTCGCGTCCATTCTGTGGACAGAAGGATACTTATAAATTCATGTGTTGTGGTTTTCCTTGTGCTCTCGCGCCCTGTTTTCCCCCCGTGGAGTTTGCTTGAAAACGACAAGAGCGCCCATTCCATCGTCCGCCGCCGCCGCCTCGACCTGCAACTCCTGCCTCCCTCCCTCTCCTTCCCCCTTTCCTCCAGCCCCGCCTTTTCCTCGACTCGTCCTCCTGCTTCTTCCTCCCCCTCCCCCTCGCCTTTCCCCCCCCCTCCCTCGTTCTCCCCGAGAGTCGGGATTGAGTGCGAGGGAGGGCGACTGGACTGGTGGGTCTCAACGAGGCTCTCCCGCCACGGCTTCTCCCGAGCCCGTGTAGCAAGAACGGAGGCGGTCGGGATTCGATGTCGCGCGCACGCGCGCTTCGCGAGGCCCTCGGTGGCCCTCAGAGGCCTTCCTAGACCGTCGGGCCCCTTTCGGCTGCCTGCAAGGTCCCTCGTCCGGACGCCCTTCGGATGCCCTTCGGATGCCCTTAGAGGTCCTCGGAGTTTTCGCCTGCCGACGTTGCGCCCGCGCGCGCGCGCCTCCCGCGCCCAAGGTTGGGAGGTGAACGAGAGCGTCGTAGAGGAGGTTGAAAAGGAGGATGAGGAACTCATCAGCTGAAGCCTGGGCGCACCGGTCTTCGAGCTTCTGCTGATTCTCTTTGTCTCTCGCACGGCCGCCGCCGCTCCCCTGTTCCCCCGTGCCCCCCCCCCCCCCCCACGGAGAGCGGTAGTTTCCGAGCGCGCACAAGCAAGGGGACGTACGGACTCGGAACCCCAGTGCGCACAGCTGCCCCTGACTCCCGGCCGTCCCCTGTCTCACCACCCTGGAGGCACGAGGCCCGCTTCCCGAGAGAGTGGCGATCTCGCGCCAGCCCCCGCCGCTTCCCTGGGCTTCGCCTGCCTCCCGAGCCAGCGAAACACGCGAGTGTGGGCGACCTGCCCCGGCGCCAGGTGTCTCAGGCCGAGGCTCTCTTATCGAAGGTGGTGGGCGGGCGCGGTGGGCTGGCAACCCGCACGTTCGTCGTCCAAACGACCGCTGGCCCTGTTTTGGGCCCTGGAGTGCCTGAGCGGCTTGTGGCCCGGTTTCGTGCGACCACGAGTGTGTGTGTGTGTGTGTGTGTGTGCCGCCGTTCGCGGCGATCTGATAATGCAAGCGGCATTTGGAGATGACTGGTCGGCTTGCTGACGCAAAAGTATGTGCGTCGCCCTGGCTAGGCGAGGAAGGCTTTCACTTCACATATCGGTGACAAAATCCGAGCCTCACCCCCGCTGCCCATTGATTTGGACATGTCTATCTGGGTTTACCTGTGGCGCTTCACTTCGCTTGTGCCTGCGCGGTATTTATGAGCCCTCACTGGTTCCAGCGCCCAGGGGCTTGCACTGGTACGGCAGGTTCGCGCCGCTTCGAAGCAGCGGCGGCAACGTCGGGCCGGGTCAAGATTGAACTCCCTCGGGGGGTCCAGGACACGCAGAAAACGCGCCAGTGCGCGTAAACCTGTACGAATATGGTGTCGAAAGCGTCTGGGGATCTGACATCGGAGGTCGTTCAAGGTCGAATGGTTCTCACGGTGTCAGAAACCAGTGCTCACGTCGCCAAGGAACGGTTCACGTGTGGCCGCTTCGTGCACCGATCTTGGGCTGGGGACCAAGTACCGGCATGGCTTGGATCGGCACTGGAGGACAGCCTGCGTTCTCCTATTCGGCGTCCCGCCCGCTGCCGAGCCCTGGAACGCTCCGAGAGCACTCCCGAGCGCTCCTGAACGCTCCCGAGCGCTCCTGAGCGCTCCCGAGCGCTCCTGAACGCTGGAGCGACTTGTCTCTTTTTGGGGGGGTCTCCAGAGGTCTCCTGGGGTCCCCGCAGGCCTCCACAGCTCTCTCGAGGCCTCCTGAGACCTCCGGAGGCCCGAGAAGGGCAAGACCTCGTCCAGGAGCATTTGGCGTAACGTTTTGCGCGCACGGGATCTGGGAATGGTCTGGAATATCTGAGGCTGCTAGGACTGGCAGACATATGGGAAGTAGAGTAGCTTCGAGAATTTGTCAGTGTAGCTATGAATTGCTAGGGGACCTGCGAGAAGGGTATCATGGTACACTCGGACACGCGGCGGTGCTCGCAGGCCACTGGCGTTCACAGGCATCTTGCTGTTGCTCGCAGGCATTGTGTGATGTGCAATGTAGGTGGAAATTGTTGTAGCTACGCCCACCTGTGCCTATCAGATCCCACACGCGTATCAGCGTGGCTGTCCCTAGCTGTTCGCAGTCATTCCAGGACCTCGCCGGCTCCGAAGCCTACATCAGCAGGGGTTTGGGGGGGCGAGGCGGCGACGGCCGAGACGCCGAGCCGTACGACTCCGGCGCCCCGAGACAGCCTCCCGCCGCCCCTCCCCGGGGCCCGCGGAGTCCCGATCGCTGCCCAGCTGCTGTGGAGCCGAGCCCCCGGACGCCGCCCGGGGCCGCGCGGGCGGCACGCCGCCGCCGGGCGCCGG
This sequence comes from Prorocentrum cordatum, assembly GCA_963575745.1. Taxonomy (NCBI): domain Eukaryota; class Dinophyceae; order Prorocentrales; family Prorocentraceae; genus Prorocentrum; species Prorocentrum cordatum. Next base: position 12,384 of record CAUYUJ010009576.1, on the reverse strand, counting down.
TGCGTGGCGCGCAGAGCGCGCACGGCCGTGCCCCGGGCGCGCCAGGGCCACGGGGCGAGCTCGGGCCGCTGCGCGAGGCCGGCTGGGCCGGGGCAGCGCCTCAGGATTTTTGCGACGCCAGCCAGGAGGGGTCAGGGGGGGGGGCCAGAGCATCCAATCTCCGGGGGCAGCGTCAGGAGAGGACAGATAGGTGCAGGAGGGTCTGCGTCGACCCCCAACCGCCCGCTGATCACGGATAGTGGTAATTATGGTAACCCACTCCGCCCAGGAATGTGCGGCTTTGCTATCGGGGTCCATCGCGGATCCGTCCACGATGTATCGCCGATTCCAGATCGATCGACCCTTCCCCCCCCCCCCCCCCCCCCACCCACCCCCACCGCCCTCCCCTAGCCGTCTTCCCTCTATGGCACCCCCTCGTACCCCGCCATTCGGGCCATGAGGAGAGTAATTAGGCCCTAATGTTTCCGTCGTCTTCGGCCCTTCGTGTGCCCTGGGGCCGTCAAACAACGGCTCAGGTTGATAACTAGTCTCTAGGGAACGCTCTGGGGTCTCCAGGACCCGTGCCCCTCAGTCAGAATTTCCACCACAGCTCGGCGGCGCACGGTGCCAGGATCTGGCGTTCCCCTCGCGTCCTGCCAGGTGCAGGGTGCATGGTCTTTTGATGGACCGCCTTCTCCGAGGTGCTCGCTGCAAACTCAGACGGCTGCCCCCCCTTCCATCCATATTCTTTCAAATGATGGAAATTCTCTGCTCCTCTGCTTCCACTTCTGCTATTGTTTCCTCCCGCCTTCACCTTTTCCACGTCCCTCCCACCCTCCTCTTCCTCTCCCCTCCTCCCTCGGGACCATGCCCCTGGTGGGCCGCCTACCAGCTGCAGGCCGCGGACACGTCCAAGGGCGAGCCCTGGTGGAAATCCAGCACGAGGGTGAGGGAGCGGAGATCCTGAGCGAGATTGAGCGCCTTTCGGAGAGCAGGTGCACGAAGTGGCAGAGAGACACCACGCGCCTAGACCCCACCACCGCCTGGACGGACCTGATCACGGACCTTCGGCAGGCAACCTTGCCTGAGCTGGAGCTCGGCAAGTATGCAGAGAGCCCCAGCAAGGCATATCGTGAAGAGCGAGATGCACCATTGGAAAAACGGCACCAGGAACGCAGCGTAGTGGCAGCGAAGGAAGATCGGCAGCGACTTCGAGAGCTTGACGAAATACTGAAGCAGGAGAAGTGCCGCCTCGACATCGAATACGTGGAACGCCTGCTCGAGGAGGCGGAGCTTCATCGGAGGGACCAGGACTTCAGCAACTTGTGGAGGGCGGTGTACGCGAGTAGCGCACGCGGAGGGCATCGCCAGAGGGCCTTCAACGCGCCCAGCTTCTACCGCCAGGACTTGCAGGAGTGGGAAGCCACCATGAAGGCGACGGCCACGGACGGCGGTTTCTCGGCGAAGGTGCTCACTTCCCTTGAGGAGACCGCGAGGGAGGATTTCGAGCGCCTGACGGAGGAAGGCCCCGAAGTTTTCGGAGGCGCACCTGCTTCAACGTCGTGGGATGACTGGCATCGGGCTCTGCAACAACGACGACATGTATGCACGATGACGGTATGCTCCGAACCACTCCCTACCTCTTGAGCGGTGGTATTGGCTGATACAGCACGCGACGAGGCAGCTCACAGGAGAGTGGCCTTTCACCAGCCATATGGGCGACAAACGCTTGGATAGGGTGAATAATCGCATGCGTGTGGCTTGCCCGACTGTGAAAGGCGCCTGCGGCGAGCCTTCCGACATTCTCGAGCCAAGTCGAGAACCCCAACGACTTGGCTTTGGAGTAGGGCGTTTCAGATCTCCAAGGGGAACCAAAAGCGAAGTACGAAAGCCATGCGCTTGATCCGCTGCTACTGCTCCGTCGTGGTGGCCTGGCATCGGGGACTTTCCCTCCGTTCGCCAACTCCTCTGCCCGCTTACGTCGCGGTCATGCCTCCCGCAGGTCCCGACATAATGCCCACGTGGGTGCCAAGATCCACAGTTGGCGCCTTAAGAAACTCGGAGTGTCCCACGTACGAGCGAAGGAAGACATGTCGAACGCGTTCCCTCCGACCTCACGCGAGGGGCTGGCCCAGACCGTCATGTCAGTCATGCCTCACCAGTGCGCCCTCGTCACGAGGAGGCTGTGATGGAGACTAGGGCGAGGAAGGAGGTGGGCCACTATCAGCCTACTCATTTGTCAGGGATGGGAGATGGGAATGCCTGCGATATTTTCGTACAAAGTTGTCCTCGACCCGTCGAAGCATGGCGCGATCAGCTACTCGAGCGGGCCCGCAGTCTTCCAGAACGCCGAGATGGTTGCCGCGGCACCGGTGGCTGGGTCGCCAGTGCCATGGCGTGCGCTCTGACTGACCAGTTGATTGACGTTTCGATTCAGGTCTACGCCCGCGATGTCCATGCAACGATCCCCTGGTGCGCCCCGAACTCGATCGAATCCAGGAGCGGCGTTCTCGACTCGCGCGAGGTCTTCGATCGTGAACTGCAGGAGGGAGGAGGGTACGCACACAACTCGGAGTAGAAATCATGCATCCCAGTGATGACGGGCCCGTCGCGTGCGCGACTACCCGCGCCCCGCCGCTGCGCGCGGCGCCAGTGCCAGGACTCGCCGCGGCCGAGGGCTTGCATCTAGCAGGCGTGGGACATTTGGCGGGGGGATGTGGGGCGGAGATCAGGGGGGTTCGAAGCCGCCAGATCAGCGCGGGGGGGAATGGGGGGATTTCAGGACCTCGCGCTTTCCGCGCGATCGAAGCGGATGGCGCTTAAGGGCGTCATCCCGTCTACCGCGCGCTCAGGCCTGAGTCTTGCCTGCCAGGAAAGTTGTATTATCGGCGGCTGGGCGCCGCCATCCAAGGTTTTGCCAGAGTAGCATCGCGGGGTCGCACAGCGGGGTCCTCGCTGGGTACCCCGGGAGGCGCGAGACCGAAGCGCCGCTCGCCCCCAGAGGCCACTGTGCTTCAGGACCAGCGGGCCCAGGATGACCTCCAAGCGCTGCAGTTCCTGGGCGGGGGGCCTGAATTTTTGGAACAATGCGCGGCCGGGGGCATCTTCGCCGGGGAAATGGTCGGGGGGTCCGTGGGTTCAAGATCGAGACGTTCCGAAAAGTTCCCGAGGTTCGGGGCCCCCGGCGTGGTTCCGTTCGACGTGGCGAAGCTGATGGGCCCCCGCGCAGTGCGCGGCCGCGTCTTCTACAGCGCGGGGGTCCTCGGTGCTCGTCGGGCGCGCCGTCCCTCGTATAAGCTGCGCGCTCCGGCGCTCGTGATAATGGTGGCCAGTCGACGTTTGTGCGCGTGTCCCCGTTCACGGGCCTCGTACTTGCTCGGCGTCATGCTCGAATGCCATTGTGGAAGGGGCGGCGCCTGCGTGATTAGGGCGCCACGAGCGTCCGAAGCGGTTGCCTGATCGGGCCCCCGCCGCCCCTTCTGCCTGGACATAGACGCGCCCTTCGAAGGAAATTTCCACCGCGCGCAGCCTGGCGCGAGGCGCCCCCCGAACTTCGGCCGCGCCGCAGTGGGGCCCGCGCCCCGACGGCCCTGGACCTCGTCTACTCGCCCGATGGACCTGGCACAGGCGCGCGCTCAGCGTGGGGGCGGGGGGGCGAGGGTGAGCGCTGCGCGCAAGGGGCAGCGAGAGAGGCCCGGGAGGGCGGTGCCGAGGCCGACCTTAGGGGCGCGCGGAGCGCCCTCCGATGGGGGGGGCGGGGCATTGGTCCCCGCTCCAGCGGGGGGTGGGGGCGCGGGTGGGTTGGGGCCAGCAGCCGCGGCGCGGGCGGACGCGGCGGGGCCGTCTAAGCAGCGCGCGCAGCAGCCGCAGCAGCGACGGCAGCTTCGCGGAGGCGTCGCAGAGCTACTGGCCCGCATCCACAAAGGAGACGGGGCGACCTGCGGGCTCCAGAGGAGCGACGTCATGTGAGTGCAGGAGAACCGCGTGCCGATCGAGCTTGTGCTGGTGACCGTGACGATACTGCTGAAGGTGACCCCCGAGGACTGGCAGAGCATGTCAGCGCTGGAGGCGACGGTGTTCATGTGGTCCACCTGATAGCGACGCGCGAGGTCTGCGTGGCTATTCAGCTTACGGGGAGGTACTGACTTCGAGCAGGAGGCGACGCACCTCCGCCAACGGCGTCGACAGGAGCTCCCAGCGCGCCAGCGAGTCCCCGACCTCGAAAGGTTAGGCGCGCCCCGCCCACACTTGTGGCTCGCTTTAAGTAAGGGCCTTGCAGCCTTGCAGCAGCAAGGGCACGGAGTGGGAGCTCAGACGGCTGCGAGCATCAAGGAATGGGCGGATCGGATCCGAGCCGGCCCGGCGATGGCCATGGAGATGCTGGCTGAGGCTGCGAAGCAATGCGGAGTGAGCTCCGCCCGCGACAGGGCCGCGACGAAGACCTCCGTGGACGCTGGCGGCACGGGGGGCCGAGGGTCACGCGCGGGGCCCCGCCCGAGAGCCACCGAGCCACCGAGGGCGCATCGCCCAGCTGGCCCCCGATGGGCGGGGCACCTGGCGGCTCAAGAGTTCGAGCGATTCGGCCTTCGCGGGCATGGCGGGCGGCGCCTGCGCGCGCGCCAGATGCCCCCGCTGACTTGGGGGCCTCATCCTCCAACTTTCGCTCCCCGGACCTCGTCGTTCGAGCCGTCGTCCCGCCGCCTTTGCCCCCCCCACCCCCCTCCTCTCCCCTCGATGATGCGATGCTAGATTCCTACAGGGGGCTCGGCGGGGCGCCAGATGGTCCAGGTCCATTGGTGACCTCCTTGGGAAACCGTGGGTTTTTTTGCTGTCCTGCGGGTGCCGTGCGTCTCTCGTTCCACATTGTTTTTCCTAACCATCCTGTGGTTTTTGGTCTTCGTTTTGAAGAGACGGCGCCCCGCGTCCTCTCCCTCTCTCCTCTCCTCTCCTCTCCTCTCCTCTCCTCTCCTCTCCTCTCCTCTCCTCTCCTCTCCTCTCCTCTCCTCTCCTCTCCTCTCCTCTCCTCTCCTCTCCTCTCCTCCTCCCCTTCCTCCTCCCTCCTCGCGTCGCTCCCCTCACTTTGGCATGCCCCTCGCACGTTTGGTGGCCCTTTTCAGGGGGCTCCACCGAAGCCCCGGATGCCAGCGCTCGCATGCGGCCACCGCACCCAGTTTGGCTCGCCCCTCACTGGTTTGGTGGCCCCACAGGGAGCTCCACCGAAGGCCCACATGCCAATGATCGCATGCGGCCACCGCGCGCATTTTGGCACACTTTTCGCGCGTTTCGTGGCCCCATATGGGGTTCCACCGAATGCCCAGATGCGAACGCTCGCATGTGGCCGCCGCGCCCATGTTGGCACACCCTTCGCACGTTTCGTGGCCCCATATGAGGTTTCACCGAACGTCCAGAACACGAGCGTTCGCATGCGGCCACCGTGCGCATTTTGGCACACCCTCACACGTATCGTGGCCCCATAGGGAACTACACCGAAGGCCCATATGCCAGCGCTCGCATGCGATCACCGCACACATTTTGGCACATCCCTCGCGGGCTTCGTGGCCCCATAGGGAACTCCACCGAGATGCCAGCGCTCGCATGCGGACGCCGCGCCCATGTTGGTCCACCCCTCACACGTTTCGTGGCCCCATACGGAGCTCCACCGGAGGCCCATATGCCAGCGTTCGCACGCGGCCACCCCACTCATGATGGTACACCCCTCACGCGTTCCGTGGGCCCGTAGGGAGGGAATTCCACCGAATCCGGTGCATGCGACGACGGTGCCCGCAACTGCAAATCATTGGTTCTTCGGCGGGTTAATGTTTGCTCGTTCCTCTAGCCTGCTATCGAGTTTTTTCCCCACATCCAAAGTGGGGTTCTTGTTTTCTCTGCACACGCCGCCCAGGATCTCACACCCCCCCTTTCCTCTTTTTCTCACACACACACACACTCACCATCATCACCATCATCATCACCATCAACCACCATCATCGTCATCACACGCACACACTCATCATCATTACCGTCATCATCACCATCAACCACCATCACCGTCATCACTACTCATCATCATCATCCTCATCATCATCATCGTCACCATCATCACCACTCTATCACCCACTCACTCACTCAATTACTCACTCATCTTCAGTAGGCTTCGGAGGCAGTGGTCCTCCGACGGTAGGAACGCCGTCTCTCTCAACATCATCGTCACCATCACCATCATCATCTTTCGATCACCCACTCACTGGTCGTCATCATCATCATCATCATCAGCATCATCATCACTCATTCATCACTCATCATCAGCACTCACTGACTCATCAGTTCGTCATCAATCACTCCCTAGATTGAATATGGAGGAAGTATCAGGCGGGAGCCTCGTCGGTGAGTGAATTGCGAGGAAGTCTCAGGCGGGAACCCCCTCCACACGGGGCCCACATTTCATGTTGGTCATCCGAGCGGGTCATCCGAAACGTGTAACTGTCGTCACTTTTGGGCTCCTGAGGCCTGAATATGGAGGAAGTATCTGACGGGAGCCGCGTTTGTGAATGAATTGCGAGGACGTCTCAGGCGGGAGCCCCCTTCCCTATGGGGCCCGCATTTCATGTTGGTAATCCGAGCGGGTCATCCGAAACGTGTAATTGTCGTCACTTGGGGCTTGAATATGGAGGAAGTATCAGGCGGGAACCTCGTCTGTGAGTGAATTGCGAGGAAGTCTCTGGCGGGGGCCCCCTCCCTATGGGGCCCGCAGATCATGTTACGAATCCGAGCGGGTCATCCTGAAACGTGTATTTGTCGTCACTTTTGGGCTCCTGAGGCTTAAATATGAAAGAAGTATCGCGCGGGCGCCTCGTCTGTGAGTGAATTGTGAGGAAGTTTCAGGCGGGTGCCCCCTCCCCACGGGGCCCGCAGATCATGTTGCGAATCCGAGCGGGTCATCCTGAAACCTATAGCTGTCGTCACTTTTGCGCTCCTGAGGTTTGATTACTGAGGAAGTATCAGGCGGGGGCCTCGTCTGTGAGTGAATTGCGAGGAAGTCTCAGGTTCCCGTGCATGTCCGAAGCGGCCCGCGAGGGCGCGGGCGCGCCCGAGCCGACGGAGGCCGCGACCGCTCCCGCGCCCGCGACCGGGTACCGACCTCAGGTGACCGCAGCGCGCGAGGAGAGACACGCTTGGGCAAACCTGCGCGACGAACGCCTCCAAGGCAATCGCGACGAGGACAACGCAGGCGCTCCGGACGGCGAGGGCGAGAGCGCAGGTGGCCTGGGCGGCGACCCCGCTGCGGCCAGTTTTGCCAGCAGCGTGTATTCAACGCCCAGCGCGTACATCGCCGCCCTGGTCGCTGGGTTGCCGGAGAACGCAAGACTCACGCGGGACCAGGCGCTCTTCGTCGCCAAGTTCGCCAAGGCCTGCGACGACGCCTGGGAACACGACGTGCAGAAGAAACCCTGGAGCGAGAAAAAAGTGACGCACTTGCTCCTGCTGGGCCAGGGCGGCTCGGGGAAGACGCGCGTGGTGCAGAAGATCGTCTTCCCAGTGGTGGAGTATTTGCGGCCCTCGTCGGCGCAGGACAAGGGCGCCATGATGGTCGTGGCCTTCTCGAACGCGCAGGCGAAGAACCTCTCCACGGAGACTGTGAAGGCTAGAGCGCTGCACAACGCCTGTGCCCTGCGAGTCCAGAAGTACATCAACGCGAAGATGAGGCCGGGGGGCATGCAGAGGTGGCAGAAGTGGTTGTGGGAGCACGTCCGCGTAGTTGTCATCGAGGAGGTGAGCATGGTGGCGGCTGGTCTGTACAACGCGCTGGACCTTCGCGCTTGCCACGGACGCAGTTGCGCGCATGACGCGCAGGAGTCCACCTACAAGAGGCCGCGTCACCACTTCGGGCGCGTCCCCGTCGTGCTGCACCTCGGCGATTTCCTCCAGCTGAAGCCCACTGGCAGCATCGGCCTCCTAGCGGACCCCGACGAGCTCCTGGAAGACGATTCGTGCAAGTACAAGGAGCCGCCGACGTTGGAGATTCAGCGCGCCATCGTCGTCTTTAAACACATCCCCTGCGTCTTCGAGCTGAAAGGCACGAGGCGCTTCGAGCCAGGGGGCCCTCTGATCGCGTTCTTGGGCTGCATGCGCGAGGGCAAGCGCTTCCCACCAGAGGTCTGGTCTGCCTGGGGGAAGACGTTGGCCTCGGACAGCCGCGGCGTCCTGGGCCCTCGGCGCCAGCGCGAGAACTTTCGGCTCGGCTACGGCATGGGCATCTACTGGGAGACGCTGGCGAGGTGGATCAACACGCGCGCCCGTCGCGACGCGCGGCGCCTCGGCGCCCCCCTCGTTTTCCCGCAGGCCGTGGACGAGCGCGGCGCGATGCAAGGCGACCCAGACGCAGGCCGGCGCCTCCTGAACGTTCCGAACATGCACAAGACCGGGGACCTCCACGGCGTCTTACCGGCACGCGTCGGCATGGAGGTCCGGTTCACGGCCGTGCAGGAGGAGCTGAAGAAGAAGTTGGGGCTCGTGCAGGAGCAGCGGGCCACCATCGTGTCCTTCGAGTTTCACGCAGACAACGAGCGGGACTACGAGGGGCGCGCGCCGGGCCAGCTCTTCCGCCCCCGCTACCTACCGCAGGGAATCTGGCTGCAGGTGCACGGCTTCCAGGAGTCCCCGATCTACAAGGAGGTCGCCGAGGTGCTGCAGCAGCGCGCCGATGGCGCTGGCGACGACGGCGAGGCCGTGGCGCGGGCGAGGAGCTCGCTCATGTTCAGGCCCAGCGAGCAGGAGTTCACGTGGCAGAGCTCGGGGGCGCACGCTGCGCGCCGCTCGGGGTTCACCCTGGCGCGTGCGTCCTGCCCGACCTCCACGCTGTCGCAGGGCCAGACGCCGCGCAAGGGCGTCACCATCGACTGCGCCAGGGATGAGGACGCTGGCCGCGCGGGCATGTCGGGCGAGATGTGGTGGCTGCACCTCTACGTCATGTTCCCCCGCGCCACGTGCGTGCGGAGAATGCTGATCCTGCGGCCGCCCGCGCGAGAGTTCCTGGGGCGCGGGCCGCCGGCGTCCCTGCGGAAGGCGCTACAGGAGTTTGACGAGAGAGCGGTGGGCTCCAGCGCTGGGGCGGAGCAGCTCGCGGCAGAGCTGGGCATCGTGCCGCCGCCCGCCTGAGCGCCGCGGCGCGCGCCTGGAGGCCCGCGGGGTTGCCCCGGCGGCTGGCTCCCGCGCCCCTGCGGCCTGCGAGGTTGTCCCAGCGGCCTGGCCCGAAGGGTTGCCCCGGCGGCTTCGCGATCTAGCCGTCGGCAAACGCGCGCGTGCTGGCCGACGCGGCGACGGCGCCGAGGAAAATCGAGTTGCTTGCCGCGACCAGGGGGAACTGGGGGTGCACGTGGAAAAGAGGCAGGGGGATGATGAGGGAAGGGGCATGGGGGGGATGGGGGGGGGGGGCGACGACGAGGAGGAGGCGGCGCGAGAGGAAGAGAGGAGGAGGAAGGAGTAGAAGGGAGGAGGAGGAGAGGAGGAGGAGGAGGAGGAGGAGGAGGAGGAGGAGGAAGGAGGAGAAGGAAGAGGAGGAGGAGAAGGAGGAAGATAAATAGGAGGAGGAATAGAGGGCAGTGCAGAGGGCGAGAGGAGAGGGTCCGCCAGGGGGAGGAGGATAGGGCAAAGGGTAAGCTAAACAGATTCTCGTGCGGGGTCCTACCGTCGGAGTAATTTGCTGATCATTTTTCAGCGCGGCTTGGCCCCAGATCTGTAAATTCCCAGGCGTGCCAGCAACCAGACTCGTGTCGCTGCAGAGCTCCCCCGCCGCCGCCGCCCCCCCCCTCCCCCTCCTCCTCCTCCTCCTCCTCCTCCTCCTCCTCCTCCTCCCCTCCCGTGTTCACCTCCCTTTCCTTTTCTCCATGCTCTGCCGTGCCGATCCTTTTCCCCATGCCCATCCGCTTCCTCCGTCTCCTCATCGCTCTCGCCCTCCCCATCCGCAAGTCCTCTGTCGCTTCCTTTTTTTCCTCTCTCCCCTGATCCTCGCCTCTCTTTTTCTCGTCCTCGTTGTCCCTCCCCTTCTCTTGCTCCTCCTCCTCCTCATGCTCCTCCTCCTCCTCCTCCTCCTCCTCCTCATCCTCGTCGTAGTACTCCTCCTCCTCCTCCTCCTCCTCTCCCTCCTCCTCTCCTTTTTCTCCTTCTCCTCCTCCTCCTCCTTCTCCTCCATCTCTCCTTTCTTCCTCCTCGTCTCCTCCTCCTCCTCCTCCTCCTCCTCCTCCTCCTCCTCCTCCTCCTCCTCCCCCCCACCCTCCTCACCCTCCTCCTCCTCGTCCTGCTCCTCTTCCTTCTCCTCCTCCTCCACTTTCCTGGAGTTTGTGTTCCCCCGCGCTACTCCTTTCCTTCATTGTCGTTTTGCTCTTCCTCCTGTTGCTCCTTCCCCTCGGCCTTCCACTCTTTGTTTGTTTTCCCCCTCACCCTCTAGACTTCGCCATCGTCATCGTCATCATCCTCTTCTCCTCTTCCTCCTCCTCCTCCTCGTCCTCCTCCTCCTCGTCCTGCTCCTCTGCACCCTCCTCCCCGGTCCCCTCCTCGCCCTCCTGTTCCCCCCCCCCCGTGTCGAGGGGGGGAGGGGGGACGGGCCCGTGGCCCTGTAGGGAAGCCACGCAGCCGATAAGCCCTGGCTTCTCGCCAGTCTCGGGGCGGGCCTGGCAGACCCAACGGGGCGGGGGGGAGGGTCGCCGCGTGGACAGAGAGTTTTGGGATCAGGAGGAAACGAAGGAGAAGGAGGATGTGAAGTAGGAGGATAGGGACGAGAATGACGATCAGGAGGAGCAGGGTTTGTAACAGTAGCAGCGGTAACAGTAGCACTTGCAGCACGTAGACATTGCAGTAGCAGTGATATTATTAGTATTTTCGTATGATTATTATTAGTGTTATTATTGGTGGTGGTAGTAGTAGTAGTAGTAGTAGTAGTAGTAGTCGTAGTCGTAGTCGTAGTCGTAGTAGTCGTAGTAGTCGTAGTAGTAGTAGTAGTAGTAGTAGTAGTAGTAGTAGTAGTAGTCGTAGTAGTAGTAGTAGTAGTAGTAGCAGTAGTAGTGTTAGTAGTAGGTAGTAGTGTAGTAGTGTAGTCGTAGTTGTTCAGTAGTTAATTGTCGTAGTCGTATGTAGTAGTAGGAGTAAGTTAGTAGTAGTAGTAGTAGCTGTCGTCGGTCATAGTGTCTAGTAGTCGTTAGTCGTAGTCGTAGTCGTAGAGTAGTAGTAGTTAGTAGTAGTAGTAGTAGTAGTCAGTAGTAGTCGTCTAGTAGTTGTAGTTAGTTAGTTGTAGTAGGTTTCTTTCGTTTAATTTTTAGTAGTAGTAGTTGTAGCAGTAGTAGTAGTAGTAGTAGTAGTTAGTAGTAGTTTAGTAGTAGTAGTTTTAGTAGTAGTAGTAGTTTTATCGTTAGTAGTTGTAGTAGTAGTAGTAGTAGTAGTAGTAGTTAGTAGTAGTAGTCGTAAGTTGTTTGGATAGTAGTAGTAGTCGTCGTCGTCGTCGTCGTCGTCGTGTCGTCGGTCGTCGTTGTGTTGTTGTAGTAGTAGTAGTAGTAGTAGTGGTAATAATTGTGGTAGTAGTAGTAGTTAGTAGTGTTTGTGTAGTAGTAGTAGTGTAGTAGCAGTGTAGTTAGTAGTAGTAGTAGTACTAGTAGTAGTGCGTAGTCGGTAGTGTAGTAGTAGTAGGAGTAGTAGTAGTGTAGTAGTCGTGTAGTAGGCCGAGGGGTCGCCCCCTAGTCGTAGTCGTAGGTCGTAGTCGTAGTGAGTAGTAGTAGTAGTAGTTGTAGTGTGTAGTTCGTAGTTGTAGGTCGTAGTAGTTTCGTAGTAGGAGTGGTAGTTGTAGTTAGTAGTAGTAGTAGTAGTAGTTAGTAGTAGTAGTAGTACGTAGTAGAAGCAGCAGTGCAGTAGTAGTAGTAGTAGTAGTAGTAGTATATTAGGTAGTCATACGATAGAGGAGTTAGTTAGTAGTAGTAGTTCGTGTAGTAGTTGTAGTAGTAGTAGTAGTAGTAGTTCGTTAACGTTAGTGGTTGTGTAGTAGTTGTTAGAGTAAGTAGTAGTAGTAGTCGTAGTCGTAGTAGTAGTAGTAGTAGTAGTAGTAGTAGTAGTAGTAGTAGTAGTAGTAGTGGTTGCAGGGGTGGGAGTAGGAGTAGTCGTGCTAGTTGTGGTAGCCATGGGCGTCGCATTCGATGCGGTCTCCGTAGTAGGTGTCGTAGTATAAGGCAGAGTTGTAGTCGTAGTAGTAGTAGTCATTGTACTAGTTGTGGTAGTAGTAGTAGTAGTAGTAGTAGTAGTAGTAGTAGTAGTAGTAGTAGTAGTAGTCGTAGTCGTAGTCGTAGTAGTAGTATTCGTAGTATTCGTTGTCGTAGTAGTAGTAGCAGTAGTAGTAGTAGTAGTAGTAGTAGTAGTAGTAGTAGT
>CAUYUJ010009575.1:0-33479 GCA_963575745.1 Prorocentrum cordatum | reverse complement strand
CCCGAACGACTCACACACGAAGAGCCCGAACGACTCACACCAGAAGGAGGGGCCCGAACGACTCACACCAGGACGAGGCGCCCGAACGACTCACACCACGAGGAGCCCGAACGACTCACACCAGGACGAGGGCCCCGAACGACTCACACCACGAGGAGCCCGAACGACTCACACCAGGAGGAGGAGCCCGAACGACTCACGCCAGGACGAAGAGCCCGAACGACTCAAACCACGACGAAGAGCCCGAACGACTCACACCAGGAAGAAGGGCCCGAACGACTCACACCAAGACGAGAGGCCCGGAGATATGCGGGGGCAGGCGGAAACACGCCTGAAAAACACGACTGTCGGCATGCTTCGCAAGAGCTGTTGTTTTGAGATGGGCTGGTGGGGATACGCGAAGCGTGAAGAATTTAAAGGTTTCGAAACAGATGCACGATGCAAAAAAAAGGAGGAGGAGTGATTGGGATTTGGAAAAGCTTGTTCCCAGATGCTGCGCGCGCTCTAGAATCTGGGCCCCTTGCTAGGCAACAAGGTCAATCGTTTGGCGGCGGCTCTTCTACTCAAGCTCAACAACAGCCAATGTGTGTTCCTATGCAAACAAATTATTGGCATTATCAATACCCTTGGTATGGATATGGGCCTTGATATAGAAATGTTGTTGGCACGCAGTGGATCTCGCAAAGGAAGGGCCTTGGTATAGAAATGTTGTTGGCACGCAAGTGGATCTCGCAAAGGAAGGTTCATCATCGTCCTCTTCAAATGACGACAGCACCGATTATAAATTCGGAGAATATGACCCCAAAGCAAATGAGAAACAGTCAGACACGGTGACCATGGCAGACGTAAAGAAAACAGCAACACCGAAGTCTTTGGCTTTGACTAGCAGGAAGCGGCGGTGGCACGAGGAAGAAGAAGACGATAATCTGAATGTTTCAAACTACCCAAAAACAAGTATTCCACCTCCTCAACCGAAGAAATCAGCAGTGAGCGACGTTTGGCTCATAGCAGGGGACGAAGCATTAGACCAGAAGTTTCACGACAATGTAATTGATTCTTGCCGCGAACATTCTTGGTTATATTTGGAGGTCCGGCTACCAGTTGAGAACGTTGTGCTCCACACAGCTAACGCAATCAGCTATCTCGTTCATTCCATCGATAATGGCCTATTGAAGACCAGCGCCACAAAGAAACTGGGAGTTGTGCTTGCAGACGATCCAAACTTGCATTGCGCCGTCAGCGAAGCTAGTCTTGAGAGCTGGCCTACGAACCGATTGCGCGACCCACATGTTGGACGCATTGATAATATTAATGCATGCACGAAGGCATTTACAGTGGATGGTCGTTCAACCAAATCCATCGGAGGACCGCCGGCAAAATTGTTTCACAATAGTTTCAAAAACTGCTTGGTGCTTGGATCGCGTGGTACTTTTGCTCGCATTCATAGCCCGACGTACAGAGATAGGCGCTGTCAATACAAGCGGGCGGCGCTCACAGACAGCTCTTTGGTGGAAGAATTTTCTTATGCTAATTATTTCAAGGGCGAGAGCGCACCAAACGGCATAGAGTTGAACACAGTTGCCAATGTTGTGACATCCATGGTGCAGAGCATCGAGAATATCTCAGGCGTCGGGCCGTCGAACCTTGTAGTTTTATTAACTCCGCACGGCGAGCTGTTGTGATTGTTCTGAGAGAATTGTGTATCACTTGAATTCCTTATATCATCATCTCTCGTTCTTGCCCCAAGCTGGCTGCTCGCCAGCATTCTTCTCTCGTTCTCGCCCCAAGCTGGCTGCTCGCCAGCATTCCCAATGTACCTGCAGGGGACAGCACGAGGAAAAAAACGGCTTACTATTTCCTGTTGATTATGAATGTTACTGCGTTTCGCGCTCCATTCCGCCGTCTCCGTGGTGCTCGTAGGATCTGTGGTGCTCTTAGTAGACGTAATAGTCGTGATAGTAGTAGTAGTAGTAGTAGTAGTAGTAAGATTAGTATTAGTAGTAGTAGTAGTAGTAGTAGTAGTAGTAGTAGTAGTAGTAGTGGTAGTAGTAGTAGTAGTATTAGTAGTAGTAGTAGTAATAGTAGTAGTAAAAGTAGTAGTAGTAGTAGTAGTAGTAGTAGTAATAGTAGTGGTAGTAGTAGTAGTAGTAGTAGTAGTACTAGTAGTAGTAGTAGTAGTAGTAGTAGTAGTAGTAGTAGTAGTAGTAGTCTTCATCGGAGAGAGGGGAGGGAGGGACGGAAGGAGGGAGGGAGGGGAGGGGACGGAAAAGAGGGAGAAGAGGAGCAGAAGGAGCAGGAGGAGGAGGAGGAGGACAACCTGTGTTTTCACAGCTTTTCTAGATAATTCTATAATATTCTTTATAAAACAATTGATTTCCTCTGTGTTTTCTCAGTTTTTTCTTTTTACAAAAAAAAATGAAAACATCAACTGTTTCTGCGCCGGCTCAGTTTTTTTAGTTTTTCCATGATTTCCAGATTATGGAAGATCTTCTCCTATAGTCTGGAAATCATTGAAAAAAACTAAAAAAAACTGAGGCGGCACAGAAAAAAATAATGTTGTTATTACAATGTTCTAAAAAAAACTGGGAAAACACAAAGAATCAATTGTTTTGTAAAGAAAACTATAGGATTATCTAAAAAAACTGTGAAAACACAAGTTGTTTGATGATGTTCTGCATATTTGATTAAACAGAATATTTTCTATGCCGTAGTATAAAAGAATTCCTTTTGCTGCAATATACAAGAGGAATCTTTTTGCAGCAGAAAAGAAACGGATTTCTGTTGCGCCACTATATAAGTTCAATCCTTTCGCTGTTGTGGTTTTCTGTATAATGTAAAGATGTGTTCGTAGCAATAAATGCATAGGGGAGAGGCCAAATCAACCCCCAGGTTGTTTTGGCCCCCTCTATGTTAAAAAGTGACAACACCTTCACAGATGGAGGGCGGGTGATTTTTTTTAATGTGGCTCTCGCCTTAGCGTTGCGCACATTCTTTTTTTCAAAATTTGCGAGCTTCACGGGTTGAGGGCGGGTGGTTTTCGAAGTGTGGCTCTCGCCCTAGCGCCGCGCACATTTGTTTTCAAAATCTGCAAGAGTTTCACGGATTGAAGGCGGGTGGTTCTGAAAATGTAGCTCTCGCCTTAGCGCCGCGTACAATCGCTTTCAAAATTTGCAAGAGTTTCACGGATTGAGGGCGGGTCGCTGTCAAAATGTGGCTCTCATTTATAGCTCCGCGCAAACCCGCTGTAAAAAATCCAAGAGTTTCACATATTAAGGGCGGGTCGTTTTCAAAATGTGGCTCTCGCCGTAGCGCCGCGCACAATCGCTTTCAAAATTTGCAAGCGTGTCACGGATAGAGGGCGGTTCCTTTCCAAAATGTGGCTCTAGCCTCAGCGCCGCGCACATTCGCTTTCAAACTTTGTAAGAGTTTCACGGACCCCCATGATCAACGTACCAGACATGGTGCTTTGGAAGGATACAGCATTATGCGGGTGCAACGGTTATGTTGATTCGCGTTGTCTAAATCCCACAACTGGCGTTCTGGCACGATTCCGGATCGTCAAGCCGCAGCAGTCAGACTGATACGAGGCGTTGAAATCCCGAGAACAATGTTTTGCCCAACGAGGCAAATCCCTCAATGGTTATGAACCATTGTACGGGGCCTACGAAGAGGAAGCTTGAAGGGAAGGCTAATTCCAACATCGTTGATGACTCTTGGGTTTACACTGGTCCTCCTCTTCTTCCTCGTCCTCCTCCTCCTCCTTCTCCTCCTCTTCCTCCCCCCCCCCCCTCATCATCATCATCATCATCATCATCATCATCATCATCATCATCATCATCATCATCATCATCATCATCATCATCATCATCATCAGCATCATCAGCATCATCATCATCATCATCATCATCATCATCATCATCATCATCATAATCTTCTTCATCATCATCATCATCATCAGCATCATCAGCATCATCAGCATCATCATCATCATCAGCAGCAGCATCAGCATCATCATCATCAGCATCATCCTCATCATCATCATCATCAGCAGCATCGTCCTCAGCATCATCATCATCATCATCATCATCATCATCATCATCATCATCATCATCATCATCACCATTAACATCATCATCATCATCAGAATCATCAGCATCAGCATCAGCATCAGCATCAGCACCCTCGTCATCATCATCATCATCATCATCAGCATCATCATCAGCAGCATTATCATCATCATCATCATCAGTATCATCATCATCAGCATCACCATCATCATCACAATTAACATCATCATCATCACCACCATCATCATCATCATCATCATCATCATCATCATCGGCATCATCATCATCATCATCATCGTCACCATCGTCATCAGCAGCATCATAATCATCATCATCATCATCATCATCATCGTCATCATCGTCGTCATCATAATCAGATTCATACTCATCATCATCAACATCAGCATCATCGTCATCATAAACAGCATCATCATCAGCATCAGACTCATCATCAGTATCAGCATCAGCATCATCATCAGCATCAGCGTCATCAGCATCATCATCATCATCAGCAGCAGCATCATCATCATCCTAATCCTCCTCCTCATCAGCAGCATCATCATCAGCATCAGCATCATCATCATCAACAGCATCAGCAGCATCATCATCATCAGCAGCAGCATCATCATAATCATCATCGTCTGCATCATCATCAGTGACCTCGGCATCATCGTCACTAGCATCGTCATCAACATCACCAGCATTGTCATCATCATCATCATCATCAGCAGCGGCAGCCTCATCCACATCACCGTCAGCAGCATCATCATCATCAGCAGCATCATCATCATCAACATCATCATCATCATCAGCATCATCATCACCAGCATCATCAGTATCATCATCAGCATAATCATCATCATCGACAGCATCATCATCATCATCATCACCACCACCACCACCACCACAACCATCAGCATCAGCATCATCAGCAACATCAGCATCTTCGGCATCGGCAGCATCAACGTCATCATAAACATCAACATCATCATCATCATCAGCCCCATCAACATCATCCACCTCATCATCCTCATCAGCATCATCATCATCATCATCATCCGCAACAGCATCCTCATCCTCATCTTCAGTCTCCCCCTCATCTCATCTCCTCATCCTCCTCCTCCTCGTCCTCATCCGCCTCCTCCTCTTCTTCGTTTTCTTCGTATGCTTTATTTTATTACCATTAATACGAGCAGTATTAGTATCAGCCTTATCATCCTCCTCCTCCAACTCCTCCTCCTCCTCCTCCTCCTCCTCCTCCTCCTCCTCCTCATCCTCCTCCTCCTCCTCCTCCTCCTCCCCCTCCTCTTCCTCCGACCCCTCCCCCTCCTCCCCATCCCCCTCCTCCTCTTCCTCCCCCCCCCCTCCTCCTCCTCCTACCTCCTCTCTCCTCTCCTCCTCCCTCCTCCTCCTCCTCCTCCTCCTCTCCTCCATCCCCCCTATGCCCCTCCTCCTCCCCCTCTCCTCCTCCTCCTCCCCTCCTCTTCCTGTCGTCATCCTCCACCCCCACCTCCTCCTCCGACTCATCCTCATCCTCCTCCTTCCCTCCTCCCATCCTCCTCCTCCTTCCTCCTCCTCCTCCTCATCCTCCGCCGCCTCCTCCTCCTCCTACCTCCTCCTCCTCCTCCTCCCTCCTCCCTCCTGCCCCCTCCTCCCCCCTCCCTCCTCCTTCCTCCCTCCTCCCTCCTCTCTAATCCTCCTCCTCCGCATCCTCATCCTCCTCCTCCTCATCCTCCTCTTCCTCTCTCCCCTCCTCCTCTTCCGCCTCCTCCTCCTCCGCCTCCGCCTCCGCCCCGCCTCCGCATCCGACTCCGCCTCCGCCTCTGCCTCCGCCTCGCCTCGCCTTCCGCCTGCGCCTCCGCCTCCGCCCGCCCTCCGCATCCTCCGCCTCCTCCTCATCCTCCTCCTCCGCCTCCGCCTCCGCCTCCGCCTCCGCCTCCGCCCCCCACCCCCGCATCCGCCTCCGCCTCCGCTCCTCCTCCTCCTCTTCTTATTATTATTCGTCTTCTTATTCTTCTTCCTCTATAATTATTATTAATCGTCTTCTACTAATATTATTATTATTATTCTTATATTATATTATTCCATTATTAGTATTATATTTATCATTATTATTTATCTATGATTCTACTACTAATTATTATTATTATTATTATTATTATTATTATTATTATTATTATTATTATTATTATTATTATTATTATTATTACTGTTAGTATTATTAGTATTATTATTATTATTACTACTACTATTACTATTAGTATTATTATTATTTGTATTAGTATTATTGTTGTTATTATTATTATCATTAGTAGTATTAGTATTACTATTGGTAGTATTATTATTATAAATATTAGTATTATTCGTGTTCGTCTTATTAGTCTTCTGACTATTCTTCTTATTATTAGTAGTAGTATTATTATGATTATGTTTCTTCTTGTTAGTAGTATTATTCTTATTAGTATTATTATTGTTATTATTCTTCTTATTAGTATTATTCGTATTAGTATTACCAGTCGTATTCTTCATATTCTTCTTAGTTTTATTATTATTATTATTATGATTACTTTCATATTATTATTCGTATTATTATTCGTATTATTCGTTTTCTTAGTATTATTAGTTTTTTTTATTCTTATGATTATTCTTCTTATTACTATTATTGTTTTCTTCTTCTTATTATTAGTATTCTTCTAATTATTATTCTTATTATTATTCTAAGTATTCTTCTTATTCTTCTTACTATTATTATTATTCTTATTCTTATTATTCTTATATTTCTTCTTCTTCCTCCTCCTCCTCCTCCTCCTCCTCCTCCTCCTCCTCCCCTCCTCCTCCACCCCCCCCTCTCCCTCCCTCCCTCCTCATCCTCCCCTCCTCCCCCTCCTCCCCTCTCCTCCTCCTCCTCCTCCCCTCCTCCTTCTCCTTCCCCCTCCTCCTCATCCTTCCTCCTCCCGCCCCCACATCTTTCTCCTCCTCCATCCTCCTCCTCTCTCCTCCTCCTCCTCCTCCTCCGCATCCTCCTCCTCCTCCTCCTCAGGCAATCCAATAACTCCTCCCTGTCGCAACCCGGGGCCAATCAGAAGAGCCGGCCCGTCGTTGCTCCTGAGGCTCCCGTACCATGTTATGATCCTTAAGCTTGAAAGCTGATAACAGTTTCGCATATGGAGGGCGGGTCACTTCCAAACTGTGGCACTCTCTCATCTACAGCTCCGCGCACACCCGTTGTAACAATTCCACGAGCTTTACGGAAAGAGAGTGGGTGGTTTTCAAAATGTGGCACTTCGTTTGGAAGATGCAAAACTTTCACGGATTGAGGGCGGGCCGTTTTCAAAATGAGGCTCTTGACCTGTAAAAGAGTTTCGCAGACGAGGGCGGTAAATTTGCAAAATACCTGGCTGCCGACTTAGCGTCGCGCACATGTGTCTTACACATCTGCAAGAGTTTCAAGGGTTTCTGTGGTCAGCGTACCAGAAATTGTGATTTGGAGCGATTCAGGGCTATCAGGGCGCAACAGGTAATTTGATTCACGGTGTCGAAGTACCAGAAATGGTGTTACAGCAT
Source organism: Prorocentrum cordatum (assembly GCA_963575745.1). Taxonomy (NCBI): domain Eukaryota; class Dinophyceae; order Prorocentrales; family Prorocentraceae; genus Prorocentrum; species Prorocentrum cordatum. The sequence goes on along the minus strand of CAUYUJ010009575.1, from coordinate 25,848 downwards.
GATTCAGCATCGTCAAGACGCAGCAGTCAAGTTAATTCGTGGCGTTAGGGTCACGAGAATTGTGTTTTGGCATGCTGCAGGATCTTCAAATGGTTGTCTCCCAACGGGGCACTTCCCTTAGTGGGAATGAACGCTTCTAGGGGCCTATGAAGAGGGAGCTTGGAAGGAGGGTTGTACCAAAATCGTTGATGAGTCTTGGGCTTACACTGGTTATCCTCCTCATCCCCGTCCGCCTCCTCCTCCTCCTCCCCGTCCGCCTCCTCCTCCTCCTCTTTCTTCCCCCCTCCTCCCCCTCCCCATCCTCCTCCCCCTCCTCCTCCTCCTCCTCCTCCTCCTCATCCTCCTCATCATCCTCCTCCTCATCATCTTCATCCTCATCCTCATCCTCCTCCTTCACACCCTCCTCATCCTCCTCCTCCGCCTTGTCCTCCTTCCTCGTCTTCAGCCTCCTCCTTCTCCTCCTCCACCTCTGCCTTCCTCCCCAAAATGTTCCCCAATGCATTTCTATGACAGCTGGGGGAACCCATAGTCCAATATGTTGGTCAGACGTTGGTCATAGATTTGGCCACAACGGCGCCTCCTCAAGGCATGCGGCGGCGGTGATTCGCCGTAGGGGTGTTCTGTAAAACCAAAACGCACAAACTGAACGCATCCGAGCGACAAACAACTTAGCGGAATTGGCCAAAACGAAGCGTCATCGTCTCGAAGTACCTGAAGCTCTGAACCTGCATAGCTCCTCGCGCGATGCGACCTCACCGTGCCTGGTCACACCTTCCGACGGCGACACCGAGAACAAGGAAGAAACCAGCATCGACAACGCCAAAGAAGACGGCGATAAGGAAGACGACGAACCAGACGGCGGCGAAGACGAAGAAGACGAAACGAAGACGAAGGCGAAGACGAAGACGGCGACGAGGGCGAGGACGAGGGCGAAGGCGACGACGACAACGACGACGCCGACGACGACGACCCAGATGTCCCCCAGGCCTCCAGACGCCTCCAGAAGCCGCAAGGGAGGTCCCCGAAGGCCTATTCAGGTGCCTGGAGGTCCCTGTCGGGCGCTGGAGCTCTCGGGATGCCCAGAAAAGGGCTGAAGACACCAGAATCCTCGATCCTCGACCCTCGGCCCTGGACCGACAATAGACGTTCGACGATCGACGATCGACGATCGACGACGACGACGACAATGACAACAAAGACAATCATCTTGCCAACACGTGATCCGAAAGGCAATGTTGACCTTCATGCGTTTTCCCCCTCTCCAATTGCACACGCCCGCTAAGTATATAAACCAACCCCCTTTGGGGGGGGGCTTCTTTTCAGAGAAGCTCCTGAGAGAAGCATTCAATACATAATGCACTCTGTATGCTCACCGCGCCGCTATGGAAGGAATGCGAACTAGCGCGCCCACGGACACCTCCCCAACTTGATTGAGGTGCGGTGAAACCTCGGGCAGTAGTGCCATTCCTCAATGTCAGAATCTCTCTAGCCAGGGCTTCTCGCAATACATTGCGAGGAAGTCTCGAACGGAAGCCGTTGTCGTCGCAAATGTGCTGTTACGAATTTGACTGAACTGCGAGGGAGTATGGGGCGAGATAGCCGTTCCTCAGTTTGGGGGGCCTCTCTGGCAAGAGCGTCTCCGAGCAAATTGCAGGAACGTATCGAGCGGGAGCCGTTGTCGTCGCAGCTGGGCCGTTACCAACTCAATTCGATGGCGTGGAAGTCTCGAGCGAGAGCGCCAGTCTTGCGTTTGGGGGCCTCTGTGGCCAGTACGTCCCCGAGAAGATTGCGGGGAAGTATCTAGCGGGAGACGTTGTCGTCGCAGCTGGGCCTCCATCAAGCTGGTCGACACGTCAAGGTGTCTCGAGACACCTTGAAGTGACATTTCAAGCTGTCTCGAGCTAGAGCGCCTTTCCTGGGCTCGGGGCCCTCTCTGGCCAAAGCGTCCTGGGGTCAACTACGAGGACGTATCAAGCGGGGAGCCGCACCGTCATCGTGGTGGGGCCTTCGCAAACGTGAGTGCCTTGCGAAAAACTGCTCGAGCGAGAGCGCCGTTCCTGAGTTTGGGGGGCCTCACTGGCCAGGGCGCCATGGAGCAAATCACGAAGGAGTGTCGAGCGAGAGCCCGGCGTCGGGGCGAGTGCCCAGAACATTTTCTGGGAATCAGCAATCATTACTCTCTAGAGATGAATATTCGAGCCGACGCCGACGCCGACATCAAGGCCGACGCCAACGCCGACGCCGCCGACGACGACGACGACGACGAACAACTGGCGGCGGCGGCGGCGGCGCCTCCAAACTCATGATGGCGTCCGTGACAGGGGCGCGGTCGGCGGAACCCTGCCGGCCAAGGCGGCGGCGGCGACGGCGGCGGCGGCGACGGACGGCGAGTGAAGGCGGCGGCGGCGACAACGCTGGACGACGGACGACGGAGCACGGACGACCGACGACAGACGACTGACGCCAGACGACGGACGACGACGGACGGCGGACGACGGCGACAGCGGACGGCGAACGACAGACGACAGTCGACGACGGCGACGACGACGAAGACGACGACGACGATGACGACGACGAAGACGGACGAACGACGAGCGGCGGCGGCGGCGACAACACTGGACAGTGGGTCAGGGACGACGGACCACGAACCACCGACGACGGACGACTGACGACGGACGGCGGATGACGGACGATGCACGGCGGACGACGACAACAGCGGAACTCGGACGACTGGCAAGGACGATGACGACGACAGCGACCGACGACGACGACGGCGACGACGACGGAAGACGACGACCGACCGACCGACCGACCGACGACGACGACGACGACGTAACACGACGACGTGGGTCTGGCCGGAGAGGTGAGGAGGAGCGCTGGTTATGCAGATCCGCCTCGCTCCTCCCCGCCCTTCGCAGAAGGAAGAGGAGGAGGAGGAGTCTCCTCACGTCGATAGTGGGCTCGGGGGGGGGACATGGAAAATGCATGGACCTGCCTCCAGAGAGGAGGGAGGCCAAGCAGACGAGGAGGAGAACGACGGCGGCGACGTGGAGTCGGGGTCGTCCGCGTCGAGGCCCCGCCTCGCGACCGAGTGCGACGGCGAGGACGAGGCCTGTACGCGGACCGTCTTGGAGCACCGCCCGAGGGTGCAGGAGGTCAGAGACCCGAGCGCCCCCTCAGTGTTTCCTCCCTCCACCTCCTCCCCGGCGCCATCTCGCCAGCCATTCCCCGTCCTCCTCGAAGAGGAGGATAGGGAGGGGGAAGGAGACGACGACACCGACGACGGCGACGACGGTGACGGCGACGGCGACGAAGACGACGGCGAAGACGACGACGACGACGACGACGACGACAAACGGCGACGACGACGACGACGACGACGACGACGACCACCACCACCAGAGACGGCCACGACGAGGACGACGTCAAAGGGCAAGGCGACAGGGAGGGGCGATGAGCAGACGACAACCGAGACCGAGTCGGCGAAGACAAAAACCACAGCCACGACCACGACCACGCCCACGACGACGAACGACGCGGAGGCCACGACGACCACGACAGAGCCGAAGCCGACGGCGACGACGACGACGACGACAAGGATGGCGACGACCACGACCACGGCCACGACCAGGACCAAGACACAAATAAAGCGACGACGACGACGACCACGACCCAGCCTTTTCAACGACGGCGACGACGACGACGACCACCACCACCCCTTGAAATCTACAAACAGCCAAGACCGCCCAAAACTTCTCGAACTCCGATCCCCGATCGATCGATCGAGCTGTGGGCCTCCAACATGGGGTCTGCGTAGATCGGGTCGGACAAGCGCGCCGCATCGCCAACGCATCGGCGATGCATCGGCGACGTATCGGCGACGTCGACGTGGAGCAATCGGCCTCCGCATCGATCCACATCGCCGATGCATCGGCGACGCGTCGCGACCTTTCGACCCCATCTTCTGGGGCCCCAGTTGGGAGGCCTGGACGAACTACGACGACGGAAGTCCTCGCTTCCCGATCCCCGATCGATCGAGTGACGACGACGTCCCACGGGTTGGGCACAGACAACCCGCCCAGGAAGTCCGAGCTGGCCTCAACAGGTCCTCCGAGCAGCCCGTGGCGGTCTCAACACCCTAACTTACTCTGGGGCGCGGAGTGCCCCCGGGACGACGCTGGAGGCGGCACCAAGGTGTTGAGACCGCCCCGGACTACTCGGGGCGCCTGCTGACGGCAGCTGGGACCACTCGGAGGGACTGCCGAGGCCAGCCGGGACTACAGGGCAGTCTTTAATACATAGGATGTTTAAAAATACCAGATTTAAGTACAAGATTGATGTATGAATCAATGTATGCATGAACTCATCGTTGTTTTTAATACCAAATCGATGCATTTCTAATACATGATCCGCACGCGGAGCATGTATTAAAAACGGCACTGTACCCGGGGGGGATGTCCGTGCGCAGCCCGAAGCCTTACCAGTCGGTGTCGACAAAATCCCGCGGCATCCGTGGCCCATCTCCCGAATCTGAATGCGCCATTTTGGACGCCCGAAATGGGTACGGAAAGAATGGGTACAATGCCCAACAGCAAATGTTGCCCCGAAACAACAGCGGCCGCTGTTGGGCAGGCGGCCTTCTGTCTCAAATGAACACAGGCCGCGGCGGCGTGGACAGCGAATCCTGTTCAAAATGAACCAGATCTGCTGATGGGCATTGTACCCCTTCTTTCCGTGCCCATGTCGGGCGTCCAGATACCAATCGGTGTCGACAAAATCCCGCGGCATCCGTGACCCACCTCCCGAAGCTGAGTGCGCCATGCCTCCGCGGGCGCACCCCCACAGAACGGGGCCTCGAGCCTGCCGCCCGCACACATGCCCATGGTGCTTCGCGCTCCGAGGGCGCCCCGGCCGCCCACGCCCCTCCCCACCTTCCCAGGGGAGGAGCCCGGCAGCGCAGCGACGAATCGAAGCGGCGATCGAAGGGAGTCGGATCGGCGGGAATTGGCAGCCGAGTCGAGGGACGTCTTGTCGGCAGGAAGCGGCAGGCTGATGAGGCCTCCATGGAGGAGTCGGAGCCTGGGCCGGAATCCGAAGCCGAGTCGAAACGGAATCGGAACCCATCGAGATCGGAGCGAGTTGGGGGAAGGGAGATAAGCCTTGCCTTCCGCCCTCCCAGCCAAAGCCTTGCCAGTGCACATCTGCACGGCAGCTGCGCCCAGATACTTGCGCCGGGAGTCTTCACCGCCTTGCCAGTGCACATCCGCACGGCAGCTGCGCCCAGATACTTGCGCCGGGAGTCTTCACCGCCTTGCCAGTGCACATCTGCACGGTCTTCTCTGCCGATGCGCCGTCGTCGAGGCGCCTGGCTCCTGCTGCTGCTGCTCCGCCCTCCCAACGATGACGACGTCCCACAGAGGCCGACGCCAGGCCTCTGGCAGCCACCAGCCAGCGCTCGCGCCGGGCGGCAGGGCCTCGTCCAGAGGGGTGGGGGCAGGAGGGGGGAGGGGGAGGAGAGGGGGAGCGAGGGGAAAAGGAACGAAGAGCGAGAGGGGAGGGGAGGGGGAGCGAGAGGGGGAGGGGAGGAGGGGGGCGAGAGGAGGGGGGAGGGGGGGAAAAGGAACGAGGAGCGAGAGGAGGGGCGAGGGGAGGAGAGGGGGAGCGAGAGTGAGAGGGGGACGAGAGGGGGAGCGAGGGGAAAGTGACCATCATGATGATGATTATCATCATCGTCGCCGTTATCGCCGTCGACACAGTAATCAAAATGATAAACTGAAAGAACAACAGTAAGGAACAATAACAACATAAATCCGCCGACCCCTTGGGGATCATCGGCGTGTGAGATGCTTCCCCCTCCCCAAACCCCTCCCCCGGGAGCCCGGTCCGGTCGATTTGGAGGGGGAGGGGGGGTCCGGGACGAGCGCAGCACGGCCGGGACGAGCGCAGCACAGCCGGGACGAGCGCAGCACGGCCGGGACGAGCGCAGCACGGCCGGGACGAGCGGTTCACGGAGTTTTTCCGGGCCCAAGAGGGCCTCAAGACGGGCCAAGAAGCCCCCAAGAGGCCTCCAAGACGGCCCACGAAGGCCCCGAGACGCCAAACGACCGCTCCAAGACGCCCAAGATGGCCCCAAGACGGGCCAAGAGGTCTCCAAGACGGCCCCCGAGGTCCCAAACAAGCCTCCCAAGAGGGCCCCAAGAGTCTAAAATTGTTGATTTTCCATAGTGTTTTTCGATGTTGTTTTGCTTTTCCGCCTTTTCGGCTTCCCGACGCTCCAAGACGGCCAAAGAGGCCCCAAAGACAGCCCAAAGATGGCCCAAGAGGCCCCCAAGACGGCCTCCAGACGGCCCAAGACGGCCCCAACACGGCCCAAGAGGTCCCCAAGACGGCCCAAGAGGGCTCCAAGACGGCACCAAGAGGGGCCCAAGAGGGCGACCAAACATGTTGAAACTCTAGCTTTCTGCCCCCAGGAGCCCCAGGGGGCCCCAAGAGTGCCCCAAGAGGCCCCCAGAGGCCCTCACGAGGCCGCCCAGACGCCCCAAGGAACCCCCAAGAAGCACCCCAGAGGCTCCGAAACGGCCCCCAAGTGGCTCCAAAACTCGCTTCCAGAGGCCCCCGAGAAGCGATCCGCGAGATCCCGATACACATACAAGAAGCCTCTCACCCATAACCCATAACCCAGAGCCGTTTCTCCGTGTCCCCCTTCTCCTCCTCCTCCTTCCTCCTCCTCCCCCCCCTCCTCCTCCCCTTCCTCCTCCTCCTGCTTCTCCTCCTCCGTCTCCTTCGCCCCGCTCTTACGCTCGCAGCGTCACTCGTCCTCCTCCTCCTCATCCTCCTCCTCCCCCCCCTCCTCCGAATACCCCAGCCTGCCCAATCACGGATCAGCCCCAGTTTCGGAATCCACAACTTACGTCCAGCATCCGCCGACCCCGCAGCAATCGAGGTGCCGTGGCGCTTCCATCTACTGAACATGCCTCCGTTTCGGCACACCCCGCACGCGGCAACTTGAGTAAAAGGCCCCAGAACCCGAATATACGCGCGGTTCCCCGCCAACATTGGGCACGTCCCTCATACATTTCGTGGCTCCACGGCGCGCTCCAACCATAGCCCCAGCACCCGCGGTCACGTAAACTTCCAACCCCACGCGCACACACACGTCGATCGTGTCGTGGCTCCAGAATACGTCCACCGTGGGGCCCGGTGGGAACATTCGCATGCAAGTATACCCATGCCGGCACACCCTTTGCACGCGCCGTGGCCTCGCACATGGCCAAGTTGACCCATCATGACTGGGCAGTCCCCCAAAAAAACTCCCGACCGCTACCGAAACGGCTCGAAGACATTCCCGAGCCCAACTGGCTCCATTATGCCTCTCAGATGGCCCCAGATGAGACCACGACCGCCCGCGGTGTCGCCGTCCGCTCGGACCCCCCCGCGGAACTGCCCGAGACACTCTGGCGGTGGCGGCGAACAGACACCAAACAAATATCACTCGTCTTTTCACCCCTTCGCAGCTTCTACTACCCCCAGATTGGCATAAACAAGGGGTCGGCGGTGTGGCGTAAGCCTAAGAATAATGCGACTAATAAATAATCACACTCGTGCGAAACATGTGTAATACCAATAAACACAAGATTGACAATAGCATGGCATGAGCTACAATAGTACATATAACTCATCTCAGTCATCAAAGTAAAGTAGATAAAATAAACAACATATATATATATATATATATATATATGTATACATATATGTGCATATGTGTACGAGACTATATGTATAACAACGAATGAACAGATCAGTGATTACGATTGTTCGAAAAGGAATGCAACTACTAAGACAAGCCAATGGCTATTGTTATTATTACACAAGATGGAAATAACGCTCAGCATCCTCATCCTTATCACCGTCATAACCCGCATCCTCATATGCATATGCATCAATATCATCGGCATCATCATCAGAAGCATCAGCACCAGCACCAAAATCATCACCATAATCGTTCCCATCGTCATCATAATCAGCAACAGCAACAGACAAAACATCATAACATCACCGTCAGCAGCAGCAGCAGCCACCTCATCATCATCATCATCATCATCATCATCATCATCATCATCAGCATCATCATCATCATCATCACCATCATCATCATCACCATCATCATCAACCACATCATCAACATCATCATCATCCGCATTCTCAACATCAGCGTCATCACCATCAGAATCCTCATTCTGATCATCATCGGCATCGGCATCAACATCAGCAGAAAAGTGTTATCAGCATCATCGTCGCAATCGGCAGCAGACAGCCATATCAGCATCGTCATCATCAATGACAACATCGTCAGCAACAGCAGCAGCAGCAACATCGTCAGCAGCAGCAGCATCGTCATCAGCATCATCATCATCATCATCATCATCATCATCATCATCATCATCACCAGCATCACCCACCATCATCATCATCATAATCATCATCATCATCATCATCATCATCATCATCAGCATCATCATCATCACTTAAAAGCTCTGAGTCTTTAGAACAATCAAACTGTCCTCAGGGCTACCCGAGGGGTGGCCCGGGGGGTGGCCCGTGCGCGTGCCCTTTGTAAGTTCATAGAATAGGAAGGCGCAGGCGGGAAGGCGAGATGTGCATCGCTCGGGCGCTGTGCTCCTGCCGGCGCAACGACAAATGCTCTGAAGTTGGCCATTCAGACGTTGATTATAGCTCACGTGCACGTGTTTGATAACGCCCACAACTGCTGCGCATGTGCTGCGCCTGAGGAGCGTGCAACAGCATCGCAAATCACACGTGTGAGTGCTTGCGTGAGGCTTGCGGGGGATGTGCGGTTCCCCATTTGTACAGATTCCACATCAGGAAAGTGTGTTGACAGAGTGGCTTGAGCCAACATGGCCACGGACTCGCTCCTCCCTCTCCTTTCTCCCCCTCCTCTTTCCTTCCTTTGGCCAGGTCCCTCCTCCCCACGCTTCCTGGTATTCTGTAGCAGCCCCCCGCATCCCCTTTCCGAAGAGCTCGGCAATACCTGGACGGGACAGTCTGCTGCATGAGGCGGGGTTGTTTCAGGTGCCACCCCGCCAGGGCCCCCTCGGCAGGCGCGCGCGGCGGGTCGCAAGGCCCACGAGCGGCGAGGCGGGAGGGCCAGGTGAGGCCAGAGGGGGTGAGGGTGGAGGGAGGGGCAGGACGGAGGAGGGGACGCGGGGTTCAGGAGGAGGAGGAGGAGGAGGAGGAGGAGGAGGAGGAGGAGGAGGAGGAGGAGGAGGAGGAGGAGGAGGAGGAGGAGGGGGAGGGGGAGGGGGAGGAGGAGGAGGAGGAGGAGGAGGGAGGAGGAGGAGGAGGAGGAGGGAGAAGGTTGGAGGAGGAGGAGGAGGAGGAGGAGGAGGCGGAGGAAGAGGAGAAGGAGGAGGAGGGAGGAGGAGGAGGAGGAGGAGGAGGAGGAGGAAAGAACAGGAGGGAGGAGGAAGAGGAGGAGGAGGAGGGTGAGGAGGCAAGAACAGGGGAGCGCGAGGGAGGGGAGGATGGAGGAGGAGGGGACGCGGGGAGGGAGGGGGGGACGGGGAGGGAGGGAGGGGGGGGAGGGGGAGGGGGAGGGCGGCGGGGAGGAAGGACGAGGAGAACGGAGGAAGCAGGACGGAGGGACGAGGAGAGGCGATTGTGGGGGCAAGGGGAAGGAGGAGGACGGGGAGGACGAGGAGGACGAGGAGGAGGAGGAGGAGGAGGAGGAGGAGGAGGGGGAGGAAGGAGGAGGAGGAGGAGGAGGAGGAGGAGGAGAAGGAGTGATAATACCAGGAGGGGAAGGAGGAAGGTGGAAGGAAGGGGAGAGGGGGCGGAGGGGACAGAGGAGACGGCGGACGAGGAGCAGCAGCAGCAGAAGAACGAGAGGGGAATTCGGAGGGGCGGAGGAGCGGCAAGAGCAGGAGCACGAGCAGGAGGAGCAGTTGATGAGGAGGCAGGAGTTTTCTGCACTGACAGGAACAGGCCAAGGAGATGGACGAAGCAATGATGGGATGATGTTTCACAAATTGATGGAATATGTTTCACCTAATATCGAAATTGGGTGCCGATGGCATTAGCTGTGTTTCAGTGTGCCTGCTGTCGTGGCGTGCGTCGGTTGCGTCTACGCTCTTCGTAGATTCGTGGTTTCGGGAGCAGGCGCGCTTCTTTCTTAGAATGATTGCCGAGAGCGGGTTGTGCGTGATGGTATTCGCCTTCAAAGCTGTGCTCGATTACCTGCAGTAGCGTTTTGGGATACGAGGGCTGAGGTTTCCGATCCAAGGGTTGGTTGGTTAGGCTGCCATGCGTGCAGGCAACATGGGCACAGTTAGCGCGGGATGCGTAATGTTCACCAGTACCCGTAGTGTTGTCGAGCTGGGCATGCGCATGAGAGCAAGGATTTGTCACCCAAGCGTCGCTTGTGCCTGTCTGGGAGAGTTGATTGCTAGACGTGCCAGTGGCCGCGCTCAACGCCGCCCGCCCGAGACGCGCCCCAACGTATCAGCTTCTCCGCTACCGTCAACATGCTTCTACTTGAATAGAATCATGGTACGCCTTGAGAGCACGAGAAGACCCGCACACGCACTGGGCGAGATTCAACATGTCTGTTCTATGGTTTTCGAAACATGTTGTTGGGTGACATTGGCCCTGGTCCGTCCACTGACCCCTCCCCCATCCACTTCCCCACTCCCCCCACACCCGCCCCCCCCCCGCAACCACTCCTGCAACCCAGCGATGCTGAAAGCTCTGGCGTGACGGTCTCGGGCGCCCGTCCTGCAGAGCGCCCCCTGGTGCCCACGGCGCCGGCAGTGCCACTCTTCGGGGCCCGCGGAGCGAAGGGAGTGCCAGAGCGGCCGCCCAAGCAGCCGGCACCGCGCCCGGACCGCTCCGCGCACGAGCACCCTCGGGCCCGACGTCCTTCCCCACCCCGATGCGGCTCAGGGCCGCGAGACGCGCAAGGGGCCCGTGAAAAACCCGCGAAAAACAGAAAAAAAGGGGCATTGCATATCGAACGCATTCTATTCAGCATGAAGCAAAAGCGTATAAAATCCGCTGCGGACGCCGGCAAAGGAAAACATTATGGAATCCTGCAAGAGCGGCGCCCGCGCCCCGCCTGCACCCCAGCAGGATCAGAAACCAACAATGATCAGCCAACTGGGCACTTCGAGTGTCTTGCAGCGGTGACGGTTGTACATCCGGCGAAGGCAGCGGAATCATCGCCGCCTGATGGAGCTGAGCCAAGGGCTACAAACAGAAAGCTACAAACGGGAAGCCACGAAGGAAGAGCAACGCGAAAGAAGGTCATTGCGAGCCCGGACAGATGTCTCCAGGAAGGAGGATGCCTGCCAACGCGCCGCCTGCATGTTTAAACCATATTGGCTCGCGGTGAACATCGACGGCAAGGCCCAGACGCTATCAAAAGACACCTGGGCGCCTGGTGGAGTCTCGACGCACCAGCCCATCCTTAAACAACCACCAGGCAAGTCACCCTGATCAGGGGTGAGTAGTGCAGCACGTGGCGCAAGTAGTGAGCCGCATCCATATTCGCGGATGATTAGGTGGATGATGTGGAGCAGGGGAGAAGAGGGCGGAGAATGACCATCAGACTGAACACGATGATGAGAAAAAAGGGATTACAGTAAGCACGAGGGTAATCAAACGTGCTGGAGCATCAGCAGGTGGGAAAACAGAAGAGGAGCTTGGGTGATGTAGGAAGAAATGCGAGGAGCCTTAGGGAGGCAGCAGGCTGAACAGCGATCCGCGCGGAGCACGGGTGCGCCGTGCACCCTGGCGAGCGAGGATGTAGGAATAGGTGAGAGGATGTAGGAATAGGAGGTAGGGAAAAAATGAGGAGGCAAGAATATGCAGAAAGAGGCAGTTGCTGATACGATTCCTAGGCAAGTTGCATTAATTATGGAAGTGAAGTATAGCAGCATGGAGCGCAACAAAGAAGGGGACAACCGTTACATTAAAAAACCCGGGCGAAGGAGAAAACATAATATGCACAGGAACGGGGAGGGAGGATAAGAAGGAGGAGGTCGCGGAGGAGGGGAAGGACGATGACAAAGAGCAGGAAGAGGAAAGATGGGAGAGGAAAAAGGACACGCCGACGACAGGAGCCAATCATCGAGGATCTCGAGTCGTTCGCTCTGGGTGCTTGTTGGAAGCCCCATCAGGGTCATCTCGGGGCCCCTTTTGGGAGCATTTTGGCAGCCTTGGGGGGCTCTCTTGGTGCCAATCCTCCATGGGTGCGGGGGTGGCCGCGGGTCGCTGGAGCGCCCAATGCGACCCAGAATGTCTCCAAGAGGGCCGCAGGAACCAAAAAGGACTCCAAGATCGCTCAGTATGCCCCAGGAAGGTTCGATATAGCTGCCAGAATGCCTCCAAGAGCCCTAAAGACCGCCCCTGCAAAGCCCCACGTGCCCTTCGAGCTCTTGAAGGAGGCCTCCAAGATGCCAAAATCCTTGAAAACCATGGCGTGCTATGTGTTGTGTCGGCTCGCCTTTTCGGTTCCAATGGGTTCTTGAGGCCTCGAGATGGCAAGGGTGGCCTGGGATGGCCGGAAGAAGCGCCCGACAGGGCCAAAGACGGCGCCGAGAGCGCCCAAGAGCGCCCAAAGAATATCCCAAGAGGGTCCCAAGAGGCGGCTCGGGCGGCTCTTTCGAGGAGGCACTGCAGCCCCCCCCCCCATTTCTGGACCGACGGCGCTTCCAAGATAACCCCGGGAGAGCCCCCGAGGCCTCCAAGAGGGGCCCACGAGACCCCGAAGAGGTTCCCGAGAAGGCCCGAGAGAGCCCCAAGAGAACCCAAGAAGCCCCCACATGGCCCCAAGATATCCCCACGATGGCCCCAATATCACCCCAAGCAGCTTCTAACAAGCGCCCTGAGCGAAAGAAACGCAAAAACCTCGGTGCTTGTTTCCTGTCGTCGTCGCGTCCTTCTCCCTCTCCCATCCGCCCACTTCCTTCCCCTCGTCCTCCTCCCGCCCCTTCACCGTTCACCCCCTCCACCTCTTCCTTGTCCACCCCCCCCCGTTCCTGTTAATCCTCCGTTTCCTCCTGCGCCGTTCTCCCGTTTCTACCGCAACCACCGTCGCCCCCCCGGTTGCGCTACATGCTGGCACGCGTCATTGATCAACGCAACTTGCCTGGGATCGTCTCTCCAACTGCCTCCTCCTGCCTGTTCTTACCCCCCATGTGTTCCTACCTCCCCCTGCTCCTCGCACCTCCTCGTCGGGCACACTCCTACATCCTCGCTTGCTGGGGAACGCAGCGCACTGATGTTCTCCCTCGATCACCAACACGCTTGCTGCCTCCCCCAGGTTCCTCGTAACCCTCCTCCCTCTCTCAAGTCCCTCCTCATTATTCCTACCCTGTCATGTTCTAGCATGTTTCCATTTCCTCCAGCACGTTTTCCTCCTTCTGCTGCTCCTTTTTCACCAATATTCCTCTTCACCCCTCTCCCTCTGATATTTTCCTTCGCTTCCTCCACCTCCCCCTCCTCCTTGTCAGAACCCGTGAAGACGGATTCGGCTCGCTGCAGCGCAACATGATGCCACGCGTGCCTGATCGGGGCAACTCGCTTGGTGACTGTTTCTGCATTGGCTGGTGGGGATACGCGAGGCGTCGAACATGAAGATAAGGAATGGAAGATGAAAAATTGGATCCCGCTGACCACGGCCGCAATGCGTCGGAACATCTGCGCGGAGCCAGGTATGCGGGCTGCCTTGGGCCCCCGCGCGGCTTGTCTCGGTGCCCCAAAGGCCTGCCTGCAACCCGTTGCGGGACCTCCCGGGCTCTCCTGGAGTGCTCTCGAAGCTTTTGAAGCTCTGCAAGCCCTGACAGAAGAGGATGACGGCGGGAAGAGAACGAACATAAGGACAATGAAGGCAAGAAGAGAAGAAATAATAATACGAATAGGGAAAAGCAAGAGAACGGAAGAGGCTCAAAGTTCGTTGCCCATACGGCATTCACACGGACGTTCGAAAAGCATGATCGATGGCGTGCACATATGAGATGAAATAACATTCAAAATCAAAAACGAAAGGACAAATCCACGCTGAATTCATTCTTAGCGCCAGCGGAACCAACATAGCCCGTGAAAAGCCACTGGAAAGCCAGCGAAAAGCAAAAAAGGCCCTTGGAAAGCGCGTGGAACATTGAAAAAACAAAAACATAAAAAAATAATAATAAAAAAAAAAAAAAAAAAAAAAAAATGGAAAACCTGGGACAGAACTTACAAAACCCGTGACAAGCCCGCTAAACGCCCGTGGAAACCGAAAAAACGTCCGTGGAAAGCAAATGCAAAGTCAGCGAAAAGCTAAACAACGCAAGTGAAAAGCTGCGCTGGGCCAGTGAAAATCCGCGGGGGGGAGGGGAGGCGTGCAAAGCCCGTGAAAAGCTACGCGGAGCTCGCGGAGAGCAAGCGACATGCAAAAAGGGCTTCTCCGACATCGTCAACATGTCTACATCAGTAGAACCATGTTACGCCTTGAGGGCAAGACAAGACCCCACGCACTGAAATGGGTTCAACACGTTTCAAGCGCATTAGGAACATGTTGATGCGTGATGTTGAAAGGCATTGCGGGAGGAGGCGGGGAATAGGGGGAAGGGGTATACATAATAGGATAGGGATGGGGAGGAGGAAGAGAAGGAGTAGGAGGAGGAGGACGAGGACGACGCGGAGGAGGAGGAGGAGGAGGAGGAGGAGGAGGAGGAAGAGGGGGAGGAGGAGGAGGAGGAGGAGGAGGAGGAGGAGGAGCGCGAGGTGTATATCGACCTGGGGTCCCAAGCAATGCACGGGACCTGCATTGAGGATGCTTGGAGAAAGAGGATGACGGGGAGGAGGATGAAAGGGAAGAAGAGGAGGAGGAGGGAGAGCTGTATATCGACCTGGGGCCCCCAGCAACGCATGGGACCTGCATTGATGATGCTTGGTTTGATTTGACCGCGACCCTACCGTCCATCGTCCGTCGTCTCCAATTGCTTTGGCTCTAGAAGCTCGAGGCTTCAGCCCCTGCTTGGCTCTAGGTGCTCCGGGTTTCAGCCCTAGCCGATGTTGTTAGAACCGACTTTTCAGGGAAAAATTGCGACAGTAGTTGTGAGTGACAACGGTTCCCATCACGCAATCTTGGTTCCTGCGTTTCCACGCCCGTTTCC
The DNA here is from genome assembly GCA_963575745.1 of Prorocentrum cordatum. Classification (NCBI taxonomy): domain Eukaryota; class Dinophyceae; order Prorocentrales; family Prorocentraceae; genus Prorocentrum; species Prorocentrum cordatum. The sequence continues at coordinate 10,672 of CAUYUJ010009575.1, read as the reverse complement.
TCGAGCTCTCCTCGCAGCCGACCCCCATGCCCTCAATCGCCCCCCTCGACTGCGTTGGACACGAGGCGGGGCCCGCGCTACTGGCGCTTCACGAAGCACGGGGGCGCAGCGACGATGCGTGCTATGGAGAGTGGGGGGAAGGGGGGGCTAGACATAACTTGCGTACCCCATTTCGTTCAAAGCCCGCCGCCAGATACGCTGGGGGAGAGGGGGATAAGAAGAAGAAGAGGCGGAGCGGTAAAGGGGGAAGGAGGAAAAGGAGGACGAGGAGGAACAAACACATCGAGGAAAAAACACGAGAAGGTGGGGGGGGGCGGGGGGGGCGGCGGCAAAGGCGTGGGCACGGGGGCGGGAATGTGAATGGGAAGGAGGGGCGGGGGGGAGGCAAAGGGAGAGAAGGAAGGGGGGGGGAAGAGGAAAACGATGAAGAGAAGGTAGGTACACGAAGAGGATGGGGGGGGAACAAAAGGAAGGAAAGCTGCCGGGGCAACTGCGCTGGGTCGGAACATTGTGTCGTCGGGAGCTGCCCAGCGCAGGCTGCGCTCGGAAAACTATTGTCCAAGGCATCGTGCTTGTCAGGAGTAGCCTAGACGGCGCATCAGCGTTGCTGCGTTATCCGCGGCACCACCAGACGCACGCATCCCATAAAAGAGGCGCGTTCTGGGCACGTGCGCTTCTGGGGGGCAAAAATCCAGGCAGTGTATTTGGCAGCGTTCGTGCAGATGTTGGACGAGTGAAGACTTTCGGCGCTGCTGCAGGGCAGCGTTTGCGCATGCGCGCTTACATTGCCAAACGTATCAGCAAGCGCCTGGGCACCGATTGTGCATGTGCATTTCGGGGGGCCAGATTTCAGGCGGTGCCCCAGCACCCATCCTTCGAATTCAACTATTGTGAGGACACAGGGCTTTCAAATCATCACCATCGCCGTCGACGTCACCGTTGTCGTCATATGTAATTTGCCGACATCTCCACAACACGGTAAACTCTTCGCATACAAACAAGTTGCAAGATACAAGACACACAACTCACATCCTGTTTGTTACGGACTTCAGAGCATGCCCACTTTGAGGGCACCTTTGGTCATGTCCGTCTCATCTGCTCTCCCCAGCGTGCGAGCAGTGCCAATGATGGGCACCCGCTTCGCACTAGACGCTCCTGCCGTGAGGGCTGCGAGACGGCGCTGTCACGAACGACATGCCTTTCCCAATGTGTGCAGCGTCTGCTTTCACCTCCGTTTGAACCGGCGACGTAGCAGGAACTGCCTTCGGGGACGGGAGGAAACAACTCGCCCCTCTTTCGTGACATCGCGGCCTCCCCTGGCTGTCGTCGTCGCGATCGTCGTCGTCATCGTCATCATCATCATCATCATCATCATCATCATCATCATCATCATCATCATCATCAGCATCATAATCATCATCATCATCATCATCATCATCATCATCATTATCATCAGCATCATCATCATCGTCATCAGAATCGTCATCCGCAGCATTATCAGCAGCATCATCAGTATCGTCGTCGTCATCGTCGTCGTCATCAGAATCAGCATCAGCATGATCATGATCATCATCATCATCATCATCATCATCAACAGAGTATGCATGGGCATGATCATGATCATGATGATAATCATCATCAACAACATCAACATCATTATCATCATGATAATACTCATCATCAGGAGCATCATCAGAATCAGCATGATCGTCTTTCTCTTCCTCCCGCTCCTTCGCCTCCTCCACCTCCTCCTCATCACCAACCTCATCGTCATCATCATCATCATCATCATCATCATCATCATCATCATCATCATCATCATCATCATCATCATCATCGTCATCATCATCATCATCATCATAATCATCACTGTCCTCGTCGCTAGCCCCGTCATTATCAGCATCATCATCAGCATCAACAGCAGCATAACCATCACCATCGTCCGCATCATCATGAGCATCAGCATCATCATTGTTCTAGTCGTCATCGTCATCGTCATCATCAGCGTCAACATGATCATCATCATCACCAGCAGCAGCAGCATCAGCATCAGCAGCAGCGGCATCAGCAGCGGCATCATCATCAGCATGATCAGCATCGTCATCATCATTACCACCATCACCACCAATATCATCCTCATCATCATCGGCATCAGCATCATCATCATCATCATCATCATCATCATCATCATCATCATCATCATCATCATCATCATCATCATCATCATCATCATCATCCTCATCACCATCATTAAAATCATCGTCATCAATGCCATCGTCGCCATCGTCGGCAGCATCATCATCATCATTGACATCAGCATATTCTTCTTCATCGTCATCTTCATTCGCATCACCATCAACTCAGCATCATCAGTGTTCTCATCGTCATCGCCATCGTCATCATCAGCATGACCATGATCATTATCAACCAACATGATCATGATCAGCATCACAATCATCTTCATAACCATCATCTTCATCGGCATCATCACCATCACCATCATCAGCATCAGCGTCGCCAGCATCACCATCGTCATAATCACCATCATCACCACCATCACCATCATCATCATCACCATCATCACCATCATCATCACCAGCATCATCAACATCATCATCTCATCCTCATCCCCATCAAGATCAGCATCATCGTCATCATTATCATCATCAGTAGCGGCAGCAGCACCAGCATCAGCATCAGCATCAGCATCGGCATCATCAGTATAGATTAGCATCAGCAGCAGCAGCATCATCAGCATCATCATTGGCAGCAGCATCACCATCACCATCTCTGTCGTCATCATCATCATCATCATCATCATCATCATCATCATCATCATCATCATCATCCTCATCATCCTCATCCTCATCATCATCATCATCATCATCATCCTCATCCTCATCCTCATCATCATCATCATCATCATCATCATCATCATCATCATCATCATCATCATCATCCTCATCATCATCGTCAACATCATGCGTGTTTGTCCTCCTACCCCTCTTACCGACCCCTCGAGCATCGACCCTTGCACCTGTACAAGGGCTCGTTTCGACCAGAACTCCGCCCAGAGTCCAGCCGTGGCGACGACGGCGCCCCAGCAGACCCCAAGGAGGGGGAAATCATAGAGAGAGAGAGAGAGACACCGAACCTCGAAAAGGCATCGAGCCTCGAACCCCGGGAGGGGTTCTCGCCCCCTTTCCTGGGAGGCAGTGCTCCATCCTGGAACCATCATCGGGGGGCCCTGGCACGAAAGCGGCTCCCAGGAGCAGAGAGCAAGGAAAACAACCCTGAATCGACCGATCCTCGATCGATCCTCGGTCGACCGACCGACCGACGACTACGACGACCACCACCATAACCGCCACATCCAGAACCAAGGGAGACATGCGAAAACCTTGAAAACATCTTGGAAACTTTCAGCCATCTTTGAAAGCCATCGGAAACCTCTGGAATCCTCCGGAAACCACCAGAAACACGTGGTGAAACCTCTAGAAGCTTCAAAACGCAACTGGAGACCTCAGGAAGGCCTCTCGATGACGACAACTGCGACAGCGACAGCGACGACGGAAACGACTAAGGACGACCACCAAGAAGACGACGACGACGACGACGACGACGACGACGACGACGACGACGACGACCCAGGCGACGACGACGGCAACGGCGACGGCGACGGCGACGGCGACAGCGCTGGCGACGGCGACCACGACGACGAACGCCGCCCCCAGACGTCTCCTCAGGCCTCCAGAAATCTCTGGGGCCCTCTGAAGCCTCGGAGGCCCTCTAGAAACCCTGTGGCGGCCCCTTGAGGCCTCTGGAGGCCTCCAAGAAACCGCCGAGAACCTCCGGATACCTCCCAAAGCCTCGACGCCCCCGGAGGTATCCGCCGCTGCAGCGGCGGCGACGGCGAGCACGGCGGTTAACGCGGCAGCGTTCGGCCTCTGCCGCGGGCTGGCTGAACACAAACGGCGCGCCGGGAGACCTCCGCGGGGGGGCGAGGGATGAGCATCGCTCAACGGATCCATATCCCCACGGGCGTGGCCCCGCGCCGCGGGCGGGCGAAGGAATGGAGGGAGGACACGGTCGATCGGACCCGGCATCTGCGCTGTTTTGCTGAATGTTCTCACCCTGAGAATAAGGGGTGGGCATTTGCAACCCAGCAAGAGATGAGCATCGTTAAACGGATCCATACCCCCACAGGAGTGGCCTTGGCCCCAATGGCCGACTTGACCCCTGACATGGGGATATAGGCTGCATCCCCGACCAAGGTGGTGGGATGGTGGGGATCGGGATGGCACTGAGGATGGGGATGGGGATCAGCGTTTAATCAAGCGATATTGAAGGGAGGAAGCGGGGATTGTTGAGGACGGGCCTAGAGCCATCCAACGAGGTCGGACGAAATCGGACACGTCTGAATCCAAGCCCTCCTCAAGGGAACGGACTGATACGTCGAAGCCTCGCATCGGGCCCTGACCCAGGCGAGATTGGTCTCCTCGAAGCCAAAACAGGGGAGGAAGCTTGGGAGGGATGAAGGGAAGGGGGGGAGGGGGGTGATCCCCTGCCTCACTCCTCCCCAGTATCTCTCTCTCTCTCTCTCTCTCGCTCTCGCGCTCGCTCTCTCTCTCTCTCTCTCGATCTCTCGCTCTCGCGCTCGGTCTCTCTCTCTCTTTCTCTCTTTCTGTAGTTATGTCTCTCTCCCAACCCAGCTACCGTCTGCCAATCTGAGCTACTATGTACATCAGCGGATTCGCCCGCATGGCCGCGCTGCCAGCGGCGCCGCGTCCAGAAGCACCCTGGCGGTCGACGTGGCGAGCTCGATGCTGATGAGCGTGCGCCGACGGGCGCCCCAGCGGTCGACACTGTGCCGCGGCCCTGCTGCCTCTGCGAAGCGACGACCGCGAGCTCGTCCGAAAGCCCAAGGAGGCCGCTTTCACCGAAGTCCCTCGTCTCTACCGCGCATGACAGCACGGACTTCCCGGCGGCGGGTCTGCATCGACTTTCCGTGCACAGGGTCCCCACTTGAGCTGCAGCCCCCGGGGTGGTAGCCGCGGCGCCGATGACGCGATTGGCTGCCGGATGGCGGACCATGCTGCTCAGCAAACGATCTGGCGCTGCCACGACTCCGCGCCTAGGACAGCTTGATCAAGCATCATTCGTTCATCTCGCTGGCACTTTTTGAGGCCGAGCTCAGGGACCACCTGCTCCGGCAAGGCCGCGCAACTGGCATCCCGGCCTGCGCCACGATGCCATTCAGCGAACTGTGCAGGAAACGGCGTGGTCGCGGAAAACATCCATGTCGTTCGCAAAGACATCTGCAGCATCCTTGGCTTTGGCACGCACGCACGTGGCGCCGGCAGCATAGATGGGCACGCCGATCCTGAATCTCACGGCCACACTGAGGCTATCGATTTTCATCTGAAGCCAACATGAAAACGGCAACTCGGTGAGCCACCTGCCAGAGACAGGTCTGGAACAACGATCCCTCTCGAAGCGCGCGAAGCGGGTCCGCAATAAACGGCGCTGCTACTGGAGGCAATGCGTCCGACATTGTTGCGTGGAGCTTGCGGGCCTGGCCCCACACAAGTGCCTGTGGCGCAAGTCTGCGCCCAGGCGGAGCGCCAGTGACGACGACGCCGTCAGATCTGACGCGAACCGAACGTCACCGCCAGATGCGCAAAAAACCGTTTCGTGCCTGCGTGCCTGCGCTGACCATGTCGCACCCGCCCAACCGGGCTGGCAATCGCAAGCATTGCTACCCTAACTCCGTGAAGACGTCGACGCGGACCACTCTACAAGATGTCTGCAACACCGCTCTGTCAAATCGCCCCGCATTGGTGGGGAAGGACTCCGGATAAAGGACGCGGGCGTCCTCGTCGAAAGCTGTGTTCAGCACCTTGTCCAGCAACGTGCACGCTGCTCGGTGTGCGGGTTGGGCCAGAAGCGTGCGAGCATGAGTTGCAGCGCCCGCGCGAGCTTCTCTGCCTGCTCCATGCGTTTCAAGGAGGCTACCAGCGCAGCCGGATGGCCGATTGAAGCGGCGAGCTGGCTGTCCAGCGCGCCGCCAATCACCCCCAGGGCGCCGAAAACCTGCTGGAGGCAAGCCTGTCGCAGGGCGGGTTGGAAAGCACCAGTCGCCGCCAACGGCACCCACACCTTCGTCTTGGCGATGTTGAGGCGTTGCAGCGCAGCTTCACCGTGGACAGCGCGACAGTAAGCAGAGGCAACCACGTGCACGCGAACTGGGGGCCGAACTTCATCGGTGAGCATGTCGTCCATGTACTCCAGATGCACAGGCGGTGCACGGGCGGGCCGCCGACGGAGCACGGAGACTCCGAGTACCCCCACAGAAACCGCCAAAGGGCGCGTCGAAGACCCAGGCAAACGAATAGCGAAGAGAGAAAACGCTCCTGATACTGGCCATCAAGCATTCCGGACTGAACCCAAAAAATGGCACCAAATGCTGTATGCACAGGTGTGCCCCCAGCGCCCCTCATGCTGATCAGGAGTGGCGCAATCTCCGGGAAGTAGTGGATCACCTTTTCTATGTCTGTCGCGGAGACCTTCCCGACAGCCGCGTGCATGTCCAAGGCGCGGAAGGCGTCGTCTGGGCAAAGCCGGGCGAGCGCCTTGCCATGCACGAGAACGATTAGCGTCAGGCCTTGAATCCGAGGCCGAATTGGGTGTCCAAAAGCAGCCTGGCAACTTTCCCATGCAAGATGTCCTGCGGGCATGCCACTGGCTTGGGGAGCAATGCCTCTCCAAACATGATTGGCTGGACGTCCTCACCCCCCTGGCCTGTGCGAAGAGGGACACCAAGGACAGCTCGCCAGGGCGCCACCATGATATCGGCAACTGTGCCCGACACCCACGCTTGCGACCGCGACGCTACAGCCGCCAGCCTGGCATCGCTGCAAGCCATGTGTTTGAGTCTGGAGCTCCGCCAAGCACTCGCACCGGAAGCTTTGCAATCCGCAGTCTTGGCAAAGACGGCGCTGACGGCTTTCATCTGCGAAACCAATGGCTTGCATCATGCGGCCCGCTGCGACAAACCTGGGCGGTGCGCCATGGTGTCGCCCCCCCGGTCCACGATGAACTTGCCCTTCATGAGGTCGGCCGTACAGTGGCTAGCCGAATGGACCCCGCTACTTCCAAGTACCCGGCGGCCAGTCCTGCAATATTTCCATCTCTCTTTCTCTCTCTCTCTCTCTCAATCTCTTTCCCTCTCTGCCTTTCCGTTGGCGCAGTTGTGTGGCTGCCGCACACAGCCGCACAACCCTCGCAACAAACGAGCGGCACGCGGGCTGAAAACCGGCGGATCGGGCGAGGAGGGAGTCAACTGGGATGTCTGAGAGACACTTGCAATTAGCCCCCTGACTTCCCTCCCAGTCTCTCGCTATCTCTCTCTCTCTCTCTCTTTCTCGCTCTTGCTCCCCTTCTCTCTCTGTCTCTCTGTCTCTCTCTCTCTCTCTCTATTCCTCTCTCTGTTTTCCATTGGCGCAGTCGCGCGACTGCCGCACCAATAAGGAGACAAATGGCAAATAGAGACACCCGTCATCAGATATTCCCCAACGAAGAGGAGGAGGAGGGAAGAGGGAGGAGGAGGAGGAGGAGGAGGAGGAGGAGGAGGAGGAGGAAGAGGAGGAGGAGGAGGTGGTGGCGGTGGTGGTGGTGAGGGGGGGGATGGATGCTGCGGGCAGTGCGAGTACGCTGGCGGGCATCCCACCCCGAGCAGTCCTCCCGAGGAGGCGGGCCGCGTGCGCACGAGCTCCTGCAGGACCCTCTTGCCGTCCCCGTCCCTCTCCCGCTCCTCCCCCTCCTCCCTCTCGCCCAGCACGAATTACACCCTCCTCCCCCTCCCCCTCCATCCCTCCCTCTCGCCCTGACTCCTTCCCACCCTCCTCCTCCACCCCCACACCTCCCAGCAGGTTTTCCAGCACGGAGGCCTGTGTGCCTCTGAGGGGGAGGGGGGGAGGCAGAAGGGGAGGGGGAAGGGGAAGGGGGAAGGGAGGGGGGGAAGGGGGGGGGGACGACGAGGAACGACGGCGGCTGCGACGACGGACGACAGACGGCGGACGCCAGACAACGGACGACTGACGAGAGGAAGTGGGGTGCGAGGACGAGGAAGGGGAGGGAAAACGACGACGACGACGACGAGGACGACGAGAAGGACGACGAGCGGGCGGGCGCGCGCCCGAGCACGAACACCAGGAACGGCTTCCGCGAGAGCAGCTCGCCGGAGCGGCCCTTCTCGGCCATGGCCTCTCGGTCTCTCCCACAGGGTGGAGGGAGCACGGGAGCATCGAGAGGATCGAGGAGGGAGGCTCAAGGCTCGAGGACCGAGGGCGGAGGACCGAGGACCGAGGATCGAGGGCAAGAGGATCGAGCTTCGGTCCTCGCAGGGAGGGGAGGTGAGGGCCTGACTCCCCTCGACGTTGTGGGCGTCTGCGAGCCTCCAGGGGCGTCTGGAGTCCTCCGGAAGCCTCCGAGAATCTCCCCCGCCTCTGGTGGCTCCACCTCTGGAGGCCCCGATGCCATCCGTGACCGCAGAGCCACTGAGGCGGCCGGGATGGGCAGGCGAGAAAGAGCAGGAGCAGGAGCAGAAGGAAGCGTCAGGCCGGTGAGGCGTGGACGCCGGACCCCTCAGCGGCACCAGTCTTCCTCCTCCTCCTCCTCCTCCTCCTCCTCCTCCTCCTGCTCCTCCTCCTCCTCCTCCTCATCCACCCCTTCCCCCTAGGAGCACTTCCTCCCCGTCGCAACCCAAGGCGTGTCGGCGAGGCGGGCCAGGCGGGCCGCCCGAGCCTCCGCCACAGTGTACGGTGCTGACAGCTGGAACTCGCCACAGCGGTCGTCGCCTAAGCGCCGCGCACATTCGTCCTAAAAGTCTGCAACAAGTTCAAATATGGCAGCGCGGCCAGGCGTCACAATGTGGCTCTCGCCGCAGCGCCACGCACAACCGTCTTACAGTTTGCAGCAGTTTCAAGGCTGGATGCCGGTTCCTTCTCAGAAGGTGGGATTTGTCTTAGCGCCGCCTGCATTAATCAGTAAAAACAGCCAACAGCTTCAAGAATGGTTGAAGTCCCAGGAATGGTGCTGTCACGTTGATTCGTGACGTTCGAGTCCCAGGAATTGATCTGGCGTGATTTAGGACTGTCAGGGGACAACAGTCACGTTGATGCCCGGCGTTGAAATCCCAGGGCTGCTATTTTGGCACACTTGAAAAATACCAGACGGTTGTCTTCTACTGGGGCACTTCCCGCTATGAAAAAGTCTTGCAGGAACCTGTGAAGAGGGAAATTGGAGGGAGGATCGATTGCAGCATCGTTGATGCATCTTGGTTCTAAAATGGTCCTCATTTTTCTCCCCCTCATTATCATTATTTTCTTCCTGCGCCTCCTCATCCAGCTCGCATTGCATGTCCTTTCCCCTCCCGCCTCCTCCCCCTCCTCTCCTCTCCTCCGCCTCCTCCTCTCCTCCTTCTCCTCCTCTCTCCCTCACTCCTCCTCTCCTCTCCTCCTCCTCCTCCTCGCCTCCTCCTCCTCCTCCTCCGCCTCCTCTTCCTCCTCCATCTCCTCTCCTCCCTCCTCCTCCTCCTGCTCCTCCTCCTCCTCTCCACCTCCTCTTCTCTCATCCTCGCTCTCCTCTCTCCTCCCTCCCCCTCCTCCTCCTCCTCCTCCCTCATCCCCTCTTCCTCCTCCTCCTCCTCCTCCTCCCCCTCCCATCCCTCCTCCTCCTCCTCCTCCTCCTCTCATCCTCCTCTTATCCTCCTCCTCACTCTTCCTCCTCCTCCCCCCCTCCTCCTCCTCGTCCTCCCCCCGCCTCCTCCTCCTCCTCCTATCCTCCTCCTCCTCATACGCATCCTCCTCTCCTCCTCCCCTCCTCCTCCTCCCCTCCCCCTCCTCCTCCTCCTCCTCTCCTCCTACCTCTCCTCCTCCTCCTCCTCCTCCTCTTCTTATTATTCTGCTTATTATGATTAGTATTATTCGTATTATTCTTATTATTCTTATTATTATTATTATCATTCGTATTATTATTATTCTTAGTATTCTTCTTCTTCGCATTATTCTTCTTATTAGTATTCTTATTCGTCTTATTAGTATTAGTATTCTTCTTCGTAGTAGTAGTATTATTATTCGTCGTATTATTATTCGTCTTCTTATTATTATTCTTAGTATTCTTCTTATTATTAGTATTATTCTTCTTCGTCTTCGTATTATTATTGTTATTCGTATTATTATTATCAGTATTATTCTTATCAGTCTTCTGCTTAGTATTCTTATTCTTCTTCTTCTTATTATTATTATTCGTATTCGTCGTATTCTTAGTATTCGTATTCGTATTATTCTTCGTATTGTTAGTCGTCTTCTTAATATTATTCTTATTATTATTATTCGTCGTCTTATTCGTCTTCTTATTTTTCGTCTTACTATTATTTTTATTCTTATTATTATTCTTAATATTATTATGAGTATGCTTCTTCGTCGTCTTCGTATTATTCTTCCTCTTATTATTATTAGATCATATTCTTATTATTAGTATTAGTAGTATGATTACTCGTCTTATTATTATTATTATTATTCTTATTATTCCTCCTCCTCATCCTCCTCCTCCTCCTCCTCCTCCTCCGCCTCCTCCTCCTCCTCCTCCTCCTCCTCCTCCTCCTCCTGCG
>CAUYUJ010009574.1:30000-33480 GCA_963575745.1 Prorocentrum cordatum | reverse complement strand
CTACTACTACTACTACTACTACTACTACTACTACTACTACTACTACTACTACTACTACTACTACTACTACTACTACTACTATACTACTGCTGCTGCTGCTGCTGCTGCTACTGCTGCTACTACTACTACTACTGCTACGACTACTAGTAGTACTAAGACTAGTCATTTGAATATGATTTACATCAATAGTGATAACCATCATCATCATGGAGGATGAGGAGGAGGAGGAGCATGTACATAGGAGCGTGTGTAAACGACAACAGACGTCGTCCCCGAATGGTGCACCAAGACGAAAGATGCGCTCACGTGCGGCCACCTTCTCCGAGGTGGTGCACCGCTTCCGGTGGTGCTGGGGTGAACTAAACACCCACCTCTGGACACTATACAGGTCTTGATTCCGCGGACCCCGCTGCGCCGACCCTAATACTGCGGGCCAGCTACGCGGACCCAGGAGGGCAAACGTGTGCCTCATCTGTGCATGGAACCCATGGTGCGAGGGAGTTGAGCCCTCCACCACGGCAAGAAAACGGCTGCCTGCTTGTCCCCAACGCCCTTGCGTCGACTCCAAGTGACACTGTGCCCTTCGCGTTAGGTGGCGCTGGCACCAGGTTACGGTGCCTGCCCCTGCGAAGGGCGAGGGTGAGGAGGAGGAGGAGGAGGAGGAGGAGGAGGAGGAGGAGGAGGAGGGGGAGGAGGAGGAGGAGGGGCAGGAGGAGGAATTGCCTGACACCCACAACAGGTGGGGGCCTACATACGGCAAGTCCGAAGGGGACGGACGCAGCACACAAAGGGGGTGACGGAGAGCCTCCTCTTCTCCTCACTCGCCCCAGGTCGCAGACGCCGCCCTTCAGGGCGGGGCCCCATGTCGCGACCCGCTGGTCCGGCCCCTCTCTTCCGCTTGGCCCTCCCCCGCCTTTCCGTCGTGGTGGGTGGCGAAAGACGGGCGGATGAGGGGGCGAGGAGGGGGCAAACCTGTCTTTCGGGTTCTCCTGTGGGGATTTTGCGTGTCCCGTGCTGCTCACCAGTGGTGGCGGCAATGCGTCGGCGCGGGGGCAGGGGGGAGGGCAAGCTAAGCTAGGTGCGCTCGCGCCATATCTGACATCGCTTCCGTTGCGCTGAGTTTTTATGTGCCCATCCGCTGCTGGCTGGCACAGCGGACTCGGACCTCCCAACGGGCCGACGGAGGAAAAAGGAGGAGGAGGGGCCAGAGGAGGAGGGGCCGGAGGAGGAGGGGCCGGAGGAGGAGGAGGAGGAGGAGGAGGAGGAGGAGGAGGAGGAGGAGGAGGACGGAGGAGGAGGAGGGGGGGGAGGGGCAGGGGGAGGGGGAGGGGAGGGGGGAGGGGGAGGGGGAGGGGGAGGAGGAGGAGGAGGGGGAGGAGGAGGAGGAGGAGGAGGAGGAGGAGGAGGAGGAGGAGGAGGAGGAGGAGGAGGGAGGAAGGAGGAAGGAGGAAGGAGGAAGGCGGAAGGAGGAAGGCGGAAAGGAGGAGGAGGAAGGAGAAGGAGGAAGGAGGAAGCAAGAAGGAAGGATGGAGGATGGAGGATGGAGGAAGGAGGAAGGAGGAAGGAGGAAGGAGGAAGGAGGAAGGAGGGAGGATGAGGATGAGGAGGAGGTGGAGGAGGAGGAGGAGGATGAGGAGGAGGAGGGACGAGGGACGAGAGAGGTGGAAGGAGGGAGGAGGAAGGAGGGAGGAGGGAGGAGGGAGGAGGGAGGAGGAAGGAGGGAGGAGGGAGGAGGGAGGAGGGAGGAGGGAGGAGGGCGGGCGGGAGGAGGAGGGAGCGAGAGACGGAGGGAGGAGGAGGAGAGGGGAGGAGGAGGAGGAGGAGGGAGGAGGAGGAGGCAGAGAGGGGCGAGGGAAGCGAGGGCGAATGTGGGGAGGGTTGGGCCGCTGCCCGTGACAGGGCGTCTCGCGGGTCTGCCGTTGCCAGGCTCCCCTCTCGTCTCGCGGCGTGCTCTGGTGCTTTGGGGGTGCTCGCTTCGAGGTTCGCGCCGTGTACCACGCGCGCTTGGCAAGAGCTCACCGACTCGCAGCTCATCAGCTCTCGGCGCACGCTTGGCCAACGCTATCATGCACCTGCGTTGCCGTCTTCGTGCAAGTGTCACCATGTCTCGCCATCAGCTAGCTGGCGCAGTTGCTTTGCTGATTTTCTGTCGGCGATGCACCCCGTCTCATTCCGGCAATGAAACGAAGCATCACCTAATCAAGCATACCACCTTCCCTCACTCGGCTGAAACGTCAAGCGTGTTACAACGGGATGGCATACTACCGCGCCATCATCTTTGTCGAAGTTCCATTGGTGGCTTGCGTGATCGTTTTCCCACTTGGCAACGACCGCAATGCGGACCACACGCAGTGCTAGCCATCGTAGTGGTGGTCAAACGAAATGATCAACGAATCGCATCATCAAACTGTTATCCCATTACGCTATGGTTCAAGTGGCAGTGAGCCAACCATCGCCACCCGAGAGGCCAGGCGCAAATTGTGGTCCCTGCGCCCATGGCGGCAGGACTCAGGAACGTTCTGCTCTCCTTCTGCCTGATCGCGCTGGGCGGCCTCCTCTTCGGGCGCCGAGAGACCCCAGTAAAGCCCGCCTGTCCAACCTCTCTCCCCTCTCTCCCCTCCCCTCCTCCTCCTCCCCTCTCCTCCTCTCTCCTCCTCCTCTCCCCCTCCCTCTCCTCCTCCTCCTCCTACCTCCCCTCCTCCTCCTCCTCCTCCTCCTCTTCCTCCTCCTCCTCATCCTCCTCCTCCTCCTCCTCCTCCTCCTCCTCCTCCCTCTCCTCCCTTCCTCCTCCTTCCTCCTTCCTCCTCCTCCTCCTCCTTCCTCCCCTCGGCCACCCGCGGGGGCGCGAGGATAAATCGCGCCTCGCGCGTCGCGGTCTGGGCCGGAGCGCCTGCCCCTCTCCAAGAGAGCGGCGCGAGCGCGGGAATGCGGGAACTGTGACCCAAAAAGGCGCGGTGCGCGAGGTTCGGTGCTTCGGCGCTCCCCCGCCCTCCCCGCTCCTCCCTGGTCTTCCGCGAGGGAGGAGGAGGGACGGGAACAGGAAGAATGGCGAGGAGGAGGAGGAGGAGGAGGAGGAGGAGGAGGAGGAGGAGGAGGAGGAGGAGGAGGAGGAGGAGGAGGAGCAGGAGGACGAAGAGGGATATGACTGGACTGTAGGTCGCAGCGAGGGACTCCCAGGTACATGATCGGTATCAACAGCAACGTCGTGACAAAGGGGCAGCTCATCTGCCCTGATGACTGGACTGGGGACGTCGGGAACTGGACCTCGTGGGGCTACGGTCAGTGCTACCACTTCAGCGACTGGGGCCAGGGAATTCTCAGCTCTATGAACCTCATAGGCGCGACGCTGTCCTCCCTGATCTGCCCCTGGCCCAGATGACCCCCAGATCTGCCGACCTGGGCTCGAACAGTGACGATCGACTGGTCTCCCGGTCAGCGAGGGCATCCCACCTCCTCGCGGATCGGGTCATTCGGATTGGC